>JAGGNH010000099.1:0-196521 GCA_026586065.1 Dioscorea zingiberensis | reverse complement strand
ATCCCCCGATTTTCTTATAGGGCTCCCAAGTCCAATAAAAGGGGGTAAAATACACCCTCGTACCTGAATCAGACAAGTACTTTATTTTGATGTTTTGGTAGCTACCTCCTCCTTCTCAATTTGCGGATATTATCTCGCAGAAAACCCTCTGAGTAGCCTTTTCAACCTTGCTCACCACCATTACCCCCAACTCATGGAGAACGTTAGGGGCTCTGCTATAGTGTCTTCAACATACTTGAATTAAGCCTTCCGCTAGATGGTTTTGGTCTTTATTTTCGCTTAGGAGTCATCCCCGAGGGGGTCAATATTACTTTGTTCCACGTAAGTATCAAAAAATCCTTCTTAGGTCCCAAATGGTCTTTCGCTCATGATTGGAAAAATAAATTTCTTTTTTGTTTCCCATGGCCATCCTAGGAGGATCCCGACTTCATAGCCCCCAAACCATAATCCGGCTTCCTCAATTTTAAAGAGACGTATCACCTAAAGAGAAAAACGCAAGTATTTTAGGCTTTCCTAGACTTCTTATTGCACCTCGATCCCAAAAAATCTTCGAGACCATGGGCTTTTTCTAGCAAAGGGTATGGTGCCTTGGGTTCCATCTCAAGATTAAAAACTTTCTCGGTTCTTAAATACAAACCCGCATTTCATCTTTTTCACAAAACGGCATGGATATCAAATGAACTTATGGGGCTCTCATGTGGAGGAAGTCCAAGATTCTGAGAATCTTTCGTCGTGAAAGCCCCATACCTTGGAGGACATCAATTTGGCGCGATGTACCACAATGCAATTCTTTTGGGGTATTGAGGTCCCCTTGTATGTGCTCAGAGAGGTCGGGAGACTGCTATGGCTTCCCCAGCCAGGACCTGCTCTGCTTCGCCCGACATGAACCTCGGGAGGACAAGTACAGAAGAAATCGAGGGAAAGGAGGTTGAAGAAGTATATGTCGGGAGTGCGGTCGTATCCCAAGTTCTGCAAGGACTCGTATTCTTCCTTCAAGGTCCGTCACGGGTTGAATTCTCACCAAGCTTCCACGCGGTCGGAGGGGTGAGAGATGCCACCCTCACGTATCCTCCGTGGCCGGGTTCAAGACCTCGCTTTCCCCGAGTTTGCTTTCCGGCCTTAGAGACGGTGCACTCGCTCTTCCTTTCTGCAGCTGCCAAGTCAAATCTTGATGATGACAACTTGGGTTACTACCTCTGCCACCTCGGTACTATTGGTATGTTGTTAGCGCCACCCGTTGTCTTTTATTTTGATAGCTCCACGCCTATGCTTACTTCTCGCTAATACTCTACAAATTTTTACGTATGGCGGTTATTTCCATAGACCATGCGCCGCCCCTGCGCTAACCGAAAGCTTGGGCTTACATGAGGTATACTCGCAAGAGTTGGCGTTTGTCAGCGATCCCAAAGGAGCTCCAAGCCTCAAAAGTGGCGGGTCTACTGCGTGAAGAGACGGCTGCATAAAGAAGGGAGCTCTTTCGATGTCGCCTTTCTCTCGAAGCCCTACCAAGGACCTTGGGATTCTCGAGAGGGACTCTAGGGCGGTCGCTACCATCGAGTAGCGTGTCGTTTGGCGAGAAGCGTTATTCGTGAAGGAGTTTCAGAATCCTCCTTAAGGGGTTCGGGAGTGGATTGATGTAGCAGCTGCTATTTTGATTCTCCGTAGAGTTTCCCCCAAGCCTCTTTGGTCATGCTTCCACTGCAAATGAATGGCTAAAAGCGTGGTGGAAAGCTCAAAGCGGATTTCAAGGTCGGGCTCCAAGTCTTCAAAGAGAGGCCTTATACAAAATGCCAAAAGTTGCTTTCTTGGTCTTCCAAGCGTTGTCTCGAGCCTCACCACTCGCATCTCCGCTTGCTGTTGTGGATCACACCGAGGTTGTGCGAGGTAAGGCTTCTTGGGAGGCTGGCTTTGGACAAAAAGGAGAAGAACGTAAGCGGGTTTTGGGGTGGATGCTGCAGTAAAGAATGCCGAGGAGGTAGCCAAGGAGGATGGTGCGGTCACCTCTCGAAGCACCCAAATGTATTGGGATCTCGCTTTGTGACCCACACGCCTCTAGCTTAGCTTTTTATGCCTTTCTTCCTTTCCCTTTGTTCTTCGTGATTTTGTAAGAGGGGTGGAAATTTCCTCTATTTGTGTAATGAAAACGTTTTCAAGCTTCCCAATCTATTATTCTTTACTTCCAATCTCATTTCGCCAAAATAATCGGACGTATATTACTTTCCCCGCCACATTCCATATTATCCAAATCATAGGGGCTTGATGTGTGCTTCACTGGCCCATGCCTTTTACTCTTGACTCCTTTTCTAATACCGCCTCTCACTTGACGGGCCTAGGGGTCCTTTTTCTTCTTCTTGGGCTAAAGGCATTTAGACTGCCGTGGTTGTAGCGCATTCAAGCGACACCTCCATTCTAATTTCATTTTTATCTCTCCCTTGACTTGGAAAGGAAGTGTGAATTATCTCTGATTGTCATTCCTCACGCAGGTAGCTCTCTCTATTTGATGTAGCTCTAACATTTCGGTGCAAAAACCGAGATTGCCATAGGATTACAAGTCATCATGATAGGGTAGTCTCACGGGTTGATCTCGAGGCATCGTGCATCATAACGAGGGGATGAACTTCTTCTCGAATGAATCCGCCAAGGTTGTTCTTCCCTTCGCTTCTTTAGCCAGTTTCCATAGCGCGGAGTTTCCAAGGTTTGGAAACGTAGGGTACCTAGGGTAATCCATGTCATGCCCCGGCCCCGGATTCCGTGCCCCGAGCATCGAATTGGGGACCAAGACTGCCGTACCTCGAGTAGAGAGTCAAGCCTCACCGAAATACAAGGCCCAAGCTGTAAAACAAGGCAAATAAATAAAACCATAATAAATTCTATACTCAAGTCCAAAAAGAACATAGAGTCATAAGGGTCCAGAGGGCCCTATACAAATCTCAAGCAGTTCCTTTACCTGTCCTACATAAAACAACTCTCAAAAAAGAGGCAAAGTCAAGGGAGACCCCTCGCACTCCTGGGATCTCCCCTAAAACAACCCTCCCGCATGACACCTCCTCAAGCTAAGACGGGCCCCAAAACTGGCCTCTGGCTCAGTCACCTTGATTCCTGTGCCCCGGAAAGCAGTATGAATAGCACTGCATCTTGCATCTCTAGCAGGTAGTCAAGCCTCACTTACCAATACAGGCCTCCAAAGCCGAAAATAAGCGTGAGCAATAACAAATCAGTGAAAATCATACTCAAGTCCAAGGCTAAAAAAGAAGAACATATGAGAGTCATAAGTGGTAACCCATATATAGGCCCTATACAAAATCCCAGCCTCCCTACACAGTCCTGCAGTATATAAAAAACAACTCTCCAAAGGAAAAAGACAAGGGAAACCCTTTAATCTCCTCTGGATCTCCCTAGAATATCTCCCCAAAGACTCAGCCTAAAATTTCTAAACCTCCTGGATCCTGTAAAAGAGAGAAAGAATGAAAATGTAAGCGAAGCCGAATGGAAAGCCTCAAGTAAGTATACCCCCTCAAGCAGTGAGTCAGCAAAGTTGACATAATATAACAACATGTCAACAATTGGACCACGTCCCTAGGGAAAATGTATCTCTAGGAGTCTACCACAATTAAAAGACATTTATCTGCATAGACGACCCCTATCAAATGTAAGCCCCTCAAGCTCCGTGGTTGAGTTTCAAAAGAGAAAAGCCTGCTCAAGCTGATCACTCCCTGTTAAGTATATCCAGCCTTATTAATGTACAATAAACACGCACCCAATCGGGTCGCTCGACCCTCCTCGATTGTAAGTAAGCTCCAGTAGTACTCACCTCTCACATCGCGTGACGTATTACACGGCCAGCGTATCATCTTCCCACCCACGTGGTAGGACTACTGTAGCATCACGCTTCCTACAAGCCGGGTAAAGCGGTGAAAATACGAGGCAGGGGTGTCCTATCCTCGAACATTTCCCTCATTTCCTGAGCCCCCTCAGCTCCACTCGAAGTCCTGGCAAGAAGATTCAAAACAACAAAACAGTGGATACCAACATCCCTAAAACAAACATACATGCTCACCAACAGGAATTTAAAACAAAAAGATAGTAATGTATGAAATCAATAAAGCAACATCAACAAATACTTATAGTATCAAAGCCAGAAAACTTCTAAGAGTGGGTACAAGGCAAGTGTACTTACACAAGTATCAAAGATAAATCAAAAGATAACTGTACAAGGTAGAAGTACTTACCTCCTCTGAACTAGAGACCTTCCTAGTCTCCCTCCCCGTAGAGTCTCTAAGACTCCCCGAGAGTATGGGAAGATCGCGGGATGACTTTACTCAGCAATCCCAAAGCTTTCCGATAGTCGCCGAAGCTTCTCGATTTTCCGGCGATCTCAAGCTTTCCCTCATGAACAACAGCCCTCCCGTGGCCCCTGGTTTCAACCTTCTTCGCTTTACCCAAAATCAAAACGGTTGGGTTTCCTTCAGCGCACTGTGGTAGACCGCTATATCTCCCTTCGTGGTGCCGTGGAACCTTTCCACAAGTGGTATCTCGATTCTACTTTACGCCACCGGGTCCCTGTGATGAGCCTTGGCCGCCATTTTATAGAATCCGGGAGGCTAAGAGGAAAGGATGGAGACGCTTGCATGGCGCGCCCCTCCAAGCGTATTAATAACCGGTTTCCTCAGAATGCCGGAGAAGACGGTCAAGGCGCTGTGGCGCTGTCGGGCAATACCGAGGGTGTACCATGCCTCGCGGATGAGGATTCCTTGTTGATCTTCGGCTGAGATTCCCTGATCGAGATCAACGGTGGATACCCCACCATGATCCCTCGGATCAAGCACTTTTCCAAATCAACGTCCAGGAATATTTAAAGGTTTAAAGGTCAGATTTCCTCCCCATCGCTTCTGACTCAGCCAATCAAGAGATGTGTGGCTTAAATCCATCCATACCATGAGGTCCCCCAAGACGGCCTTCTTTCTCGATGCCTCGATCCAAATACACGCATCGATGGATTTGTTTCGGCAAATTCTACACGCGGCCTCACAGGGCCGTTATAGTGCTCAGTGATTTACAACAATCCGAGATCTTTTAATCTCGGCCGTTGATTCCCCTGTGTAAGGGTTTTCTCTGAAAAATTATCCAGAGGTCTCTACACCTTTTTAGGTTACATCCCAGTCCCTTCTCTGAGAGAGAGGACAATTGCCATATAGTCCTTAATACCCTTTAAAATTACCAAAAAGTCCTTCAGACTCCCAACTAACCCTAATTGGGGTTTTGAACCTTTTAAGCCTTATTTTCCCCCACTTAATCTTATCGTTAAACTCTTTGGGAATTTCTTTATTTAATAAATTTATTTAAGAAAATTAAACACCTTTTTATTTCAAAATCCTTAGATTTTACAACCCTGGATCCGTGAAAAGAGAGAAGGAATGAAACGCAGGAGCTGGAATTCAAGCTCAAATAAGTACCAAGCAGGTCACAAAGTCATAAGATAATAACATGTCAATAAGGGGACCATGTCCCTAAGAAAGTGCATCTCTAGGAGTCTACCACAAAATAAAGACAACGGCACAATCCCTTAACAACAGAAACCCTCGTGCCTTGTGTTGAAGTTTCCAAAGATAACTCAAGGATCACTCCTGGGCACACCGTGAATTCAGCTATGTGCCGTGAATATAATGCACCCTCTTTTCGCTCGGACCCTCCTGGCCATAATTCGGTAGTACCACCTCTCATACGTGCTCTATTACGGCCAAATATCATTCCCACTAATGGGTAGTGGACTACCTGTGAGTATAGCCTCTCTTCCGGCTGCTGCAAAAAGAAATGCTGCAGGTGTCCTGGCCCTCATCATTTCCCTATCAGAGCCCCCACGCCCACTGTCCAAGTGCAAAGGGGACCACAACAAACAGGGATACCAACATCCAGAAACAAATATACATGCTCAAAAGGAGTTTAAAACAGAAAGGATAGCATGTATGAAGTCAACATGATAATAACATCGCCAAGAAAACTCCGAAGAGTGAGCTCAAGGCAAGTGTACTTACCTCTCACTTTGGCCGAACTAGAAACCCTCCTAGTCTCCCTCTCAGAGTGTCTCTAAGACCCCCCAGAGTATCCTGGATAATAGAGTTTCTATTGTGAGCCACATTCTAATAAAACCATAGGCTTCTAGATGCACATGCACATCTCTCGCTTTTGGCTTTGACCTAAGCCCAATTAAAATGTGTCTCAAAGTCCATCTACTTGGTTACCACCCATTTTACCTGCTACCAAGCCCTTAGCTGACTTTCAACCTATACTAGGTCAACTTTAGTCAACCCCCCGTCAATCAAGTTCCATCTTTCTCTTTTTGCAATGGTATGAACCCTAATTGGTCATTTCTAGTCGCTTTAGTCAAATTGGCCCATCTATTAAGTAGTCTAGTTATACCTTTGCCATGTTTTATTTAATTTAGAAAGAAAGCAACCTCTATCATGTGGCTAGCCATGTCCCCTTGGGTTAAGGCCCAACCACACAATCTAGGTCATCATCCAGGTTCAACCCCCACCACCCACACCCCTTTCTTATATTTATTAAATTTTTATTAATTAACCTAGATATTAATTTTTAAAATACCTAGGTGCCAAATTTCAATTAATCTAATTAATTCATCAAACCAATCTTCAACCTTGGTTGGACCCAACCATGTAATGCTAGCTATCTTGGTTCAACCTAACTCTAACAACTTATTTTAATCAATCCGATTAATCAATTAAAAAGGATTAATTTACCCTTACTTGATATCAACCATTTAACTATGCATTTTGTCACATTATTAAGAAATTAAAACAAATTCATCATTAATCTGTAATTTACTAAATAATTTATTTAACTATTTTTCCCCTTTATCATACTATTTTATTTTTATTATTTATTATTTTTTAAAAAACTTCTTTTTCCTCACCTCACTCTCATCGCCATCGCCGAGCCTCACCAAGTTCGGGAAGCTTCTAGTGAGTACTCCAAACTACCCGGACTCGCACTGCAGAGCCCGTGGACCCTCTCCATGCAACTTCATGCATCGCTAGCCGAAGCTCTGTTTCCCCACCGCCAAAACCCCGCTAGAACTTCACTGCTCTCGGCTGAAAGGACGCATCTCGGCCCAAGCAGCTCAGACGCATACACACATGCATGAAAGCTACATAAATTCATCAGAGATTTAAAGGAAGCTTACCGTAATCCGGTGAACGCCAAAACAAAACCCCTAAAGAGCTTTCCGACGCTCGAGAGGGCGGCTCGCCTTCTTCGGCTAACTCGCCGGGTGGCAACTTCCTTCTCTTCACCACCTCCTCCTCCTCGCTTAGTTGGTCTTTACGTAATCAGACTCAACAGATCGCGAACCCGGCGATCTCGGACAAATATTCTCCCTTCAATTCGATCGCTCTTACCTGGACCTTCAGACGCATGGTGCTCGGCTCTCCACGCCGCTGCTCTAACCCGAGCTATTCCAACCCCTTATATAGGACCAAGGAGGCGTAGACGACGCCGCCCGGCATGCAAGCTTCCAAGCAGGTGACGCCCAATCTCGCGCAGTAACGGCGACGGAGGTGGCGTAGGACCGGCGCTGCCGCTTTGGTGGCCGAGGGAGGGGATGTTCTCGTGACAGATGGGTGGTGGAGATCGGTTGGATCCAATCCAACGGCCACCGCTAAGTCACTCACCTCGCATCCATAAACACCCCTAGATTAAAGGTCGAGATCTACTGGAGAACCAATAACCGGATCTTATTCATCCGCCTCAGATCACGCCGCAGACTCCTCGCATGAACGCCCCATGAAGAGCCACGCGGGTTTCTCACCTGGATGGCCCAATAATGCTACGCGACAAGACTCTCCATGCACCCACTAATCTCACCAAGCAAACTATACTATATAAGAGGTCTTGATCCGACAATTGTCCAGCAGGTCCCTCGTATTACATTTCTAGGTCTCAATTCTAGTCCATCCCTTCCTCGTGGAGTGAGGATAATTTCCACCGTGTCCCTCAAGCTTCTTTGGAAATTATAACTAGGTCCCTAATGACCTCCACTAACCCTAATTAGGGTTTTATTCTTTTAAATTTCCTCTTTCCCCATTTGATCAAACCATTTAATCCCTTAGGGAATTTCTTTAATTTTATAATAAATTTTAGAGCACATTATTTTTTATTCCTAAAAAAATCTTTGATTTTACAAACTATTTGGGACTTTTTATTGCAATTAAGACTCTGCCCTTTGCTATGAGCTGCCATGTCACCCTAAATAAGCTATATAAGCTGGTCCATGGTAAGGTTGCGCTACACAAAGGTTGATAATGTCTTTTCTGAATTTACCATCATTCTTCAAGGTGTTCATGTCTCCAGAGTTTACCCAAAAGATGCTCATTCCCAAATGACTTCTATAATAAATTGGCTCCAATTACCCTGAGGTCTCAAGTAGCTTTGAGGGCCCTAGTGGGGGCTGAATCGGGTCTTAGTCTCGGGATCACCTTACCGGGAGATGCTGATTCAGGGAGGATGGCCCAATTTTATGGCGGATCATCTGCTGTCGTTAGGGGATTTATTAGTCTCTCACTTTCATCGGGGATCCAGCTGGGTGAAGATTTTTAGGACCTCCGCGATGTGAGAAGCTGAATCAGCTTTTCGCCCTCGGCCCAAGCATTGCTATGGAGGCGATCCTTGTTTAATTTAATGCATTTGGTGTAACCGCTATTTATCTTTAGAATGTATGGGAGCATCCTTATTCAAATAAAAATAATATCCATTTGGCTAGTTGTGTTTCGTGTATCTACTAGTAGATTTTTGTGTTCTTTTGCTTTACGAAGTTGGTTTAATTTACTATGTCGCGGCGCTTTTACAAGGGTGGCGCTATGCCATGCCCGCCATTCCCTACATGCCATTTCAAGGTAATGCATTTTTACCATTTACTTCATCGCTTGTCGCTATGTCACTTACTTAACCCTATGCTCTCTTAGGCGCCATTATCAGAATTCGTTGGGATGCCTATTCGCGGTACCGAGATGTTAGTCGCTCCTATAGGTTTCACGGTTAGACATACTCACCCGTATATCGAAATCTCTTGGCCATGCTTCTTGGGTGCCGCCGCCATTCACGCCCCCGGATGTGAACTTTTCAAAATGTAAAAGATCTTATCAATGCTAAAAGTAAAATTTAAGACTTCATTATCCGTAAGTATCCAACGGATTTAGAAGTAGTGGCATTTAGTCGGGTCTCGAAGTTGTCGCTTTTACATTCTCCTCGTAGGGTTGGTTCATCCCACCGCTCAACAATGGTAGGCGCCAGGCTAAGCGCCGTAATGGCCTTCTTCCTTGGGGATCTCGCTTGATATATTGTGTGTAATACCCAGATTTTTCAATTAATGGAATAAATCAAAATGGATTTAAAAAAAAAATTGGGGTTAAAAAAGAAAAAAAACTACAAAGAAAAAAAAAAAAATATAATAATAATAAAATATTGAAGGAAGGTATCATGAAGCTTCATTCCCTTGATTTAAAAAAAAAAATTAAAAAAAATAAATTGTGAAGATATTTAGAGGAAGTTTCTTCCCTCTTTCCAATTAAAAAATTTTAAAAAATAAAATTTTTTGTTTATAAAAACAGCTCGCCAGCCAACTAAGGGGGAGAAAGAGAGGGTGGATAGAGAGAAAGGAAAGAAGAAGAGTTGAGGAAATAGGAAGAGAGAGAAAGGAAAGAAGAAGAGTTGAGGAAATAGGAAGACAGAGAAAGGAAAGAGAGAGGAAGAGAAAGAGAGAGAAAGAAAGAAAGAGAGAGGGAGAAGAGTAAGCAGGCAAAGAGAGAGAGAGAGAGAGAGAGAGAAGGAGAGGAAAGAGTGAAAGAAGAGAAAAGGAAGGAAATAAGAGAAGAAAGAAAAGAAGAGAGAGAAACGGTAGAGAAAAGAGAAAAAAGAAAAGAAAGAGAGGGAAAGAGATAGAAAGAGAGAAGGAGAGTTTGTAAATTATATTTTTTATTTTCTTGATCATTTAGAGGAAATTCTGCCCGTTTAAGGACAACACCTACAGTAGTCGGGAAAATCCAACTAAAATAGAAAGGATTATCAAGTGAGTTGACGGTAAATGAACTCCAGTTGATTATCGGATCTTTTGCCGATACTTTTCTCGATGTTTTTATTGATGGATTTTTAAAAGTGGGTGAGTTGACTGTAGATGAACTCCAAAGATTTTGACTTGTTTGTCGTGTTTTATCATGTTTTTATCGATGAATTATGAAAAGTGATATTTTTAGATGTAATGCGTATTTGCTCCTAAGAGAGCCAACGCTTTATGTTTCGTCAGATATTAACTGCGGTCTATGTCATGTATGCACCGCATTGAAACATGCCTATGTCGCGGGCTTAGGTCCAGAGGGACCATGTTTAAGGTAATGCAAACCGGGAGGCCGGGTTATATGAATGGAATTGTGAGCACGGGTAGTGCTGTTTAGATTGGGTGCATACGGACTAGGTACGATTGATATATTTGTGATCCACACAAGTTTGTGACGTGATTATGTTAAGATTTATGCAAGTATGCCCGGTATGAATTTTGTTATGTTTGACAAATATATATGTTACACAAGCTATTATTTTTATAATAAACCCTAGTGCATGTTAGTCTCCTCATTGGGCTAGTTTTAGCTCATAACTCCCACCCATTTCAATCAGACAGAATGCATCGTGTGGTAGCTTAATCTAATTCAATTTGGAGTGGTAATGGATCCGAGATTGATACGCATCAAGTATGTATAGTTGGCTCTCGAAAGTAGATGTGGACTATAAAATTGATGAATAAAATTATGTCATTTTCTATATTTAAGCATGGGAATGTACCTAATCTCCGAACATCTAAAACTAAAGATCATGTAGCAATAATCGTATGACTTTTAATAAAAATCAAGTATATGTGCTATAAAAACCCGGGTTGTTACATATTGGCCAAGCTGCCCCTTTCGGATTTGATGTTCAATCTAATCCCTAATATTGCGGCACTCCTCCGTATCATGGCTATGCTCCTGGTGGAAAGAGCAATATCTATCTTTTCAGATAGAGGGGTTTTTGATCTTTGCGGGGGCATTCAAGATTTTCTTGTTTTGTACTTACATAAGAATGTTTGCCCAAGTGTCATTGATGTTAGTGAATTCCTGGTATCTTAGTTCATCTCTTGGGTAATCTCGACCTAGGGAGGTCACGATTCCTTGGCGGGTTAGATGAAGCTTGTCTTGAAGGCTAGACTAGGGCCCTAATGTCTGGTGGGGCTATCTTCACTTTTGTCTGGGTTGCCTTCTTCTTCCCTTTCCACCCGTGTTGTATCTCTTCTTGATTGATGAATCTCTCGACTCGAGCGAGGAGTTTCGAGAATTCTTCCGGCTGGTCCAGAGACAAGTCATATTTGAAAGGTGAGGGGAGGAGGCCTTCCATTAGTGCTACCCCGGAAACGTAGTGATTGAGTCGGGGAATGGTGCGAGTCTCTCGGTGAAGCGATTGATGTAGGCATGGAGGGTTTCTCCTTCTTGCTGTTGAACTGCCATGAGGGTGGTAGACGTCTTTTTACATCTTTTTTTGCCCACAAAATAGTTGAGGAAGAGGGCGGCCAACGCTTTAAAAGAGGAGAATGAATTGAGGGGAAGGGTCTTGAACCACACATATGCTTCGCCACGGAGTATTGCAGAAAAGAGTCAACACATGATGACATCAGAGGAGGCATCCATGAGCATGAGGGTCTCATATGCCCCCACATAATCATTTGGGTCAATGGAGCCATTAAAGGTCTCCATTTGAGGGGGCCTGATCCCATGGGGAAGATGTGCCTGTATGATCCTCCTGGTAAAAGGGGTCGTTGTGAGTCTTGTGTCGTGTATGTCCTCCTTGCGCGGGCTCGCCCATCTACTTTCTTACCTTCTCCGCCGGGGAGAGTCATGTTGTGATATTAGCAAGGTTTTGGATTGCCGCCGGGAATGTCACTTAGAGGTGGGGAGCCAAAGCTACTGGCATCCGAGTCCAACCTGGTTTTGCTTCTACCCGTCCTCCGGCCAAACCTTTCTGTGCGGAGGTCGGACCTCCGTCTTCGTCTAGAAATCTCGAGAGAAAGGGGTCATGGTGCAGGCGACTGGGAGACTAGCTTTTCTAATCGGAGAATAGCTTGCGTCATGATCTCCATCTGTCTTGCCACCTTCACTTCCAAAATTCTCTCCTCTAGAGCTGGTAGCGCCAGCTTTACCGCACCTCCTAAGGGTCGGTTTTTTGGTGTTGACATTGGGCCTCTGGAGCTTTGGATCTTATTTCCAGTGGTAGTGAGGCTTCATTCTCCTCTTCTCCTTATACTTGAGTCCGGGTGAACCTCTTCATGATTCGTGGATTTTGTTACTCAACGTCCCCACGGATGGCGCCAATCTGTTAGCCGGTGATCTGGTTATGCCATGTGGGCTGCTCAAATCCCTAGCTAACTAATGATCTTCAGAGATGAAAAACCTTGTAGCAAGTTTACTCACTTCGAGTTCACCTAAAAAGGGGACAGTGAAGAGGAAAAGTGAGAGAAGGTAGGGCTCTGTTTCCTGTGCCTGGTCCGACGATCAAGTTAGTAGACTGATCGAAGGAAAAGGAGGAGAATGGGGGGAGCCTTTAAGTGGCTTGATTCTTGCTTATCTTTCTCCTTGGTGACTTGCTTCCTTATATCATTCTCCTTTCCCTTCTTGGGATATGTGTCCTTTTTCGTTGGCCATGATGAGGTCCTTGGCACGCCTTTCATACTCCTAGGGTAGCTTTGTCTTCTCCTAGGTGGGTATGGTGGCGCCTTGTAAGCTCATATGTGAACAAGTCCTCTGTATATGTGTGTGTGTGTGTGTGTGATTATTATATATGTGTAGATATAGATATGTATTCTAATGATAATATAATTTAATAATTATATATATATAATAATTATAAAAAATATATACATAAATAGATATGGATACATAGTTGATATAAAATATTATATATAGGTGAAACAATCAGCACTCAAACTTTGTGGCCTACCATTGTAAATGACTACTATATATATATATATATATATATATATATATATATATATATATATATATATACAATACCTGGGATGATATGGTGCAAGGTTGGCCACACTTGCGGCCTACCGCCATATCCTCATGTGGATATCTTGTTGTGCCCCTCGTGCCGAGGTCCTACTTATATATCATGTAGAGATATGCATGGCCGCCCACAAGTGCAAATGACCAAACCATATCACCAGATATATATATATATATATATATATATATATATATATATATATATATATATATATATATAGGGTGATGATTCTATAAGGTCACTGGACATCCTAAAATGTTCATAGTATCATCCAGAATATATATTAGATAATTTATATATACTATAAATATATATCTACACTTATCTATATATATTATCTCTAATATATTATGTATATTTGTAATTATTATATTATCTTCTTCTCAGAATCTATATATTATCTATACATATATCTATAATAATTAAGAATATACATAATATATTATAGATAATATATAGATAATTGTACATATATATTTATAGTATATATAAATTATCTAATATATATTATAGATGATACTATGAGGCAAATGGATGTCCGGCCGGCCTCATATTATCATCACCCTATCTATTATCAATATATATATATATATATATATATATATATATATATATATATATATAGTGATAGAATCAGGCCGTCCACACTTGCGTCGCTTTCATCCTATCACTACTTATATATAGTAAATATATATAAAATATATATTATATTTTTTATAAGGTATTGATATATATTGATTTATCTATATATTTTAAACAATATATAGATATGTATATATAATTTTTAAATTTATATGTATACATATCTATATATTGTTTAAAATATATAGATAAATCAGTATATATCTAAATACCATATAAAAAATATAATATATATTTTATATGTATATTTACTATATATAAGTAGTGATAGGATGAGGCCGCCGCAAGTGCGGCCGACCTCATGCTATCACTATTATATATATATATATATATATATATATATATATATATATATATATATATATATATATATCATATTACTATTTAAGTTCCGCTTTACTACTATTCAAGTAAGGTCAGTTCATTTTCTTCCATTTCAGAGTGCTTTTTGCGCTTCCAACCGATGGACTGGAAAGAACATAGAAAAATAAAGATAAATACGTCGATTTTCATACAATTTGGTGACCTTATGATCATTCATTTTAACGGGTGAAAATTTATAGAAATCTTAATGGGTTAAATTTTCACCATTTAAGATGAATGATCATACAGTCACCAAATTGTATGAAAATCGATATGTTACCTTATTTTTTGATGTTCTTTCAATCTATACGGTTTGATTTGTAAAGAACACTTTCAAAATGGGTGAAAATGAGGCGACCTTACTTGAATAGTAGTAAGGCCGACCTCATAGTACATTACCCATATATATGGTCATACGTTATTAAGAAGTCACCTTACTACTATTCAAGTAAGGTAGCCTCAATTTCATCCCTTTTGGGAGTGTTTTGAGGGTTTCCAACCGCACGGATGGAAAAACATAGAAAATAAGATAATATGTCGATTTTCATACAATTGGCTGAATCGTATTTATCATTCATCTTAAAGGGGGAAGATGTATAGAAATCTTAATGGATTAAATTTTCACCATTTAAAATGAATGATCATACCGTCACCAAATTGTATAAAAATCGATATGTTATCTTATTTTTTGATGTTCTTTCAATCTATATGGTTTGATTTGTAAACAACACTTTCAAAATGGGTGAAAATGAGACGAACTTACTTGAATAAGTAGCTACCGACCTCATAAGTAATACTTAATTCTATATATATATATATATATATATATATATATATATATATATAAAGTATTACAAATGAGGTCGGCCTACCGATTGTAAATAAATATATTATATCTAATATATATAGAAAAAATATATATATTATAATTTTTATAATGGTTTTAGATATAATTTGATTTATTCTATAAATTTTAAATAAGATATAGATATGTATATATATATTTTTTAAAATTTTATACACATGTATTCTAAATATAAGATAATTTTAAAAATATATATACATATTTCATTAAAATATATATATATATACATATATATATTCTGTTTAAAATTTATAGATAAATCAAAATATATTTTAAAATATTGTAAAAAATATAATATATATTTTTATATATATTTAAGATATAATATCGGTGTTTTGATCAGACGGCCAGACATCCGGCCGGCCTGATCCTAACATCTTTGTATATATATATATATAGCTGACAAGACATTGTCATGATTTTTACCAACCAAATCTTTTTGTTTCTTTATTTAGGATTATTTGGAAAATAGCGGTGCTAAATATGAGGTTTTGTAGGGCTGTATACGTAAGAACCCGGGAAGTTGATTTAATATCACTTTCCAATTTTCAAAGAGCCATATTTTCTCCTTTTTTCTGTTCCACCTTCCACACTAACACTTCTTAGACTCTTCTCATGTTCTCTTCCTTCTCGAAGCTGTTTCTCAATTTCTATTTGTCTATTTAATAAGGTAGTCTACCTCTATGCTCCTCATTTGTGAAAATTCGCCAACTATTGAGCTTCATGGAGAGTTATGGTGATCTTCTTGATGTTGAGGATGATGTGTTTGGACGGCTCATTTCCAGATTGAATCCTCCAAGGTATGAGACTCTTCTTCTTCTTCTTCTTCTTCTTCTTCTTCTTCTTCTTTGTAGTTCTACTCTGTTTTTCTTCTTTTTCTTGACAAGTCCTCTTTTTTATTTCTGTGAAATTTGGAATTTTTGGGTTTATATCTGTAATTATTCTTTCAGTTTTGTGATTGCCAATGAATATTGTTATAATGCCACTGTGTATCTGGACTTATTGATGTAATCTTTGCCTGTTCTGCTCTTCTTTTTTTTTGAAAATTGTTCTCTATTTCTTTTTGCTGAATTTAGGGATTTTTGGTTTAACATTTGTGTGTGTGTGTGTGTGTTTTTCTTTAGGGTTGTGATTGACAATGAATCCTGTGATCATGCCACTGTTATTCGGGTAAATGTCTTTGCATAGTTATCTTATTGAATCTTAAACTTAAGTATAATTAATTCCTGATTGAAAACATCTATCTCTAAAGGTGAATTGTGTCAAGAAGCATGGTGTTCTTCTTGAAGTGATTCAAGTCCTCATTGATCTTCATCTCATAATCACCAAAGCATACATATCCTCTGATGGGAGTTGGTTCATGGATGGTACGTATTACCACATTGTGATTCCCCCACAGTGAATCATATCTGACGATGTTTTTCATTTTCCTCATCTAATGGATTGAATTTCAGTTTTCAATGTCACTGATTGTTATGGAAACAAAGTTTGGGACAAAGAGATTCTCACCTGCATACAAAGAGTAAATATGAAAGTTTTCTAATTCGATAACAATGGAGGAAATCATAACTTAATTAGCTCAATTTCAACTATACTTCTTGTAGACATTGGAGACAGATGCATCCGTCCTGCATTCTGTCAGGAGCTCTGAGTACACAGCCATTGAGCTGATAGGTCTGGATAGGCCTGGTTTGTTGTCCCAAGTCTGTGCAGTACTCACTGATTTGAAGTGTAATGTGGTGAAGGGCAAGGTCTGGACTCACAATGCTAGGATTAAGCTGCCGTGTTACACCTCACAGATGAGCCTAATGGGCAGCCTATTGAAGACCTCCACAGGCTCTTAACCATCAAAAATTTCTCTGCATTGTCTTAAAGGGGACAGTGATTTGAAGACAGCAAAGATGACAGTTTCTGGGGGTCTTATTCACAGTGAGAGGGAGGCTTCATCAAATGATGTTTGATGATAGGGACTATGAAGGAGTTAGGATGGCTGAAGGAGAGGAGCCATCTAGGCCTCAAGTTGCCATTATGGATTGTGCCGAGAAAGACTATACTGTTGTTATTTTGAGGTCTAAGGACAGGCCACAAAGCTTCTCTTTGATACTGTTTGCACTCTCACTGACATGAACTACATTGTGTTTCCATGGCACTGTGAATACTGGCAATGAGGAAGCCTACCAGGTAGATTATACTGATGAAAAAAGGCAATAGATTTCCCAGTGAAATAGTCTAAGATCTTGGCAATTGTTCATTTTGTTTTTGTTGCAGGAGTATTACATTCGTCATGTAAACGGGTTACCAATAAGCTCAGAGGATGATCGGAAGCAAATTATTCAGTGCCTTCAGGCTGCCATTGAAAGGCGTACTATGGACGGATTAGAATTGGAATTCAGAGCAGAAGAAAGAGTAGGCCTACTCTCAGATATTACGAGAATATTCCGAGAAAACGGGTTGTGTATTAAACGAGCAGAGATCTCCACAGAGAATGGTGAAGCCATTGACACATTTTATTTATCAGAAATGTCAGGAAACAATGTAGAAGCTAAGACAATTGAATCGATAAAAAGGCAAATCAGCCAAAAGAATCTGAGAGTTACGAACCCCCTTCCCCCTCCAAAATCTAAAGAGGAAACCAGTGCTAGCCTGTTCTTGTTATTGAATTTCTTCAGGGATGCTCATTCAGAATTTTCAGCTAATTCGGATCCTGCACTTGAACTCAAACAAGTTGTTTCTCTGATCACTGAGAAGTGATCACCCTTTAGACACATTACAACAATATGATCTCTGTATATAGGTCACAGATACTGTTATATATTCACTGTATATAAACTGAATATATATATATTTTTTTTTTATCAAATGATTACTAAGATATGGCAATAAATCCCTTAATATATATTTTGTGATTTTATCCATAAATGCCATTAACCATCAAAGGAAAGAACAGCTATACAACACAATCTTGCAATTGTTTCACTCTATTTATACTCGCAAGTCGCAACTCTTCCCATAAACCAAAAGCATAGAAGTAATAACAGTAAATGGCTGTCGGGAATTCCATCATCCTGTTCATTGCTTCTCTCCTGCTTTTCTCCTCTCTGCAAATGTAAGAATCACTTAAAATCAAATACCTTCTTTCAGCCTTTTTCCTCTTTCTTTCCCCTGATCATTGATTGTAATTTGTTGAACTAATTGCAGGCTATGGACAGAAATGCACAGGAAGTGACATTGTTGTTAAGCTTGAGAAGACTGGAAGAGTTGTGGAAGGAGATTCAGAGTATGAAGTCACAGTGAGCAACAACTGTAACATAACTGCACTGCCTTGAATGTTCATCTGCAGTGCTTTGGGCTGAGCAGCGTTGAGCCAGTGGATCAGAAGGCAATCCAGCCAGTGGCTGGTACAAACAGGTGTATAGTGAATGAAGGCAAGCCGATACCCTGACTCCCGGTTAAGTTCAAGTATGCATGGCGAACTCCCTCAGGACTTCCCTGTAGTCAGTTATGAATTTAAGTGTCAGTTCTTGAAAGGCCACCCAATGCAATGCAATGCAAATGCAAAGGACCTATGGATCATTTTGGTCAATCTTTTATAAGTCTTGTCTGTTTCTGGTTTAAAGACAGAAATCGAAATAAAGATATAATTCAGACATCAAAACTATATTTTTATCACTGTTTTTATGTCTAAAAAAATATCAGGTTTTGTGCGTTTGAATTGGGGAATAGAAATGATGGGATGAAAAGGGAAATGAAAATGAGAGGGTAAAGGAATGGAAAGCAAATAAAACTTTGGGAATCGCTGAATGATTATCTCTGTTTCGAATGCTGGCGTGAATAAGTGTGAATGTAATTTATCGAATGAAAAAACTATGCTACGAATTGGAAAGACTATTCAAAGCACTCTATGTATACACCCGCAAGACTATTCAAAAGCACTCATAATTAATTACTAGATAAAAAATTAAAATTAAAAAAAATCTATTTCCTATGTGGTTCATAGATTTGCATAATAGGGATATTGTTTTTTTCAAAAATACCCTGTATTTCTCAAGTTAACAAAAAAGAAAAACCATTAACTCCCTACTCACCAGCTTAAGTCGGATGTGCTGTGATTTTCGCCAAATTTCAGTAATATGTATGCTTGAAAGTTATACGTTTTAAAATTGATCTAAATCGATTACTTTTAAATCTCCATTGGTTTGAGAGATCAAAACCAAAAAACGAACAAAAATGCCCTCGCTTAACTAAGCATGGGTTAACACCATTAATAATAAGAGTTAATCTGCTTTTTTCCATTTTTCTTAAACGGAGAAACCACAAGATTTTTTGAAAAAGAACATTTTCCATTATGCAAATCAGAAAACCACATGGATTACTATTTTGAAATTTACCCTAAAAAAATGAATTCATTAATTTATAAAATAATTTTACCTGATTTCATTTCTATGATTAATATTGTTAATTAAATAAATAATTATAATTAAATATAAATTATAAAAACTTAACCATTTTTGAATTTATTATTATAATAAATTATTTGAACAAAATATTTCAATATGAATTACTTTGTTATAAAACCAATGACATTTCACCTAATCATTTAATTAAAAACCCTTGTTTAATTTAATTATTATAATTAATTTGACCAATTAGAAAAATATATAAAACTCACCTAATCAAGTTTAAACTTGTTCTTAAAAAAATATTATCCCATCATTCCCTCAGACTCTATACAAAAAATATATAAAAATATATAAAATTTAAATGTTAAGACGTAAAATCGTCTTTTCTATAGGGAAATGCCCATTCTACCCAATATTGGGGCAATGCCCATTCCCTATGAGGGAAATCTGATTTTCTTACAAAGGTGAATCATTCCCCCTCGATGGATTCCCCACGCATAGGGGTTACCCTAAGGGGAATGATTACCCCTCATCCAAACGAGGCCTTAGTGTATACAATATTGAGTAAAATTAGGTGTAACCTTGACACAAAGGTGTTGTTTGGAAATGGAATTTTGGGAATATAATATAGGTTTGTTAATTTTTTAAAAAAATGCAACCTATTTTGAAGGGAATTGATAAAGCATTTGAGGTTAAGTTGATAATAATATGACTTAGAACTAGTGTTGATTGTAGGATAGGCTTAAATACCAACTTGCTCTCATTAAACTCATTAAAGAGTTGAGGTAGGTCTGCATGTAACTTGGGGAGTGATTGCATCTCCTCTTACACTTCCACTCAATCTAGTGCTACTGTGTATTTACCCGGAGCAACCTTTCACTGTAGACAAAACAATAGGGATCTCTAACCAAAGATGACCCCTTATCTTCCTCAAGTTCAAATTGTCCTCATTCTCGCACAAAGTTATTGGATTATATTGAGCCGACACCCACCGTGCCCCATCGAGAACTAAAGCACCATTCCTTGTCCTGTGTGTCAAGTGCTGGCACAAGAAGACAACAGCCCCCTTCCATCCGAGGTCTCGTGATCTTCTCCTCTTCCCAATGGACATATGATAGGTATTTCCCCTACCTTCGGCTAACAACCATCCAATTGCCAACAATTGTGTTCCAATTGTGACTCCTCACCCTCCTCCAATGTGCAAAGGTCTCATTCGTGGGTTTGTAATAAACATTGCATAAACCCAAGACACCCCCAGACTCGGAGTAGGCATAATAAAGCCCAAGATTAGATTCTCGGCATTATTTTGGGAATTCTTTGGATTACATAAATTGCATGTCAAGACCAAATTAAATCATGTTACCAATGGTAGATTTTCACTGATCTGATTGTCATTTTGTAAAATGCCACAAAAAACACTTCACTATGTTTAACCTTTTTTTAACTTGATTATTGTATTTGTCTTTCTTGCATGTGCCCATGTGAGTTTTGCCATCTAATAACATACCTTATATGAGGTACATAATCTTGCTATTTTGTGGGTGTCGTTATATTAAAATCTAATTTGGAATATGTTTCTTAGTACCAAACCATCTAAGTGTGTTGTTCAACTGCACATTGTGTCATCTGGCAACATTTTGTGAATTAGGCAGTATTTAGATTTAGGTAGCAAGTTGACAGTCAGTATCTCTAGGCAAAATGTTGACACAATGCTTTAACGGTATCTAACAATTAGAGCAAGGACTATATAATGGGTGTTCAATTACATGTTGATGAATAGCATGAATTGATTAGCTTATGAGATAGAAATATACTCATAAATTATCCATAATCAAGATTAGGGTTTGTATTTCAAGATTAATGAATTCTTTAATTCTCATGGACATATAGAGGAACAAGAATTGTGAATATGTTCTCAAGTTGTTCGAAAGACATTTGAAAATAGGATAAGATACCCTAGATTAGCAATCTGATTCATTCATACAAGTGAGAGGAGATGAATATTCTATTACATTATCAAGTGAAATCAAACCCCTAAATTGATTAATGATCTTGATCAAAGCCCCTTGATCTAGTTATTTATAACTTTTTAGTTAATTTTCATTAGTTTTTCAAGTGTAAGCATCTCGAAACATCGTTCGGTTGGATAAGACTAGATTGATATAATTTTGGTTCTCATCAAGATTTGATTACAATTCCTTGGGTACCACACTTTTTTCTTATTATATTACTTGTTGACATGTACATTTGTGTTGTTACTTTATTGCATTCATCTAAGCAACGAAAATTCAGGTTAATCACCACATAAAAGTTAGCTCATTTGAGTCAAGTAATATTTTATATGTTCTATTCTAGAAACTTAATTTGACTAAAAAGACATTTGGATGGAGGTAGTGAGATTTTACCTGGGTTATCAATCCTCTATAGAAAAACAGTAGGGGGTACGTACGCATGAATCCAAAAGTTTTCAAGAGTATATACATCATTTTTAATTATTTTATAGTGGTATGCAAATTTTCTTTTATATGTACATATATATTACACAAGCGCATTATGGACATTTTCTTTTGAAAGGTAAAGACGAGTTTCAATTGAGTACTGCCAAATTAAGTGTTGGATGAACTCCATTCAAAGACCAACAACCAAAGTGAAGTATAGTTGAAATCAATGGCCGCCTTGGTCCCACAAGTTTGATTGAAGACACAACTTGTATTGAGACAAACTCTTGATGTTCATTTTCAGCCACCTGTCTGCTTTCCATGGCCCATGCAACCATTATATTTATCTGTCACAATTAACTAAAATTGTGTATATATATATGGATACACATGTAAATGTGATTGGGATTTTAGATAAGATCAAAGTTTGTCCATAGTTCCATTTGATATACATACAATGCTAAAAATAATTTATTTTATCCAGTGTATCATTGACTGAATTCCTCTGTAAATTATTGTCCATGTATATATATTTTTCTATATTTGAGTCGTATAAATATAAAACTCTTATTTATCTTCACCTTATCGTATAGATAAGGTGAAGATAGAGGGTCAGATTACATTAGATGTTGCAATTAAATTATGAACTGTTTATATACATGAAGTTAGGATATAAGGTCAACCAAATGTTGTCAAAATCTGCCATTATTAAAGAGAAAAAAACAACCACAAGACCAAACAAAGCCACGGTAGTCTCCATCTCTATCTCCCTCTCTCCCTCTCTCCCTTCAGTTCACAAAAGAGAAGGAAATGGCAAACAAGGTCTTCTTCCTCATAGCTTTTTGCCCTTCTGTTTTGTTTCTCACAAGGAGGTATGTCAGTTTAATTAAAATCTCTCTCTCTATATATATCTTTCTGTCGATCTATATATATATATATATATATATATATATATATATATTCCTGGAATTCTTGATCTATCTATCTATTTTTAGTCATCAGAAGTAGGAGTTTTATAGTGATATCTGATCATGAATCAACAGCTTTTATCTGTATGTGTGTGTTTGTGACTTAGCTAGCTCTTAATTTGTGATCTCTATTATATATAATAGTCAATCAATCAATCAACTTTCATCTTCTCCCTTATATATATATATATATATATATATATATATATATATATATCTAGAAATCTATTGTGCTCAATTTAATTTCATCCTTCTCTCTAATGAAATGAATAAATAAATTAATGAAAGCATGCATGCATGCAGGGAATGGGCAGACAACAAGATGCAATCTATCCAACATCGGCATAAACCAAACAAGAACTGGAGTATTGGTGAATGGCGTGGATGAGTATGCAGTGGTGATCAGCAATAACTGTGCGTGTCCCCAGTCCTCAGTCCTCCTCAAGTGCGCCGGATTCAACACAGTCGAGAACGTGGATCCAAGCTTGTTTAAGCCCGTCGGAGACGATCAATGCTCCGTAAACAATGGCCGGCCTCTTGTCCAAGGTTCACCAATCACCTTCAACTATGCTTGGGCAAGCCCCCAAGTCTTCCTTCCTGCAGGCTCTGTCATCAATTGTCCATCATCCAGGATTAAACCATTCAAGCAAGAAGATTAGTCTCTAATTAATTAGCTCCTCCAACTTGATGAGCGCTCTTGTGTTCTATGCCATACCAGCTTACTCACTTTTTTCCATAGAAATAATTCTCATAAAATTCCCATATCATAGTTGAATCTCATCGAACAGTTTTATTCTCACAAATGTTCTTCTATTAATTGTTTTAATCTTTATTTCTTTAAGAATTTTCCTTTTTGTAAATATAATATTATAGAATTTATTTCTATATAATGGGGTAAAAGTGGAGAGACACGCATGCTTCATCTACAACATCCAAGCTGGCCCCGATCCTAAAAGCAACACACGGGCCAAACGGCTCATCTGCATGCAACCCCACAAAGCCGTTCAGCAGGCGATTTAGGCGCAACTCAACGGTTTAACGCATCCGATCGGCCCACCACGACTCAACGGTTTAATGCATCAAGTCGACCCGCCGCACCTCATCGGTTCCACATTGCTCATCAAGGGCAGATTTCTCGCCCTCTCTACACGAGAACGATTGCGGAAGACTTGGGAGGCAGCTAACTAAGCACGCAGCTAACGCACACGTGCCTCGAGTGATGGCTTGAGCCCCAAGAAATCCCAGCCTATATAAAGAAGCTGCTACAGTGAGACAAGGTCAAGGACACAGAAGAACCCTAAAAATATTCGTGGAAAGGAGTGCCGCCACCTAGAGGAAGGAACAAGACATGGGCCATCGCCTCCAACCTCCCCACCACCTGAAGGTTAATGTATTCATCCCCTCTTAAATGCCCAAAAAGGCCTCTGTAATCATTGAATGATAGGACATCCCAGCTGATTAGGGGTTTTTCCATGTTAAATCTGTCTCTTCTTGTGATTGCTTGCTTGAACTTCATCTTCTTCAGATCGCTCAAGGGTCCCAACCTCAAATAAATTCAACTGCTGGTGCGAGATCGGTTCTCAATCTCAAGGCAAAACGGTTTTAGCATCAATAGTTTGGCGCCTCAGTGGGGGGACCCCGAAAGAGAAGCCATGGCAACCTTGGAGAAAGTCGAAGAGGAAATGTACAAGGTCACGCAGCCTCGAGGGAAGGGCGCCAATCGATCCATCCAAGCAATGAAAGTACCCTCCCACTGACAACCCTCTTGTCGCAAGAGCTCCCAGAGCCCTAGAGAGGATGGAGGCACCTCTCATGGGTACGGGTCCATCCAAAGAGCGATTCCAAGCGATGGTGCGGGAGATCACAGAGCTTAAGTAGGCGTTGCGGAATATAGAACGCCACATCTCGCAAACAACGGTCCCGCATGACGTGAGGCCACTGGATGAACAAAGAGGGCGGCCTAGAACCCTCTCCCCTAGGCCACGACCGCGTCACGCAAGAAGGGCCCAAACATGAGTCCTCGGGCCGGGAGCTCGGGCTCATCTTACCCGCACCAGAGGCGGGGCCGCTGGTCAGGGGGAAGAAACAGAGAAGAGAGGAGGGCTTCGGTGTCCCCCCGACGCCGTATGCCCCCCCACAACAGCGGAGAAGGCGTCGTCGAACCTTGTCCCGCTCTCCAAACAAGACCCGCACCCCTGTGACCGGCCATATCCGGCTATTACTCGCCTCAACATCGCTCATCAAGGAGGCACTCCCGACATGACCGGCCCCCGCCCTTCACACGACGGAGAAGCTGATAGGGTCTTGTAGCTAGTACCGAGCTCAACTCACCTTTCATACGCAACTGGGAGGCCCCATTTCCTCGAAAGCCTGGACCCCAATATCCGATACTATGACGGCTCCAATGCACTACTGGAGCATATAGAGAGGTATTCTCACCGGGAGATGTTGACGAACCAAACCACGTATGGTTATGTGTGCTTTGCTTTCCCTCGCACGCTTAGCGGTGGTGGCGCTCAATGGTTCTCTACTCGCCTACAGGAATCTATCTCAAGCTTCAAGAAGTTAACCAATCTCTTCCCCACTCCAATTCACAAACAAGCTTAAGTCAAGAAGGATCCTCTCTACACTCTTCGGTTCATGCAAAGACCAAATGGAGAACTTGCATGGGTTACATCGGGCGCTTCAACGTAAGAGATCACGTGCATGGAGGGCCTCGATTCATACATGATTTTGGGACAGCTGATAAGGGGCCTAAGAGAGGGCCCGCTTAAGGAGAGTGTCACTCAAGATGTCCCTGCCAACTTGGCGAATTCCTCGCCGAAGTTGAGAAACAGATCGCCTCATGAGATGAAAGCCGTGTGTGGGACGAGGAGGACCTGGATGAGGATGGAGCTCGTCCGAGGAATCGTGGTGACAACAACAGGGGTACCGGCAAAGTGTGAGTCGAAGGAAGACCGATCCTGAAGAGGCGGTGGACGGGATCGGAGAGCACAACACCAGCCCGATGAGAGAAGGCCGGCATATCGGCCACCCAAAGGTCCAGATCGGATGGCGAGGTACCACAACTATGCCATTCTCAACACCTCACTTGAAAACATTCTGTTGTAGCTACTAGACCAGAAGATTCTGAAGCAGCCTCCCCCAATGAGGGAGAACCCGAAGAGGAAAAGAGCAAGAAGTTCTACAAATTCCATCAAGACAAAGGACACGCGACTTATGAGTGCGTCCACCTGAAGGATGCCATAGAAGACCTCATCCGGGAAGGCAAGCTCTCCCAATACCTGAAGAAGAAAGACTCGCCACTCTGAGGGCACCCGACAAAGGGGTAGCGCATTATCCCATGGGTCTAGCTTCGGATCCAAGGACCGCAAGGAAGAACAAACAAAGAACAAAAAGAACCATAGAAAATACTCTGAAATTCAGGAAAATATTATTAATCAAAATTCAATAAATGAAAAACTAACCCACAAGCAGGGTTAAATAGCCACAAAAGATTAACCTAGAAACCTTATCATCAAATCTAAATTTGCTAAAAATGAACAAATTATTATTTAAAACTAAACTTATCTAAATTTAAAACTCTAAACAAATAAGATAACTCCTAAATATCCTAGATCAAATCGGATTCAAATCTTATCCTACTTTGGCATATTAAATATTACCAAAAATAGAAAAAGACCAAAAATCCTAATTCTATGGATTAAATATTTCTAAAAAATAAAAATAAACTAAAGTTCTCTCTAATATGATATCCCCATGTCGCGGCGTGTCCAAGCAAAGAGCTTTCCAAATTGAGGTTGAACGCCTGATTCTGATATTGGTAGCCAAAGTTATGGCCAAAATACTGAACCACACCCAAAACCGATTCAATATTGGAATTGACTCGATAACTTCTCATCTTTAAGTTGACCCACCAACCCGACACCAATATTTGACTCGAGCCTCCCGTGATCGGCCACCCTCGAAGTTGGAAAGAACTCGACCCTCGAAGTTCGACCGCACTCTCTGGTAGGTTTGGATCTCCATGCTTGATCTCAATCAAAACCCTAGAGACGTAAAAGTAGGTTAGTATTGTTGGTTACCAAGCTATGAGGGTTTTCCCCATCGAGATACCATCAACACAATGCTAGTCCCATCATCGCCATAGATGGGCTCAATAATCTCCTCCTCTGCTCGCCAATTTCCTCCCCCTGTGAGTCGCCATAGATGGGCTAGATCTCTTCATTAACATCATCGTTGAAGAAGGGAAAAAATCTCCACCTACGCATTATCGTTAAAGATGGGTGAGATCTCCTACTCCGCATCATCGACGTAGATGGGTTGGTAGATGGGTTGGCCAAACCTCTGATCGCTATGATTATGGTGCTGGACTTCCTCAGCCGGAAGCTTCCCATGACAACCACGATCAAAATCGATCGCCGCCAGACGCCTTGATAATTTCTTGACTTGCCTCTGCAAATCCTTGATCATCAAGCGTTGGGTTAACTCCTCGACTTGCCTTTGTAGATCGTTGTTCATCGCCTGTGGCGCCAAATCACGGTGATTGGACTTTCTCAGGAACTCGCCCAACCCGACGCACCACGCACCACTACCATTGATGTCAGCCATGAAGCTTCCCGTGAAGATGATGAGTTCTCGATACCAACCGACGGGCAAGTGGTAGCAATTATCCCGCTGGCCTAACCGGATCAAGGACCGCAAGGAAGAACAAACGAAAACCAAAAAAGAAATCCGTGAGAAAATACTCAAATTTAGAAAAATAATATTAATCAAAATTCAATAAATGAAAAACTAACCCACAAACCGGGTTAAATAACCTCAAAAGATTAACCTAGAAACCTTATCATCTAATCTAAATTTGCTAAAATTGACAAATTATTATTTAAAACTAAACTTATCTAAATTTAAAACTCTAAACAAATAAGATAACTCCTAAAAATCCGAGATCAAATCGGATTCAAATCTTATCCTAATTTGGCATATGAAATATTACCAAAAATAGAAAAAAGACCAAAAACCCTAATTCGGTGGATTAAATATTTCTAAAAATAGAAAGAAAAAAACTAAACTAAAGTTCTCTCTAATATGACGTCCCCATGTCGTATGCTACACGCAAAGAGCTTTCCGAATTGGGGTTGAACGCCTGATTCTGATATCGGTAGCCAAAGTTATGGCCAAAATACCCAACCACACCCAAAACCGATTCAATCTTGGAATTGACTCGATAACTTCTCGTCTTTATGTTGACCCGCCAACTCGGCACCAATATTTGACTCGAGCCTCCTGCATCAGCACCTCAGCGGATCCACCCTCCCACGTAGTTCTGAATGGCCCGCGCATCACGATGACAGCTGGGGTCCCGGGTGCGCAGGCGAAAGTTTGTCTTCTATGAAGAGTTATGTCCGCACAGTAAGGGCTGTGCAGAATGCGGCATCAACGAAGAGACCCCGGGTGTCCTCTAACATATGTTTTTCCAAGGAAGACCTCAAAGGGGTGACTCACACTCACGATGATACCTTGGTTATCACAGCCCAGATTGGGATCTTCACAGTTGACAGGGTGCTGGTCGATACGGGAAGTTCGGTTAACATTATCTTCTCCAATGCTTTCGACGATGGAGATCCCCGTGGAGAAGCCGAAGTTCGCTGAAATCCCCATTAATTGGTTTCAATGGAAGCCCCTCCACCGACGTGGTTTAATCTCCCTCCCGGCTTCTCCCTGCAGATCCCTCCCCTGCACGGCTACTACCCTTGTCAACTTCCTTATAGTTCGCTGCCCGTCGAGCTATAATGTGATCATAGGAAGGCCAGCACTCAATTCCCTGGGAACGGTTCCATCCACTTACCACATGATGATGAAGTTCTCCATACCCAACGGTTGCGGAGAAGTGAAAGGCAACAAGCTCGCCTCCCGCCAGTGTTACGCAACCATGCTCAGGGATCGGGGAGAAGGGGGCACATGGAGGGCCGGGTTACCGTCATAGGGACCCGCAGCTATACCGGATGAGGAAAGGGAGATGCGCAGGCCCACACCAGTTAAAGAGTTGACGCCGCTGCCATTATGAGAGAACCAAACTAAGCCGCGATCGGCCCAAATTGGTACCGGAAGTTGAAGTGCCGCAAAGAGGGGAGATCATGACACTGCTGAAAAAACAACTCTGATGTGTTTGCCTGGATGGCCAAAGAGATGCCGGGGTCCGCTGAGACGCCATCGAGCACCACCGCCAGAGACCCGGATATAAATTGGTGGTGCAAAAGAGGAGAGCCTTTCGCGACCCGACGCCAAGGTCACTGAGGAGGAAGTTAACAAGCTTGCGAAAGGCGATTTTGTCACGTAAGTCCACTACCAAGAATGGTTGTCAAACGCTGTATCGGTCAAAATGTTCCCACGTGGAAGTGGCGCGATGTGTGTTGATTTTACCGGCTTAAATAATGCATGCCCTAAAGATTGCTAACACCCCAAGGCCACATAGATAATATGGTTGACTCCACATCGGGTTATGAAATGCTCAGTTTCCTGGACGCCTTCTCCGGGTACAATCAAATCAAGAGGGCTCAAACCGATGAGGGAAAAACTTCCTTTATTACCGGCAGGGGGACTTATTGCTACAAGGTGATGCCCTTTGGGTTGAAAAATGCTGGTGCAACTTTTCAAAGGCTGGTGAACAAGGTCTTCAAGGACAAAATCGGCTGAAATGTAGAGGCTATTTAAAAATCATAAAACAATAAAACATAGGTATCATCAAAACTCCACTTAGAAAGCACTTTATCAGGAATTCAAAAAACATAATTTAAAATATACAGAACGAAGAGAATATTAAATTTACAAATGGAGAAAGGCCATTACCTGACGACGGAATTCCTTCAATTGGAAGTTCAACCGTAACTCTACAAATATATCTAGTCGCATCTTCATGAAAAATAATGCATTTTCGTGGCACTTCCACGCATTGACCACAAAGCGACATGCCTCCTTACCACGGCCAATACCCAAGCATGGCAATAACTTATCCATGCAAGAATCAAAAGAGTATCGGGTCCGCGATCGTCAAGCGCGCCAAGGCTGCTCGCAAGGATCTTGCTCCTATGATTAGTACTCATCATTACCAATCGATCAATCGTTTCCATATTTGCTTCAGAACTTTTCCTCTTTGAGACTCTAGGGCTTGGGTCCCGATCTTGTGTCCTCCTAGACCCGACCGAGTAAGAACTTTTCTTGCTTCTTTGTTGTGCTTGGACAGACTCCTTTTCAACCTCTTGTACAGCCTTCTCAGTCTCATCGATGCTATCGGTGCTCTCCGCCACTTCAACATATAGATTGCCTCCACGCACATCCCCTCCTATGTGGGTGGCATATTCCCCAGTTGCGGTGGAGGAAGACACAAGTTAGTGGATCTTCTGATACAATGAGAAAGGCTTAACTCGGCAAACCTTATAGTCTTTATTGAGCTGCATTAAATTTTAAATGATAATTAGAATTCAGATATCACAAGAGTAAATGCTAATGAAGCTCACCTTAATTATCTCCTCCCACACGGTCACATGATCAGGTGTTGGTCAATGATTGTCGCGGATCCCACGCACTCATCCACTCTTTATAAATAATAATGAATACAGCTTATACAACTTCTTCAAAGTCTTCCACCTGCCCTTCAACTGGAGCAACGTGACGTCATCTTTGGTATTCTTCTGGTACGCATTCCATATTCGGACCCATGCTTCTGGTCTAAAGCAACCCCCAAGCATATAGTACTGCTTGCATTCCTCAAAGCACATGTTGACAAATGCTTCATCACTGGAAAGCGACCAATTATTTCTTAGCGGCATCCTCCTCACATCTTGCTAGGACTGCATTTCTGCGGGCTGCCATCCAATCACTGTCCGACTTCCTTGTCCTCCTTCCATTGAAATGGGTTCAGCAAGATGCACTTGTAGGATACAAATTCAAAGGGATGAGAGCCAAGGAAACATGAGGACTAGCTTTTAAGAAACAATATAAAATGGCAAGAGAAGAAGGCAATTTTAATTAACTGGTATTCCAAAAAAGAAACCAAACCAGTATATCAGAAAAACAAAAATCATGGGGTTTAAGATATTCCATAAAATTGATAATGAAATCAGGGAAGACAGTAACAATCTATTTATCAATGAGAAATCTTGATAAATTTCAGACTAATTGAATGATATATATTTTTTTTTTTACAAAATATATCCATCCCAAGTTAATTCACAGGTCATGGTCGTTCAAAATATGAAGCATGAGCTTCTACGATACTCCTACGAGGATGATTGCAAACATACCCCGCCCTTGGCCTTGCTAATCGACGCCGCCCTTCCAAACCCACCTGGATCGACCTCGGGAGCAAGCTAGGCACCGTGGATTTAGGAGTCGGGCTAAGAGGGGAGCCTGCCTTCAAGCTGCATCGCTGAGGTGGAGAGGAGGGGCTCCAGATGCTGCTGCAGACGCCAAGCAAAGCATGGGGAAGAAGCATGAAGTTAGTTCAGCTTATCATCAACCCGCCTTTCAATTTTTTAGCAAAGTTAGGTAGGCTCATTATTAATTAATATTAAATATGTTATATAGAAACTATCTCAAATATACATATTTATAAATATATTAAATATTTTCAAATATACATATTAATTATGTTATATATTATTATACATAGATAAATATTTTAATATAAATATATTTGTAGAATATTTATTTCTATATTTGGGTAATAAATATTTAGAATAAACAGGTTTATAAATATTTATAAACCAATATATTAGAATAAACATATTTATGAGAATTTATAAATAAATATATTAGAATAAACATATGGAAAACATATTAATGCTAATATAACCTAAATCAATATTTTAGAATAAACATATTTAAAATATATTTATAAATATGTTATAAATAGATATGTTTAAAATAAAACATATTTATAGTATACTAATTTCAATATTTTTAAATATGTATTTAAAAAAACATATTTATAAATATTCAAGTATAAACTTATTTTTAAGAAAAATTATAAATAAGTTATTAATAAATATTTTAAAAAACATATTTATCTATTGGTTGTATTTTAAAATATGTTTATAAATATTTATAAATCCAAATTTTAGAATAAAACTATTAACACCAGTATTTAATGGAAATTAATCTTCAAGAAGGCCCTCATTCATCCATCTAATTAATAGTAAATCTACCAAATAATGAGTCAATGACACCAATGCACATGCAAACATAAAATAATATTATCCAAATTTCCTGATATGACCACAACAGCAAATTTGGTCAATTGCAAAAGTGGGTAGATACCATCAACAACCATTAATATATATATAAACACATGGCTAATGATAGGGTTAAACCCTAAAAACAATTGATTTAGCTTTTCCCTCCCTTTTTGTGCTTTGGAACCTGTGCCATGGGGATATCCTTGTGATATCCCCCAACCAAACATTGCCCTAGGGTTTTAGGGGTTAGATTTACCAATTTGCCCACTTCTAAATCTGCAGATTCGCAGAAATTTACGCTGACGGCCCGGGTGATAAGGGCATATATCACCATGTAGGCCTTATCACTTATATAAGGTCTATCATAACTGACGAGCATCGCCCATATTCCTTCAGTGTGCCGTGATACGTACCGTGATGTCACCGTGATAAATGCCCTCGTGATGAGCCCTTCTGGGTGCTCTGAGATCCCAGTTTCTCTCGAAATGCTTTCTTTCCTCCGGTCCCGTATTCTCGCCTCGCTGATCGTAATGAATACATTTTAAGTATCGGTGAGCAAAGAATCTTCGAAATTACATGCCAAGTATATAAGAATATGATATAAAATTATGCTCAAATGAACACTTATCAAACATCTCCACACTTAAAGTTTTGCTTGTCCCCAAGTAAAGAAAAGGAATCAACAAAAGAAAATATAAGTATTCATCTTCTTGGCCATGAAATGTATGGCTCAACTCTTTTCAAGTTTACCACCCATATGCTTTGTTATCCCATTTCCACACCAGTGCTTAAATAGATCTCTTGCAAGATGTCATTATAGTTCTAGACAAAGCTTATTCACTCCACATGCCATGTTCTAAAAAAAAACTTTGCAAAACAAATACATCTCCAATGGACTCTAGAGGGTTCTCTAGGCCTTATGATCAGTGAGATCCCCTTAGATTAGATAAGTGGTGGACAAATAGGAAGACACAAACTCTTTTTTTTGGTAGGGCATCCCTAATGGATCCGACTTTCCTGTATTAAAGACCAATGTAGAGTGTAGTTCCTCCTTTTCGCAGAGTGCTCATGCTGATAAGGCACCGGGGCACTTAGCTACCAAAGTTGTTACAACTCCACATGGTTGTGTTCATGCTAAGTAATGATTTTTCGAATTGAGGGACACTCTTTTAGGGAGCCGGAACCCCAAACTACTTCATCAAAATACGTAGCAGAACACTGTCTTTATTTCTTCGTGACTATCATGTACAACTATTTTATTCTCCCCCTACTTGGCCACTAGGTTATATTATGAGGGGTTAATGAATTGAGTTAGTGCCACGAGATCACTTGGAGCCATTGAAAAATGTGTTTAGCTATTAAAGTACAAAGAACATGGCAATGTGTTATCTATTGTCTCTAAAGATCATAAGTGTCACAGAGATGTTCTTTAAATTCCAATGGCGTTTCATAGGAGAGTTTAACAAAATTATGTGCCAAGGTGGTGTCATAGAAATAGAGTGTGCCCATATGTTTCCTTAAGGCCTTTTGTTGAGGCATGCTAGTCATGAATATTTTTTAAAAATTTGCAATGAATTTCACTAATAGCTACCTATCTCCACACTTAAAGTTTTGCTATGGATGTACAAAGATAGAGGATGGATAGCTACCCACCTCCATACTTAAAATTGTACATTATCCTCAATGTGTGCAATAATTCCAAAATTAAATATGCATGGAGAAAGGTGAACTAAGACTTCCCCGGTTAGTTTGGGGCGCCAATCTGTTTCCATGAAGTTGGTGCTTGGCGACTATCGGGGAATGTTGATACAAGTTCTATCTCTGCAAATCAAGGGAAAGATCATCATAACTCCATAGAAAAGAATGGGAAAGCAAAGGAGTCCATAAAAAATAAACAAGGATAAGTGTAGCAGGGCGATGCCCTTACTAGCCTCACATGGTGCAAGAAAATAAGATCAGAAGTCCAACAAAACAAAAATATATAAAAGTGCACAAGAAAAATAAAGTCTCATCAACATAATGAAAAGAAATATCCAAGTCCTCAGCCGCCGGTCATCTCACGGGTGCCTCGGTGCCGCCTCTAGGGTCCCCTCGTGGCCAAGGAGGAGCGAATGTTGGATGCCCCCAGATGAAGAGAGACAACTCCGTGAACTGGTCGCCCAAGCGGAGCTGCTGCATGAGGATCGTATCCTGGGTGGCGCGAATGTTTGAGATCTACTCCTCCAGACGCTCGAATTGGTTCCTGCTCGTTGAAGATGGGAGCTCGCCTGCGGGAGATGGGATATCGAAGTCCTCTGAGTAAGACTCCTCGTCATCCTCAGAATCGCTTCTGGCCCGGGCCGACTCACAAGATGTAGTGGCTCCCGGAGTGCTTGACGAGCCCCATCTAGCACAGAGTGCTCATCCCCAAGCTTCTGGCCATAAGCTCCAATCTCTCCATACCCTCTGTCTTCTCCTTGAGGCCCATACCAATAATGAGGTGGGTAATGTAGGGTCCTGCAGTGATGGTCTTTAGCCGGGTGTGAGTCCCCTGATGCACCAAGTAGTTAGCGAGTACGTATCCTAAATGGATAGGTACCCGCTTGAATATGCTGTAGAGAATGAAAAGGTCGCTGATAGTGACCGTTTTGGTGCTTTCATCTCGCCCCGCGATGGAGCAGCTGACCAGGGCATGGATGAAGCGGTGGACCGGATCAGACATGTAGGATGCATTCTGGTTCCCGTGGCGTCCCCCCGAGCTGGAGCCAGTAGCGCGTCGGTATGATGATATCCTCGGGGAAAGAAGTAAGGAAGCGAGTGTGGAAGGCGTCCTTGTCATAGAATCCCATGAGCATTGAGAAGAGGATGTAGCTTATGGTCTTCTTCTTCCCCGAAGAGCAGAAATGAAATTGCTGTGAGGGAGCGCTCCTAGATGGCACTCCGATCGGCCTCAAACGCGTTTCGTGGCCTCGAGAGTCGCCTCGAAGGTCTCGTGGGTTGATGGCGAACAACTTGTCCCATCCACCAACCGCGAACATGCTCTGTACTCGGTCCGCGATCCCAAGCTCCGTGGCCACTCACCAATCGATGTACCGCGTTCGCCCAAAGGGCTTGGCGGCTAGCCCTTGGTAGTGCTGGAAGAAACGCTCTTCTTCAAACCGCTGGTGGTGGAGGAGCCTTCCCTCGCTCCTTCTCGCCTTGAATGCTATTACTTTCCCTAAGCATGTCTACAAAAAAATTGAAAGGGGTGTTAGTGCGAATGGGAGTATTAAAAAGATTAACTAAAAAAAAATTGCGCACTACGGCCCTTGATGGGCCCTATACAGGCATCCATACGGGCAGGTATACGACCCGTATGACCCCACTTGGGAGCCATATTGGGTACCATACGGGCTATATACCAGCTCGTATGTGTACATCTGAGGGCCATAGGGGCTGGTATACAGCCCGTATGAGCCTGGGGGCGGCGGTGCTGACCCCTAAGGACGTATACAACCCCATTCACATGCCATTCATCTCCATTTATCTTCCTAAACTCTAAACATGCCTTAAACCAACACATTCACATAGAAATTTGACACAAAAAGGCATATAATCATCTCAAATCCTTTCAACATACATTCATTCAATCTCTAGGGTTCTAAACACGATGATGATGGATAAAATCGACAAATCAAAGCATTAGAGATCATACCTAGAGGGAATGAGTGCCCAAATCAAGAGTAGATACCGCTCATTTAATTTAAGAGTGGACTCGAATCGACGTGGAGGAGTGATAAGTGTTCAAATGAACATCATTTATATATAAGATTCATGCATATTACTATAAGTTTCAGAGGAATATTGGCCCGCTTGTACTCAAAACGGCTTTGTTTCAGAAATGTGGCAGAAAATAGAGGTTCCAAGAGAAGGGAAGCGTTTTCAAGAGAATACGGGCCAAAATAGGGGAAACAGAGAAAGAGAACCAGCCCATACGGAGTCCCATATGGACCCGTATGGACCTAGAGAATTCAGATCCAACCTCCCCAGCTATACGGACCCCTAAACGGACTGGACAGACCCGTGATACTTAACCCCTCGAGAAACATATGACCCTGCATGGGAGTCCGTGATAATCGAGTCATATGTCATAAATCTGCAGCTGCGTTTTGATCGAACCAAGGGTAAAATCGGAAAATACACCCAAAACCTTAGTGTGGGGTATAAATACAAAGCTTAGTTAGGGGTTTGGGCATCTTGGAGCAAGGAATCAAGTCTTGGAGGAGTTTTCACCATCTTCTCTACCACCAAGGAGGAGAGGATTGGAGGAGCTCTTCCCATTCAAAAGCTAAAGGAGGAGAAGAAGGGGCAATAGGAGCAGCGAGGAATCCACCAACGGAGCACGATTAGGGTTTTTCCTCATGAACTTTGTGATTTCTTTCCCTAATAGCATGGATTGTTGCTCTCCATTAATGGAGAGCTAATTTCTTGATACTTGGGTGTTGATGAACCCTTGGATGATGTTTAATTGATATTGGTTCTTTCTATGTTAATTGCTTGGTTGAATTCATTATGGTCTATTGGATGTTATGTATGGTAGTATTAACCTCTCTACGTTGTGAGAGCCCGGAGAGGTTTCTATAGTCCATATGGGGGAAGATGCGAGCGCCTCCCTATGTGTAGACAATCTCCAATAGAAAGGGCTATGAGTACACCGGGAGCCCGGGTACTAAGGAGAGTGAATCCTTTAGATGTCTTATTCCCATAGCTCTTCCAAGAGATAGGTTCCCTAGAACATAATCAGTAAGGGCACTAGGTTTAGTAATCACCCTCGACCGAGGGGATGAAAACACATTAGGAACCTTTAGCCAATGATTCACCAATAATTAGCATTGATGGCACTATCCATCTCTAAAAAAATCCAAAGGGGATTCAATAACCCAAGTATCCCCTTCATCAATTGATTGTCTCCAAGGTCAATTTGCTTGTTAATTTGTGTTGTTAATTTTTAGAATTTAGGTTTAGTCACCACCAACCAATCTTGATCGACTAGATAATAGATGAATAGTCACTACTAGTACTTCCTTTCTCCTTGAGGATCGAAAACCCGACATTAGTCCACTTTATTACTTGATTCGACCCGTATACTTGCGGATTCAGCGCATCTCGGCTAGGGTTTGAAAAAGGAATGGAAAAATCACCCTTTATAAAGCCCAAATCTCGCCGTATACGGGCCTTATATCAGCCTCAGATGTGGCATCGATGGGTCATACGCCCTCAGATAATGAAGCCGTACGACAGCCCATATACCCCACTGGAGGGTCTATAAGGCCGTATGATAAGCTGTATGATACCCCGTATGGGCCTGGGTTTAGCTTATGCAGCCAATCCAGGACACCATTCGAATCCTCCTCGCTACCTAATGACAAGTACGAATCTAGGCGATGAATGGATTGACAACCAGCAAGATGGTACAATGTACTATGAAATTGGACATGAAACATCTCATTCATTTATTCCAAACACATTCAATCTAACTAATCTAAAGAAATTGAAACTAAAGAAAATTTCTAGGACTTGGGTTGCCTCCCAAGAAGCGCTTGTTTAACGCCACTAGTTTGACGTACCTTCACCTTACCTCATAGGGGTTCAAATACCTTGAAGCTCTCATTGGCTCCTTCCTTAAAGCATTGTCCGAATAAAAATATTCCCAAGTTGGCATAAATTGATCTATTGTTATTCTCCATACATGGGCTTCCTTTGGAAGTGTTCTGAGCTGATGGTTTTGTGGTTACCCCCTTCTCTTGTATCTTCTTCCAGCATATTGTAGGTGGAAAGGGTTTTTGTTTTTTTTCTTGACCTTCACTGTCTCAAGCCTTGATGGAATGGGATTCCCTTGCACTTCCTCCTCGAAAGTGTCCTTCTTGTTCCCCCAAATAGGGGTATAGTGGATCCACCATTAGTAAATCTTCTATACACTCGGAAGTGATTTCACCTCGTCAATGCAATACGAGGTATCATCTTGGGCCATTGAGTGCAAAGATCGCGACGGGCGCATTGAAATACGCACCTCTTGATCTCCCACCCTCAAAGCAAGCTTACCTTGTGCATGATCTTCTAAGGCTTGAGCGGTGGCGAGAAAAGGCTTCAAGAACGATAAAATGATAGGCACGCCGTAATCTCTCATCATCAATATCTAAAAGCACAAAATCGGCCGTTAAAACAAATTGGTTGATCTGAACACGCACATCTTCAGCTATTCCTTTTGGTCTCCTCACAGATCTGTCGGCTAACTGCATTGTCATCCCCATAGGCTTAGGCTCCTCAAGGCCGAGCTTCATGTACAATTTATAGGGCATCACATTGATACTTGCCCCATAGTCCACCAATGCCTTCTTTGTGACCCCTTCTACAAGGATGCACGGGACCACAAAGCTACCCAGATCCTTCAACTTCTTCTAAGATAGCTTGTTGGATAACAACCGAGCATTAGGCATTGAGTGTTACCGCACTCCACATCTTCCAAGTTTTTCTTTGTTGGAGAAGAGATCCTTCATGAATTTTGCATATTTCGCATTTGGGCTAGAACCTCTACCAACGGCATATTGAGGTGTAGTTGCTTCAACATACCCTTGAACTTCATTAATTGGGCATCCTTGTCTTTGTTCAACCTTGTCGGGTAAGGGGCTTGAGGTTGGTATGGAGGTACGGGTGATGTCTCCAAGGGTTTCTCCTTTCCCTTCTTCCCTTCTTAAGAGTTAACGACAGGTTCGGAATCCTCAATCTCTATGGGAGTGTTTACTTGAGGTTTTGGGACCGGGAGTTCCACCTCCTTTTCACTTCTCAAGGTGATGGCCTTACATTGCTCCCCTCGAGGGTTCTCCTCCGTGTTGCTCGGCAAACTACCTTGGGGTCTCTCAGCTAGAGATTTTTCCATTTACCCAATTTGATTCTCCAAGTTGTGGACTGTGGCTTGTAGATTCCGAATTGTAGTATCATTGTTTTGCATATACTTCACAATCATCTCCTCCAAGTTAAACTTCTTCTCTTGAGGCTTTGTAGATTGTTGAAAACCGGGAGGGTATTGTCCTGCCTGTGGGTTTCCATAAGACAAAGCCGGATTTAGGAGCATATGGTTGATATTGACCATCCAATTGCCTTGGAGCATTCCCCATATAATGTACTTGCTCCATGGGAATCATTTACATGCTTACTATGGGACAATTTGATGCTTTATGCCCTTCCCCAACAGTATTGCAATATATCATCATAATGACCTTGAGCTACTACCGGTTGTCAATAGCTCAATTTTCCTTGTCAACATATCCAACTTTTCACCAAGAATTGGATTAGAAATTACGGCTTCATCCACGGACCAAACCTTTTTAACTTGCTTATCACTTGTAGACCAATGGGCTTCGTCACCAGCCATGTCTTCAAAAATTTGTTCGGCATCCTCTGGGTATTTGTTTCCCAATGACTCGCCGGAGGCGGCATCCAACAATTGTCTAGTCGAGTTGTCGAACCCATTGTAGAATGTTCTCATCTTAGCACAGGGGTCTAGACCATGTATTGGACAACGCCGGAGCAAATCTTTGTATCTCTCATAGGCTTCAAAAAATGTTTCAGTGGGGCCTTGTTTAAAGGCGGAGATGTCCAACCTTAGATTTGCGGTTTTGCTTGGTGGAAAGTAGCAACCCAAGAATTTGTCTAGCATCTCGGCCCAAGTACGGATGGAACCAGAGGGTAATGAAGTAAGCCACCTATATGCACCTTCCTGCAAACTGAATGGAAAAAGTCTCAATCGAATTGCATCATCAGAGGCCCCATTGATCTTGAACATGTTGCAAATCTGAATAAATTTTGCTAGATGTGCATGGGGATCTTCAGCAGGCCTCCCATCAAATTGAGTTGTGTTTTGAATCATGCTCATTGTGCTTGCCTTGATCTCAAAATTGTTCATGTTGACATTGGGTGGGTGAATACTGGACTCCTCCCCAGTATAATGAGACCTCTCATATTCGGCCAATGTTTGTCTTCTCTCGGCAATAATTTGTACTTCCCTTGCTTCACCAATGGCTTCAGTAGGAGTGAAATTTTCCGTTTCCAAAGAGGATCCCGGAAGTGCTCCTTCAAGTTCTCTCAATCTCCGGTGTAAGGTTCTCTTAATCTCACGATCAATTTCAAGCAATCCTTCAGAGTTCTTGCGGGTCATGCAATTTATATCTCACAAGATATTCAGAAAATGAAGATTAGTATCCAAAATTTCAATGGAATGAAAAGCAAAACATAGAAATAAAGTAAAGAAATAAAAAATGACTAAAGTAGTAAATTCCTAGCTTTCCTAGTAATCCACCTCCTCCACGGTATAACGGGCCAAAAACTTGATGCGATACAACCGCAAGTGTACGGGTCGTAACAAGTAATATAGTGGATTTGAAAGTCGGGTTATCGATCCTCAGAGAGATGGAAGTACTAGTACCTACTATTGGTCTACTATCTAGTCTATCCAAAGGTGGTTGATTATACTAATTCTAAACTAATCAATTGAAAACACGACACAAGGGAATCGAGTTACTCTTGAGGTTAAATAGTCATAAAGAAAGGGGATGCTCAGACAATTGAATCCCCCTTGGACTTTTAAAAGATGAATGCTACTCCCTCTCTCGAGACGAATTACTAATCCTAGTGCCCTTACCGATGATGTTCTAGGGAACCAAATTCTTGGAAGGATTATGGGAATAATAAGTCTAAAGGACTCGCTCTTCTTAGTACCCGGGTTCCTGGTATACTCACAATCCCCTCTATTGGAGATGGTCTACACACGGGGAGGCATTCGCCTCTTCTCCCATATGGACTACGAAAATCCCTCCGGGCTGTTGCAACGTAGAGGGATTAACATACATTAAAACATCCAATAGATTCAATGAGATTCAACCAAGCAATCAAAGATAGAGAGATACCATTAATTAAAACATGTCCAAGACACCATTCGTTTCTTCCCTCATTCGAATCCTCCCACTCTCAAAACACCATTCGAATCCTCCTCACTACCTAAACCGGGAGGGTATTGTCCTGCTTGTGGATTTCCATAAGACAAAGACGGATGGGTCCATTTAGGAGCATATGGTCAATATTGACCATCTGGTTGCCCTAGATTCATAATTGTGATTAGGTAGTGAGGAGGATTTGAATGGTGTCTTGGATATGTTTTAATTAATGTTATCTCTCTATCTTTCATTGTTTAGTTGAATCTCATTGAGTCTATTGGATGTTTTAATGTAAGTTAATCCCTCTACGTTGCAAGAGCCAGGAGGGATTTTCGTAGTCCATATGGGGGAAGAAGCGAACGCCTCCCCGTGTGTATACCATCTCCAATAGAGGGGAATGTGAGTATACGGAGAACCCGGGTACTAAGGAGAGTGAGTCCTTTAGATGTATTATTCCCATAATCCCTCCAAGAATTAGGTTCCCTAGAACATCATCGGTAAGGGCACTAGGATTAGTAACTTTCCTCAAGAGAGGGAGCGAAAGCACCATAGGAACCCTTGGCCAAGGATCAACCAAATGTCAAATAGAGAGTAGCATTCATCATTTAGAAGTCTAAGGGGGATTCAATTGTCCGAGCATAACCCTTTTATGATTGTTTAACCTTAAGAGAAACTCGATTCCTTTGTTTGCGTTTTCAATTGATTAGTTTAGAATTAGCATAATCAACCACCTTCGGATAGACTAGATAGTAAATGAATAGTGAGTACTAGTACTTCCATCTCCCTGAGGATCGATAACCTGACTTTTGCATACACTTGTGGTTACATCGCACCACTCAAGCACTTAAAGATCATGCACAAGGAAGACTAGCTTTGAGAGTGGGAGATCAAGGGGTGGTATTCAAGCTACCCGATGCCATGCAACACACTATGGCTCAAGAGGACACTTCTTATAGTATTGATGATATCGACATTATTACCTCCGAATGCATAGAAGACCTCTTGATGGTAGATCCCCTACATGATTGTTTGGGATATAAAGAGGAGGATTTACAAGAGATTCAAAAGGGTCCGGCTTCATAAAAGATTGATCCAAGAAATGAGATAGAGAAGATGAAGAAGAAGCAGAAATTCACCCTTCCCACAAAAAGCTGGAGGAAGGTAAACGCCATTTCTTCGGCTCACACCCTTTTTGAGGAAGGCCCGGGTATGAAGGAGAATACTTGTTCTATTTACACTAAATTGGGCATGTTATAGTTTGGACAATGTACCAAAGATGTAGCCCATGAGAACTACAAGGTTTTTGAGCCCCCTTGAGGTAAGGTGAAGGTACCTCAAGCTAGTGACATTAAACAAGCGCTTCTTGAGAGCCAACCCAAGTTCTTGAAAATTTCTTTTTCTTTCTTTTCAATTTTCTTTTGTTTAGCTAGTTTGTGTGTTTGGAATAAATGAATAAGATGTTTCATATCCATGTTCACATTATCTTGTATCATCATGCTTGTTGTTATTCATTCATAGCCCTAGATTAATAATTGTTGTTAGGTCGCGCGAGGAGGTCGCGAATAGCATCATGGATTGGCTACATAAGCTAAATCCAGGTGTATATAGGGTGTCATAAGGGCTGATATACGGTCGTATAACACCGCTAGGATAATATACGGGCTCGTATATGGCCCGTATACTAGCCCATATGGGGTCGGTCAGTTACAAAAATTGGGGCGTTATAAAACGTGCCCCCTCATTCCCTTTTAAACCCTAGCTGACCCCACCCCCTCTCGACGTCGATTCAAGCCTCCTCTTCACCCGCGCGGACCTCTCCTTTTGATTTTGGGTTTCTTCTTCCCTAGGTATGCCTTCTAATCGCTTGATGTGCCGATTGTATCCATCTTCTCCATGTTTAGAACCTTAGGGATTTGAATGGATGAATCTTGAATGAATGGGTGATTAATGTATGACTTTGCGTCAAATTTTTGTCGCAATACTTTGATTAAAGGCATGTAATGAGTTTAGGGTATGAAATGGGTATGATTTGGATGTAAATGAGGCAAAGAATCGCTATGACTGCCTGCACCCATGCGGCCAGGCGCATACGGGCTGTATACAATCTCGTATGGCCCCCATACAAGGTCATATGGGTCGTATAACAGCCTATCTGATAGCTCGTATAGGACCAATCAAGGGTTGTGGTGCACAATTTTTGTTCGTTTCCCAATATTTTCAGTTTCACTAACATCCTTTTCAATTATTTTTTAGACATGCCTCGAAAGCAGATCGCCTCAAAGAAGGATAAGATCAGAGAGGGTTCCTCGTCCGGCTTGCCATATTTCGTGGAGGAGCGCTTCCTCCACCGTTATCATTGCCTCGCCGCCAAACCCTTTGGGCGTATATGTTTCATTGATTGGGGGGTCCTCACTCAACTCGAGATTGTGAACCGAATCCAAGGAATGCTTTCTGTTGATGGTTAGGACAAGCTGTTCGCCATCAACCATGAGGTGTTTCGCGAGGCTACCTTGGAGGTTCTAAGCACCTTCGAGGCTGAAAGGAGCGCCATGTCAGAGCAGTCCCTCACCGCCATATCATTCCAGCTCTTCGGGGAGTGAAGGACCATGAGCTACATGCGTTCCTCCATATACATGGGGTTCTACGATCGCGGTCTATCCATGCCCATGAGTACAAGGAGCTACTTATCACCTTCCCCGAACACATTATTATGCCTAGCCGATAGTGGCTTCAGCTTGGAGGGCGCTATAAGAACAAGCTTCATCCACGCTACATCCAATCCCTAGTTAGTCGCATCATCGCAGGGAGGGATGATAGCACCGGCGTAGTCACAAGCACCATGCTCTTCCTATTGTACACTATTTTCAAGCGACTACCCATCCATCTGGGATACGTACTCACTGACTACTTGGTGCACTAGGGGCAAAGTACCCATCTCAATGCGGGACCTTATATCACCCGTATGATAGTAGGGATAGGCCTTGAGGAGAGGACGGAGGATATGCAACAGCTGTAGCTTATGACTCCATTAGGGACAAGTACTGCAGGTCGATGGGGCTTGTCGAAGCATTCTAGCAAACAAGCTACACAATTTGTTGGACACGGAGCAGAGAGTTCTGATGAACATGAATCCGACTCTGAGAACTCCGATCCACCATCACCTGCTGGCCAGATCCCCTCCTTAGCTTCCAGGAGCCGTTTAGAGAGACTGGAGCAGCAGATATCTAAGGCCCGCGCAGTCTAGGATACTATTCTGCTGAGCAGCACGAGATGCGGACCCAGATCCTTGAGGAGCAGCATCATTTAAGGACCAGTTCACTGAGCTCTCCCTTTTCATCAGAGGGTAGGCACCATTTGCACCTCCTCCATCTTAGGGATCCACCGCTGCATCACCTGAGGCACCAACAGATGATCGGGTTTTCTGAGGATTAGGACATGTCTTTTTACTTTAATGTGTTGCTTTTATTTTCTTATCGGTGTTATGCAGACTAATGTCTTTCATTTGTGCACCGTTGTATTAGTTAGCAAGGACAATCACCGCTAAACTTATCTTTATTTTTTACTTTCTGTGGATTCCTTTTGTTTTCTATCATTTCTTTTGTGGAGTTATGATGATTTCTCACTCTTGCAGATTTAGAACTTGTATCAACATCTCCCGGTATTCGCCAAGCAATTAATTCATGGTAATCAAGTGGTACAACAAATTAACCAAGGAAGTTTTAGTTCACCTTTCTCCATGCTATTTGAATTTTGGTTTTATTGTGTACATTGAGGATAATGTACATTTTTAAGTGCGGAGATGGGTGGCTACCTATCTCTTTGGGCATCTATGGCAAATCTTTAAGTATAGCAGTAGGTAGCTATCAGTGAAATTCATTGCAAATCTTTATTCATGACTAGCATAAGTCGATGAAGGCCCTAAGGAAAAGCGTTGACGTATTCTATTTTTAGGGGACCATCTTAGCACATAATTTTGTCAAAATCTCCTATAAAACGCCATGGGTACTTTGAGAACACTTTTATGATACTCATAATATTTAGAGATAATAGATAACTCATTGCCATGTTCTTTTGACTTTAATAGCCAAACATCATTTTCAATGGCTCCAAGAGACTTCATGGCACTAGATCAAATCTCTAACCCCTCATAATATGACCTAGTGGACAAGTAAAGGGGAGAATAAACTAGTCTATACATAGTAGTTGTAAAACAATAAAGACAGTGTTCCGCTGCTTGTTATGATGAAGTAGTTTGGGGTTCTGGCTCCTGATAAGAGCGTTCCTCAATTAGAAAAAAATCACCACTTAGTATGAACATAACCATGTAGAGCCGTAACCATCTTAGTAGCTAAGTGCTCTAGTACCTAATCAGATATACTCACTCTACATTGGTCTTTAGTGTGGGAAAGTCGGATCCATTAGGGATGACCTACCCATAAAAAAAAAAAAAAAAAAAAAAAAAAAAAAAAAAACTAAACTCTCTCTAGCTTGTCCACCACTTATCTAATATTTGAGAGATTCTTTGATCATAGGGCCTCAAGGATTTTCTAGAGTCCATTGAGGATATGCTTGTCTTGCAAAGATTTTGGAACATGACATGTGGAGTAAACAAGCTTTGTCTATAACTATATTTAACAATTTCACGAGATCTATCAAAGCCCTGGTATGGAATTGGGAGAACAAACACTTTGATGGTGAACTTAAAAAAAAAAAAAAAAAAAAAAGAGAGTTGAGTCATGTGTTCTATGGCAAGAAGATGAACAATTATCAATTCTTCTGTTAATTTCTTTTCTTTGCTTGAGGACAAGAAAACCTTAAAGTGTGGAGATATGTGATAAGTATTCATTTGAGCATAATTCTATACCATATTCTTGTATGCTTTTCATGCAATTTTGAGGAGTTTTGGCCCACCGATACGTGCTTATTTTGATAAACAAGGCAAGATATCGAGACCCCAGGAAAAAAGGAAGCTTTTCAAGGGAAATAGAGGCCGAAATGAAGCGTTTCTGGAGAAAGAACCAAGGCATACGGGCTTCCATACGACCCGTATGGACCTGGAGAATCATGCCTCTACAGTCAATTGCCTGGGGCCATATACAACCCCGTATGAGGCCATACGGGCCCTCATACGGTCTGATATACACCCGTATAGGTCCACCTAGAGTCTATACGGACCCATATATGGCCACATATGTCGTAAGTTTCCTGCAAATCTGTGGACCTAGGCAAGGGTAAAAATATAAATGACGCTCTAAAACCCTAAGAATGGGGTATATAATCTGAAGATTGGGGGTTTTAGGGAGAGTTATAGTTTTGGGGGAGAAAAGAGAGCTTGATTAGGGTTTTGGAGATCATCAACACCAACCCTAGAAGAAAGTGAAAGGGGGTAAAAGCTTGGAGAGGAATCAAGGAATCCACCAATTGTGTATGTAATGTCCTTGTCTATCATAAACTATTTGATTTCTTTCATCTTTGCATTGGATTGTTGTTGTCCTTCCATGGAGAGCGAATTTTGTAGATACTTGGGTATTGATGACCCCTTGGATAAGGATTAATTAATGATTACTTTCTATCTATGAATGCTTGGATGAATCTATGTGTCTATTGGATGTTTTAATGTAAGTGAATTCTTCTACGTTGAGAGAGCCCAGAGGGATTTTCATAGTCCATATGGGGGAAGAAGCGAGCTTCCCCCATGTGTAGACCATCTCCAATAAAGGGGATTGTGAGTATACCGGGAGCTCGGGTACTAAGGAGGCAAGTTCTTTAGACGTATTATTCCCATAATCCCTCCAAGAGTTAGGTTCCCTAAAACATCATCGGTAAGGGCACTAGGATTAGTAATTTAGCTCGAGAGAGGGAGTGAAAGCACTTTAGGAACCCTTGGCCAAGAATTCACCAAGCATCATTATAGAGAGCTCCATCCATCTTTTAGAAATCCAAGGTGGAATCAATCACCCAAGTATCCCCTTTTCATAAATGTTTGATTTCAAGAGTAGTTTGATCCATTGCTTGTGTTTTGCAATTTCTTAGTTTAGACTTAGAATAATCACTCACTTTTGGATCGACTAGATAGTACATGAGTAGTGGGTACTAGTATTTCCATCTCCCTGAGGATCGATAACCCGACTTCTAAGTCCACTATTATTCCTTGATTACGACCCGTTTACTTATGGTTGCATCGCATCACTAGGTAATTGACTCGTCGACAAGTTGAAGTGTTATATTTGTTGCTTTGAGGTCTCCAAGACCCAATATGTTGTAAATTGTGAGGGGTATTAGATTTATGCTGGCTCTGGGGTTACATAGCACATAGCCGGCAAATGTTTCTCCTAGTTGCACGAGAGCAAATAGCTTCTTGGGTCATTAAGCTTGGGTGGTAATGCTCTTTGTACAATTAGGCTGCATTCTTCAATCACAACTATGGTTCCGTGACTTTCTAAACTTTCTAACTTCTGCTTCTTAGCCAAAAACTTCTTCATGAATTTTGCATAATTTGGCATGTGTTCAAATGCTTTTGAAAAAGGAATCGTTACATGAAGTTGCCTGAATCTTTCCATGAACCGCTCGTACTGCATCTCAAAAGTGTGATTCTTCAATCTTTGGGGGAATAGAAGGCGATGGCAATAGTTGCACTTCTTCCTCCTTATCCTCAATTCCTTTTTCTATCTCCTTTTCCTTCATCTTCTCCGAAACAGTCGCAGATTCTATCACTTCAGGTGATTGTAATTGTTTCCACTTTGCAAAGTGAGCACCTTTATATGCCCTTGTTCCTCATTTCTTAGGTTCTTCTCAATATCGCTTTGGAGCACCTCCGTTGGTCGAGTCTTCACCTCATTGCTCATTTGAATTATTTGGTGCTCAAGGTTTTAAATGGCATTACCTTGTGCTTAAAAGTTGGTTCTACATTCAACCATAAATTGATCAAATTTATCCTCCAAACTTGGCTTTTTGTCAAGGGGCTTCCTTTGATTAAAGTATCCCGACAGTCCATACCTCAGTTCTTCTTGAGAGCTAGATAATGCATTTGACCTCCAACTTGGGGTCCAACTTAGGGAGAAATTCTGATTATTGCCCCGAAAGTTGTTGCCTAATGCATTGACCTCAAAAGCTACCAGAGGGGCCATAAATAGTGAATCCAATGGAGCAAAGTGCATAGACATATTACTTACAAAAGTGGCCAGCTCCTCAATTTTTTATTCCAATCCCATGAACCTTGTCTATAAGTCTGAAGCTCGGTCTTCCCCTTGAATGTATGCCACTTTCCCTTGAATAACTCTGTCACTAGTTGGCCATTGGCTATTGTTCGATGTCACTGTCTTAAGCAACTTATAACATTCTTCAATAGGATTAATGTAGAAACCACCACTAGCGGCAACATCCAAAATAGCTTTGTTATTGTCCCCCATGCCGTTATAAAATAGAGGAACCAAGTGACATTTAGTTAACCCATGATGAGGACATAACTGCGGTAATCCTTTAAACCTCTCCCATACCTCTGCTTGACTCTCTCCTTCCTTTTATGCAAATCCCATTAACTCATTTTAGATTTTGACTATTTTTACCGACTGGAAAAACCTAAGAAGGAATTTTTATCTCAGCTCCTCCCAATTGTTTATAGATGCCGCTGGGAGGGAGTATAACCAATCTTTTGCTTTGTCTCTGATGGAGAAAGGGAACAGCTTCAATATTATTGCATCATCTGAAGCCCTAGCTAATTTGAAGTTATCCGTGATTTCCAAAAAGTTTCTTATATGAATGTTGGGATCTTCATTCAAGATTCCTGAAAACCGTCCCTCATTCTGAAGCATTGGTATCATAGAAGGCTTAACTTCAAAGTTAGTACCCAGTTCGGTTGGTCTTATAGTGCTTGATTGATGTCCTTCAGAAGATGGAATGGAGTACTCGAACAATGGGTGGTTATGTCTCCCTTGTTCCATGTTATTAGAATCTGATGAACTTGTTAAGTCTTATTGGGTCCTCTTTTATCTCCTTATCTCCCACAAAGTCCTTTCAATTTCTGGATCAAGAGGGGCTAGGGGTGATTCACTCATAAACTACAAGACAACATAATATTTTTAATGAGAACACAATTAAGCACCCCCAAGCGCGCAAGGAAATATAGCAACAAACTAATTCTAAGTATGCACACAATACTAGTAAATTTTGCAATGAGTAATTATAACACAATATTAACTTGACAACACTGCATAGGAAAACAAAACTGAACTAATTTACTTTGTACTCTGTAGAGTATATGAAAACCTATGCTGCTCCCCGGCAACGGCGCCAAAAACTTGTTGACCGTAAGCTATGAGTGCAAGCACTCATATCTCCGCACGCAAGTATACGTGGTCTCTAGTAGTAAAATCGGTGAGTATCGGGTCGAATTCCTCAGGGAATGAATATTAGGTTTCCTAAACTAATGTACTATATGGTTAAGGAGAGTATTTATGAAATAGTGAAAGTTGTAATTAAGTGCCGAATGAGTTGTGTGAGAAACGAAGGTCGTAAAGGGGGAACTCTCTGAGATAAAGCTCTAGGGTTGTATGATGTTACTAGACTTGTTATGGTTTTCTCCTTGGCTTACTAAGTTATCAAGGTTGTGGATATGGGATTACAATGATAGAGGTTGCACTTATGTTCACTCCGGATACAACCTTCAAGACCTTATCTCTAAGGTACATACTTTAATTTCCATATGTCGATAAGAATATTAGAAGCATTATGGGGCTAACCCCAACCACTACCATGGATATGCCTAACCTTAGGCCTAAGTTAGAGGTCAATTCGGTGTCACTCCGTTACCCTATGATTCTACCCTCCCTTTAAGCTCACATATCTATGTGCTTGAGGATTAAGATACTTAATTGTTGCCTTTCGACCAACAAGAGTTAGCATGATAGATTCTGATGCGTGTGTTATGCTTATACCGCAAGTGCACGGGTCGTATCGAGTAATAAAGTGGACTTGTGAAAGTCTGATGTCGAACCCACAAGGACCTTGACCACTAATCCTATCTAATTATCTGCTACCTAGTCTATCCAAAGGTTTATGATTTTCTAATCTAATTACTAAAAGGGAAATTGTCTTAAGAACTATTGAAGAAAATTATGATGACACACAATCAAAGAAGGGAGATACTCGGGCATTGAATCTCCTCCAGATATTTATAAATTGGGGCAAGTATGGATTTCATATTGATGAATATAAGGTATGGACCAAGAATTCCTACAACACTTTCACCCCGTCTTTCAAGGCGAGTTACTAATCTACGCCCATAAGTAGTTCTAGAGAACAGATAATCTTGGAAGAGTTATGGGAATAATCCATTTTATAGAGTCTCTCCTAAACACCCGATCTCTCGTCATGTTCATCACTCCAACCTATTGAAGCAGATCTCGGGTATATAAAGGGAGCGTTATCATCTACACCTTCTATCGATCTAGATTAACATTTAAAGTTGTCGTAACGTAAAGCATCAATATATACACAACATTCAATAGGTTCTTAAACATTAAAATATTTATTCAAATATAGAAATCCATACAAGCAATATTAAGCATAAATCCAGAGGTTCAACATTCCCAAGTATCTAACAAGTTAGTTCCTCATAGAAGGGGAACACAAATCCAATACAATCAAAGAGGAAAGATGAAAATCATAATGAAAACACTCTTCCCTCCACCTTTGGCGATGACTGTTGGCGATGACCGTTGGCGATGCCCGTTGACGGTGTCCCTTTAATGCTTGCCTTCCTCCCTTTGCTCCAAGATCTTCAATGTACCCTAATCTCCAAGATGGAGAGAAGGTATGGAGCTTCCAAGAGGATAATGATGTTCAAGATCCAAAAGCCCCTTCTTTAAACCCTAAATCGGCTATTTATAGGGTTCCGCTCAATGCAGATGATTAGTAACCCAATTAGTCAGATTCAGACTTAGATTAGCATAAAACTTGGTTAACTCAAGTCCTTGTGCGCGGCGTACAGGCTGTATCACGGCCGTATGCATGCCCGTATACTTCATCCTCAGGTCACATGGCTCAGGATACGACCTTAAGTTTGCCCATGAAGCTCTCTGTATCTTGGGGGTTGTTTGCTCAGAACCTACATACGGGCGCTTATGGCTGTGAGCACACCCGTATCTTCATCATACGGGTGCTTACGGCCGTAAGACTACCCGTATGACTTCAGTAATACTGCTAAATGCTTCGATTTGATCTGTTTTTCTTCTGTTTTGCTCTCGAAGCCCTCTAGTGCCCTGAAAATGAGAATTAACACAAATTAAGTATTAATGGGCAAGAATTACTCAAAATTATATGAATAATGTACAATGAATTGATATAAAAATATGATCAATTGAACGCTTATCAAGTAGTTGGGTGTTCTGGTGCCTAATCAACATGTTCATCCTTCAAAAAGAGAGATCTACACACATCAACTTCCTCTTCAATGCTTTGTCCTTCTCTCACTCCAAGATTGGGAGGTGGGGCTCCCAATCCCTAATCCAAGGCTTAACTTCTCTTCCAAGTCGGTTCTCCCCTTCCAAAGCCCTAATCATTCGTATTTATACTTCCTCCAAGGTTTTGGAGTGCCATTTACCTTTATGCCTCTGCCTAGGCCGCAGTACAAGAGATGGTTACGTCGTACAAGTATTCATACGAGCTATATGCCAGGCCCATATAGAATGTAGGTCGATGCATACAGTCGTACATTAGACCATATGACACCCCATATGGCTTGTAGGTTGGTTTATACGGGCTATACACGATCCCGCGAGGCTTGATACAGAGACCATTTCAATTCCCAAGTTCATACGGGTCATATGGGAGCACGTATAAGGTTATGCCTCCTTCAAAGTTCCTTTGTTTAGGTCTCAATTTTTTCTTAAAAGCTTCCTTTTTCTCGGTGTATCGCTATTATGCCGTGTTCATCAAAATCAACACTTTTTAAGCACTGATGGACTATAATTTCATCTAAATAGCATCTTAAACATACACGAATATGGTATGAAATTATGCTCAATTTAACACTTATCACTTCCCTCCTGTGATGATAAGGCGCGGTCTCCAAGAGACGCCACCCTACCTCTAGGGAGACAAACGAAGCCACCCACAAGGTCGAGGGGATGGCAAAGCATTCCACCTATAATGAGGGACAAGATAGCGCACAGGAAAACAACATGAAACCCAAGAAGAGATGAGGATATATAAGGGAAGGGTACCGGAGGGGAAGGTAATTAACCAAAAGGCTCCACAAATCTCCTTCTCCTTCTCCGATCAGCTCACTGACTTAACCATCGGAGCGGGTACGGGAAACAGAACCTTACTAATAAGTGTTAATTTAAGCAAAATTTTATACCATATTCATGTATGTTTTACATGCTAATTTGGTAAAATATGGCCTACCGATCTTAATAAGTGTTACTTTTGTTAAACAGGGAAGATTGAAGGTGTTTCAAGAGAAAGAAGACTTTTGAAGGCTTTTTGGAGGCCAAAACGTCTGTGTTAAGAGCTACAAAGGACCTACAAATGCCCCATACATTATGGCGAAGTTCCTTAAGGATTTGGAGCCAAAGCATGGTTTTTTGAGAGGCATACGGGCTACCATACGGGTTGTTATACAGGCCGTATGCTACAGCAACTTCAACCGCTACAGTAATTTCAGCGAATTTGCAGGAATATACAAGCCCGTATATGCCCGTATGGAGGCCCATATAGGCCATTTTTTGGGCCCAATTTACACCTGATTTTCATATGATTTGGCCCCACACCGTCCCTAAAGATGTGAGATACTTTACAAAGACCTTAACCCCTATAAATACCAACTTTCTAGGGTTAGGAGGTCATTTCTTGGCCTTTGGCCACCTTTTGGGCTATATTGAAGATCTTGGGGTTCATTGATGGCTAGGGTTTGAAGGGATCCTCTTGGGAATGAGCTAGGGCTTGAAGGGAGAGCGTCATCAATAATCCAATCTGTACACCAACAGCGGAGGATACATCGGAGGGAGGTTTAATTGAGTTTATTTTGATGTTTTCTCCTTTTCTTGTATTGGATTTGTGTTCCCTTTCATGAGGAACTAATATTTTAGGTATTTGGGCATGTTGAACCCTCGGGTTATGTATGAATTTTAATTTTGATTGTTAATGGTTATCTAGTTGTTTTCTATGATTGAGATCTATTGGATGTTTTAATGTATGTTAATCCTTCTATGTTGCGAGAGCCTGAGGAATTTTCGTAGTCCATATAAGGGAAGAAGAGAGCGCCTCCCCATGTGTAGACAATCTCCAATAGAGGGGATTGTGAGTATTCCGGGAGCCCGGGTACTAAGGAGACAGAGTCATTTAGATGTATTATTCCCATAATCTCTCCAAGATATAAATTCCCTGGAACATTATCGGTAAGGACACTAGGATTAGTAATTCACCTCGAGAGAGAGGGTGAAAGCACCTTAGGAACTCTTGGTCCAATCTATTGCAACTAGTGACATTCACATTCACTATCTATCTTTATGAGAACCCGAGGGGGATTCATTGCCCGAATACCCTCTTCTTACTATTGATTTACCCCAATATTCAACCCTGTTATTAGTGATATCCAATTTATTATGTGTTCTTAATTTAGATTAGTTCAAACCATCACCAATCTTTGTTTAGACTAGATAATAGATGACTAGTAGTACTAGTACTTCTCGGTTCCTGAGGTTCGATACCAACTTTTCAAGAGTCCACTTTATTACTTGATTACGACCCATACACTTGCGGCTGCATCGCATCACTTACCCCCTCTCATTGGTTTCTCGTTTCCTTGTCCCCATTACAAGTGAACTCAACGAGAGAACACCTAGTTGGAGATCTTGTCGGTCCGCATGGCGCGAAGAGATCACCGACTAATATGATATTTTCTAAAAGGTTTTAAATATTTGTCAATATTTATGAAATATATGTATTAAATTTTATCGTTTAATTTATTTTAAGAGAATATTGATATGGTCTTCGGTTTTAAATAGTATAAATTTATATTTTTTTAGGTGAAATTTAAATTTTTTATTCACACTTAAATCTAAAATAATTAAATATTTTAAATTTTAAAAATTATTTTGTAATGATCACTATTACATTGAGAACTCATTGAGAAAGAATAAAAAATGCTAAAAAGATGATAACAAATAATTAGTCACTAGATATTTAAGGATAAAAGAATAAATTTAAAATATGTCAAAAGTTAAATACCAAAAAGAATGATATTTTTTAAAAATGTTTTAAATATATGTCAAAAGTTATGAAATATATTTATTAAATTTTATCTTTTAAATTTTTTAAAAAGAATATTGATATTTTTAAGGGTTTAAAATAGTAAAAATTTATATTTTTTTAAGATGAAATTTAAATTTTCTTATTCACATTTAAATCTAAAAGGATTAATTATTTATATTTTAACCATGATTTTTTAAGATTAAAAATTAATTATTTAAAATTTCTTTTTTTAAGTTGAAAGTTCTTTGGCCGCTAAAAATATAATGGGAAAGAATTTATAAATTTCAAGAGAGAGAGAATAAACAATGGAAACCAAAAGATATTTATAAATAAAAAAATAAAAAATTTGTTTCAATTTTGGTTCTTTTAACAGCTTGATAGAATTAGTTTAGATGATATTCTTTTCTTCCCTTTGAAATTGTGTGAGCGGTGATATATTTCCAAAAAAGAAAAAAATAGATTGCAATCTCTATTAACAAACTTTTTATTATAATACTAATAATAATTTTATCGTACTTTTGAAAGAAAAAAACATAACGAAGAGACCCCAATAAATTAAATGAAAATGGAAAAAGGGACCCCAATATGCACTGATTTTATATCGAAATCTCCAAATAATTTGGAGCTCTAGTACTATGAGAAGCATCATGAGTATGAAAAAGTACCCAAGGATCCAATTAGTAGAGTAAAACAGACCCCAGTTTTATATCAATTCCTATTGGAAGAACATGAACTTCACGTCAATAAGACTCAAGAACAACAACAAAACAAAAAATGAATTTTTTAAAGGATCACAGGGAGATAAAGATGATTTCAAAGTTCTCTAACTAAAGCATAAAAAGTACCAAATAGATAAAGAAAAGGAGAGAGGGATACCTTAATTCTGAAACACAGAAACCAATTAAGAAGATCAAATCCAACCACCACCAAGAGATTCAATCTAACAATCCCTCTATGATTCCGAAGATCACAATATTGACCTCATCCTCCAACCATCGGGATGACACCGTCTCGCTGCTATTTTCCATCCCTGTAGACCCAACCTCAATTATGTTCTTCCTCGTCAATGACCCTACGCCAACAACCCTTCTCCTCCTTCGGGAGTTAAAGCTTTTGAACAGATTCATGAGGAACAAAAAAAAAATCTCCTTTCTACTTCTCAATTCCCCTTCCTTCCCGAAAAAGAAGTTTCTGATTGATTTGAAATGATTCACGTCGTGGGGAGACACAACATAACTACTTGAGGAAACACCGTGATCGTGTATTAGATTTTTAAATTTTAAAAATCCAGAGAATTTCGAATACCTCAATCAAATTTTCTAGTTTTTTTTTTTAAATTTAAAAAAATTGTAACCATTTCTTCTTTCTTAGTAATATAGATAGATAAATTGACTCATATCACCATATAGCATACTAACTGAATTAAAAAAATAAAACTGAGGATAAATTAATGAAATTCTAAGATAATTTATTGTAGAAAGTTTTGTTTAATTCATGCAAAATGTGATAAATAATATTTCATTTTAATGTTTTAAAAATTGAAATTTTACCAAAGAGAAGGACTTATTTGTAATTCCAAGGAGTGTGGTTCCACTTTATTATCTGGTTTTTAGAACCTAGCCACTGCGTTCGCAACATGTGCGCTGCCAAAAGGCGTCTACGTTTTGACAAAAGCTAGCCTTGATGTCGGCGGATAATTACAAACTTCAGTCATCAAAGATGGTAGTAAATAGTAAAAGAATAGAATGGCTTTTGGGTAATTAAATCAGTAAGTTGGTAGCGCTTTGCAATTCAAAATGCCAGGTGTCTTAATGAGAAATAATAAGAACAAAATAAAAAAGTGAGGGTAAATTTTTTGAGAGGCACCAAACTATAGATTTATTTCATTTTGGGATCTAAACTTCACTTTGAAGCAAAATGGTTACCCTACTTCAATTTAGTTTCACAACGAGGCCATCCGATGGATTCCGATTGGGATTAGATGGCGTGGTCTCGCCGGATTCTGTACGTGGATTATCCATGTCAACCCCTAATATTAAAATATTATTTAAAAATAAGTATTTTAAATTAATTATTCTAATTATAATCAAATAACATCATTAAATTAATTAACTAAACTCTAACCCTAAACCCCATCTCCCATGGTCATTCCCACGCCGCCGATCGGGTCCCCATGGTGAGTTACTCAAGAGGGAGAACCTCATACCTCCAGTGGAAGCTCGGGGGATTCATTGTCGACATCCATGGTCACCACTGTAGAGATCTGCAACTCGTCGCTATCAAGTTATGGCGACGGGGTCTTAGGTGAATTGGGCCTCTTCGGTGACCTCTGTCAGATGGTAATGTATTATTTTATTATTATATTTCATATGAAATTCAATAGTTCCACCAAAAGTTTTGAAAAAAAAAAAAGATTCAAATCATCCCGCCTATTTGATTGAAACGTATGCATCATCATCATCAGATCCTTCGAAACTGGAATCGTTTTGAATATTTAATTAATGGCTTTTTATTTCATTTACAGTACAAAGAGCTCGCGGATCTGGAATAGCTGTCAAACATTGTGGAGGAGTCATATCCAAAAACTTTGAGGGAGAGCGTCATTGAAAAGTTAGCCACAGAATATTTGATCCTCGGCGACGGCTCCACCTTGACCTATAGAGTCCCAGAACCGTCAAAGCGAGTAAGCTCTCCTTTAAGGGACCATGAGATCGTGGTTTACTACGACGCGTTGTTAGCGGGTCTTAGGCTTCCTTTTCCCCTCTTTTCTTTGATATTTTTAAGGAGTTTGAAGTTTGCCCCTCTCAGTTACCTCCTAATTCATTGAGGTGCTTGTGTGGGTTTGTCATTGTGTGTTTTCACTGTGGAATCACACCCACTCTTCCATTGTTCAAAACTTTCTTTGGATTGAGTCGAGAATGTTGCACAGACTGGTACTACTTTGGCGCCCAGTCGGGGAAGAGGTTCCTAGGCACGACGCCCTCTTCTATTAAGGGATGGAAGAGTAAGTTCTTTTTTGTCTCTAGGAAGAATGGCTTCGGGGTGAGAACCCGATGGGGCACTCAAAAGGTCTTGAAGTTGGATAACAAAGATCTTGTAGGCAAGCAAAAGGAATATCATACCCAGCTGGAGGAGCATCGGCTCATCTCGGTTGATTCGTATCTAACTCATGAAATGCTTCAGCAGTACAGTTTGTTCATTGCTCAGGGCAGGGTTTGCTTCGGCTCTTCCTCTTTGGTAGTCTAAAAGCTAGTTTGGTATTAACTTCGCTTTCTTTGTGTCTTCTTTGTATCGACAGGAAATCCGATGGACATTACTAGGGCGGCCGGTGTCATCTTGTCGTCAGTATGCGCTACTGAGGCGAAGGCAAGGCGCTCTGCTAGAGAGCCCGGGCCGAACGCTACAAAGAGAAATGAGAAAAGGAAGGCTGAGGCTCCGTCTGGAAGTGGTGATGGGGCTCCCTTGGAGGTGAGGAGGATAGGAGGGTCTGCCCCTTTGAAATCAACGAGGACCAGGGGGCCATCTGAGGGATATTTTGATGACGAACCTTCGACTCCTCAAGACGTCACCCAGCTGAAGAGGGGCGAAGAAGAGGCTGAGGGCGAAGAGGATGGACCTCCTCTTCCGAGACGGAAGAAACAGGGTGCATCGAGGAAGGTACACGAAGCCTCCAAACGGAAAGGGAGGTCGACGAGGTTGGCTGACTTGCCACCTACTGCCACAAAGAGCGCACCCCCGGAGGCGCCCGCCCCTAAAGAGGCTTTGCATGAGGGAGGTGGAGAGGCGGTGTGAGACAGGCCTTCTCCAGAGGCCTTAAGGAGAGTGGGTAGGAAGGATATAACTGCCGAGGACCCTTCAGCTGCCTCCGGCTCAAAGAAGCGAAAGAAGGTGGTGATTAACCCCGTCGACGGGTTATTTTACCAAGATCCCGCTTGCCGCTTTTCCTTTAGAACTCCTTCGAATAGACAAGGCCGAATCTGTGCTTTAACGCTTTGATGAGGAGGACCTCTCGGACTATCTGCGACTGAATTCTTTTCAGGCATCATTTTATGTCGGAGTTAGACGCTATATATATTTTTTATACTCAAAATTTGGTATCTTCGGGCGGGCGGCCGTTAGGATCCTTGTGGAAAAAAGCAGCTCTCGCACCTGGATCAGGTGTTTGGAAGCCGATATCAAGGTGTTCAAGACGGCGATCACCCTGCTGGAGAAGGAGAATAAGAAGGCCCATGCCTCCCTGGAGCTGTTAAACAAGCACTACAATGAAATGATGGCTGCTAGGGACAAGTGGAAGAGTAAGGCCGAAGGCCTTCGAAACAGACGATAAAACTTTCCACTGGCAAGGTGGAGGCAGGGAAGACGAAGAAGGCCCTGGAAGACGCGCGGATAGTGGCTGAAGGGAAATGTGCTTCCTTGCAGAAGCAGGTTGATCAGCTGTCTTCTGATCTTACCTAGAAGAAGAAGCTTATTGCAGATCTGGAGGTGGAAAAAAAGGAATCCCTTCGAGCTTTGAGAGAAAAGAAGAGCCTCCTTGAGTCTGCCCTTGCTAAGAAGGATGCCGCTGAGGTTGAACGAGAGAAGACCTTGGTTAAATTAGCTGCAGAGTGGGAGACCTTGAGACTATATCAGGAGCGAATAAAGGAGCTGGAGGCCCGTGTCGAGGAGGATGGGGGCTACGCGGCGGGGTTCAAGTTTGGTTCTGAGGAAAGTTTTCGGGTCCTTAAGGAGCTGGTGCTGAGGAAGCCTCGTGTGGACTTCAACATTTTGACCCTTAAGAAGGAACTGAAGATCCTGTCCGGGGAAGACCCGAATGCTGAGTCCAAGGATGAGCCCCTTGCCAATGATTTCCCCGAGGCTTGCCCCGAAGAAAGGGTTGCCGAAGTTGCAGCAGTGCCCGATGCGGTTGCCCCTGCCAAGGAAACGCTCGCCAAAGATCCAGCACCTACCGAGGAGCCCGCTTTCTCAGATCCTCCTACCGATGTACCCGCGGCGGTTGAACCATAGATGTCTATGGTTACACTCCGATCTTATGTAGGCAAGCTTCTTTGTAAAGGACTTGGCTTAGTAAGAACTAATCGTAGGTTAACATTTATCTCTCTGTGAAATTCTTGTTTGTTGTTTGAATGGGGCCTTATGTTATTTTTCAGTCTACATCTCATCCTCCTTACCCATTCGTTCCCCGAGCGCCCGCGCTCCACTTCCCGGAGGTGTGGAACTTTCCTTGAGTTCATTGAGCTAGCTCCTGCCCAGAACATTAAGTCCGAGCAAGGATTTCCTTAGCCGAGGAGACTTTGTTCCAAAGCGGTCGCAGGGAAAGGCAATTGCCGTGAAACGTGGGAGGGTGGCGGTTGGACTTCCACATCAATGCCCTCATACCTATTGTCATCCCCAATGCTCCGCTTGGACTTTCGCCATAACTGCTTCCACTACAGCTATTTTTGGTTCCAACGATCTCGTCCCAAAGATCAAGGCCTCTTCATTGCAACAGATGTGTCTTGGCCTATAAATTCGGTTGGGATTGAGCCTCTAGAGGTTCACCCGTGCCTTGAGCGTCATGGATATTGATTTTCACCCATTCTTCCGCGTGATGTTTGGGTCTAGGAGCCTTCTCGATCGCCTTCCACTTCCTCCGCCTTTCAGTCAGCTCGTGGAACCATGGCCAGGAAGTTTGAAGGGCCCGAACTTGCACGAGTAGGATGTCACCTTAGTCCGGGACGGGGCCTCCGGTAGGATATGGCTCGGGGATGGATTAACAGATTTCCTGGCGGATCACCACGTGTCCATTGGGGAATGCTTGGTCTTTGTCCACCTGGCAGGTCTGATCCTCGAAGTAAAGATTCTCAATCGGGACAGGAGGATCAAGATGTTCAGCTCCGACGTTCATCCAGACGAGGGCCGAGCCCCGACGTCCTCTCCTTTCCCTGGGTTTTCCATGTAAAGGAGGGAGCATTGTTCCCTTTTTCTTAAATTTAAATAAAGTATTGTAGACCCATCTGTGTTGCACTCTTTCTCTTCTCTCTTCTTTTGTCATTTTCTTATCATTGGTTGTGTGGACATTGGACGTTCTTCGGATGGGGGGAAGATCGCTTCGTTTGCCTGATTCTTCAATCCGCTTTTTCTCCTACCTCTATGTAGTCCAAACATGAGATTAGAGCGTGAGTGCGGGCATGCCTTCGGTAAGAATTCGCCTTCGTGGCAGGATCTCCGTTGATGGCTGCTTTGAATCAGTTTTTACGAATGACGTGCCTTCTAGCCGAAGGGCATTCACGAGGGACTTTCTGATTGTATCCCCCGAGGCACTTTGATTGCATCTGATTAACTGTCACGGAGGACATGCCTTCGGGCCGAGGGGGCATTCACGAAGGGCTTGCTGATGATGTCCCCCGAGGCGTTATAATCGCATTGGATCCGCTCTCATGGAGGACATGCCTTCGAGCCGAGGGGGTATTAGTGAAGGGCTTGCTGATAATGTCCCCCGAGGCGTTATGATCGTATTAGATCGGCTCTCACGAAGGAAATGCCTTCGGGTTGAGGGGGCGTTCACGAAGGGCTTGCTGATGATATCCCCTGAGGCGTTATGATCGCATTGGATTGGCTCTCACGGAGGATATGCCTTCGGTCCGAGGGCGCGTTCATGAAGGGCTTGCTAATAATATCCCCCGAGGTGTTATGATCGAAATGGATCAGCTCTCACGGAGGACATGCCTTCGGTCCAAGGGGGCGTTAAAGAAGGGCTTGCTGATGATGTCCCCCGAGGCATTATGATTCCATTAGATCGGCTCTCACGGAAGGCATGCCTTCGGGCCGAGGGGGCGTTCACGAAGGGCAAGCTAATGATAACATAACGAATGAAACATGTAGGAGTAAAAATTAAATTTTATTGATAGTACCGCTGTAGATGTTCGGAGTGGTAGGGACGTTTGAGTCTTTACCCATTAACCTTGGCGAGCCGATAGGTCCCGGACCTTAAAATATCTTGAATGAGATAAGGTCCTTTGAAGTTGGGGGAATTGACTTACCGTTCGGCTTTTATTGCCCTGGAACTAGTTCGCTCGCAGGACCAAATCACCAGGCTGGAAGGTAATCTCCTTTACCCGAGAATTGTAGAGACGCATGGCGCTCTGGCTGATACCGCAGCCTCCTCGATCTTGGCGCAATCTTTCCTTTCCTCGAGGAGATCAAGTTCAGCCCAGAGTTTCTCTTCATTCCCTACTAGATCCATCTTCTGTGTCCTCGGGGTAGGCACTACAACCTCCACTGGGATGACGGTTTCAACGCCGAAGGCGAGGGCGAAAGGGGTTTCGCTGGTTGGTGTTCGATTTGTAGTGCGGTTAGCCCACAATGGGCTTGGAATTTCCTCCACCCAACTAGTGCCATTCCGAAGAACTCTGGTCTTCAGGCTGTGAAGGAGGGTACTGTTAGTGACTTCAACTTGGCCATTTGCTTGAGGGTGAGTGACCAAGGTAAGCCTGGACTAAATCCCAAGTTTGGTGCAGAAGGCCTTAAAAATAGCATTATCGAACTAGCGTCCATTATTAGTGATAAAAGCCAAGGGGATCCTGAAGCGGCATATGACTAACCTCACAGAACGCTTCGGCAGGCCTTCTCTGTAATAGACGACAGTAGCTCAGCCTCTACCCCATTTAGTGAAGTAGTTGATTTCTACTATTAAAAATTTTTGTTGCCGTGTGGCGACAAGGAAGGGGTCGAGGATGTCCACCCCCCATAACGCAAAAAGTCTCACACTGACAATAGGTGATAGCAGGGCAGTTGGATGCCATTGGATGTTGGAGTGACGTTAGCAGGCATCACACCTTTTAACAAACTCCTTAGCGTCCTTGGCCAGGGTGGGCCAATAGTACCCTTGCCGTAGAACCTTATGGCTAAGAGACTTCCCCTCTGAGTGGTCCCCCGCCATCCCCTCATGAACTTCGCTAAGGACGTGGCTCACCTCGGAAGGATGTAGGCATCGGAGGAAGGGATGAGTGTACGACCTTTTGTAGAGCAATCCGTCCATCAAGTTATACCAGGTCGCTCTAGTTTTTATTCGGTGTGCCTGCTTCGCATCTGATGGTAGTGTCCCATCTTGTAGGTAGTTCATAATTGGGTCAATCCAACTAGGTTCGCGATCAATCTCCATTAACTCTCCTTTAGGTCGGTACTCGATGGTCCTCGTCGCTAGAAATTGCAGATTAACTGCCGATATCTATGTCCGAGAAGGAAAGTTTTTGTAGGTGATCAACATCTTGATTTTCGAATCTGGGGATTTTAATGATGTGGAAATCTCGAAAGGAGGAAATCAACTTCTCCACCATCACCTTGTATTTCACCATGTTATCTTCCCTGGCTTCGAACTCTTCAGTTAAATATCCAACCACTAGCTGAGAATCTGTGTGGGCTTGTAAGTCTTTTACCCCTAGGCCCCGAGCTAGTTGGAGCCCTTCTATGATGGCTTCATACTCGGCCTTATTATTCGTAGCTTTAAAACCAAGTTTCAAGATAGTTGACATGCTCCATCCCGAGGGAGAGTGTAGGACGATCCCTGCTCCGGCCTTGTCAGATGTTGCCGAACCATCTGTATGAAGGAAGAGGATGGTCTGCTCCTCCATCCACTCTAGATTCGGAGCCTTCCATAAAGCTCGAAATAAAGACAGATTCTTTTCTTCGGACCGGGATATGAAGCGCCTGAGGGCAACCAACTGGCCGTTGAGCCTCTGTATTTCTTTGATGTTTTTTGGAAACCTCATTTGGAGGATGGCTTGGACCTGCTCAGGATTCGCTTTTATTCTTCGTTGTGTAATCATGAAGCTGAGGAACTTCCCCGATCGAACTACAATGGTACACATGTTTGGATTTAGGCTCATGCTGTGTGCTCGAAGGACCCTAAATGTCTCTGCCAGGTCAGCCGCATGCTGTTCGGCCTTCTCACTTTTGACGAGGATGTCATCTACATAGGCATCGACATTCCTTCCAATTTGGTTTTTGAAAACCTTGTTTACTAACCTTTGGAAGATTGCCCCCGCGTTCTTTAGTCCGAAGGGCATGACTTTATAACAGTAGGTTCCTCGGATGGTGATGAAGGAAGTCTTCTCCTCATTCGCTTTGGTCATCCGGACTTGATTGTATCCCGAGAAAGCATCAAGGAAACTAAGAATTTCATAACCTGATGTGGAGTTGACTAAACTATCTATGTGAGGCAAAGGGTAGCAATCTTTAGGACAAGCTTTATTGAGATCAGTGAAATCAACACACATACGCTACTTTCCTATGGACTTCTTAACCAGTACAATGTTTGACAACCACATCGGGTATTGTACTTCTCTGATGAAGTCAACTTTCAGTAACTTGTCTATTTCCTCCTCAGCAGCTTCAACCGGTCTGGTGCGAAGTTCCTCCTCTTCTGCACCACTGGCTTTTGTTCAGGGTCCACGTTCAGATAATGTTCCATAACTTCTAGTGGGACTCCTGGCATCTCTACGGCTGACCACGCGAACACGTCTTAGTTGTTTTTCAAAAAGGCCATCAGCTCCCTCGGTAGCTCAGGACTGAGATCAGCTCCGAGGCGGATAGTGCACTCGGGCAGGGCTTCTTTAAGAGGTAGTGCTTTCAAGTCTTCAACAAGGGTAGGTCGACGTGCCCTCCTCTTCTCGTCTTCTCCCTACATTTCTTCCACCATTAAGGCCTCAATAGCTTTGTCGCTCCCTTCTCCCCGGTTTCTGAGCATGATTGCATAGCAATAACGAGAAGCAGACTGATCCCCTTTTATTTCCCCACACCAGGCGTTGGTTGGGAATTTCAGCTTCAGGTGACTAGTAGAGATGACTACTCTTAAGAGATTGAGGGAAGACCTCCAAGGATGGTGTTGTAGCTTGATGGACAATGAACGACCATGAAGTTGTCCAAAGCGGTGGCCACCTGAGGAGGACCTTCGAGGGCCAACGAGAGGGTAATTGCTCCCTCGGGCTGGAGAGGGCTCTCGTTGAACCCTATGAGGTGTGACTTCACGGGCTTCAGGTGCTCGGTTCCATATTGCATCTGCTCGAATGCGTCCCAGAAGATAATATCTACCGAACTTCTAGTGTTGACCAAGACCCTATAAATGCGATAGACACCAATCTTCATAAAGATGAAGATAGCATCATCGTATGGCTAGTGCACCCCCTTGAAGTCTTTATTTGAAAAGCAGATGGCAAGGGATGCGCAAGACCTTTTTAGGAAAGAAGTGTCCTGCACCGAGCCTACTACCCGTACATGATTCTTTTCTGGAGGATGAGCTTTCTCCCCAGTATCCCGGTCCTCCAGCAATGAATCGAACGAGGATCTCATCTGCAGACGGTTCCCGTCGCCTGGACGAGGAGCCTTCACTAGCTTGGTCCGCCACCAGATAGCGTCTGAGCCTCCCACCTCGAAAAAGATCTTCTATTGCATCCCTCAGCTGGAAGCAATCCTCTGTCGTGTGCCCCTTGCCTTGGTGGTAGGCGCAGAACTCTTTGTTGTGTAGATTCGATCGGTATCTTTCATCGAAGATGGGTGTCTCAGGATCTTTTGGTCCCGAATCTGCATCAAAATGTTCTCCCTAGAGGTATTGAGAAGATTATAGTTGTTATACGTTGTTCAGGTTATTCGGTCCCCTGTTCAAGAGTATCTGTCTCAGCCCTTGTCAACATCTCTCCTAGAGGGTCCCTCCTTGGATCTCATCACTGGGGCTCTCGGTATTCACCTCTCGCAGGCTCTTGCCTGCGAAACATGCATCCTCTCCCAATATAAGGCTTCCTCCTTCCACCCAGCTTTCATCTCCTCTGAGACGATGAACTCTTCATCTAGATTAAGGAGCTCGGCGAAGTCTCTAGGGGCTTTTCATGAGAGTTCGTCTCTGAACGGCCCATCTCGAACTCCCTCCAACACTGCCTCAATGATCGGGAATGAATCCTGATGAGTCACGGTCACCAGCTTGTTATTGAAGAGCCCAAGGTAGTCCTGTAGGCTTTATCCCTCCTTTTGTTTGCATCTGAGAAGTATCATCGGGTTCCTTTTCGTCTTTCTGCTGTGGGCGAAGCGACGGGAGAAGAGGTTGGCCAACTAATCAAAGCTGACTATGCTTCCAGTTCGTAAGATTTTTAACCATTCATAAGCGTTTCTAGTGATGATCTTCTAGAACGCTCGGCACAAGGTGGCTTCGGTAGGATTGTTGACCATCATCTCCGAGCTGTATGATTCCAGATGTTGCTGGGGATCTGTGCTACCATCGTACAGGCGAATGTTTGGTGTCCTGACGTTGTTCGAAAATGGACCTCCCATATTGCTTGGATAAAGGGGGACGACAGTCTGGGGACAGTCCTCATAACCCTCGCTTTGTCCGACAAATGGAGCCGAAGTCGACCCCCGCGCGAGGAGTGACATGTCGAAGACTCGTGCCGAGGAGAATGGTCTTGTCAACTGGGCGAAGATGAGGCAGGTCTGCGTCAACGCCAGTTGGGGGACCTACTACCTCCCCAAGCGTTCCCTTCTGGTCCGCGACCACGCCGCCTGTACTGCCGTGGGGAGTCCCTTCGGTCTCGTCTCCTATGTGATCGGTAAGATCCGGAACTTACCAATGACAGGGTTGCACTCCTTCGGTCGGACCGCCTTCGTCCCCTCGCCGATGAGTAGGTGACTGATCTTCCCCGGCCCTCAAGAGGGGTGGGAACCGCAGCCGGAGCTGAGACATGGGATGCATTGTGTCCGAGGATCTCCATTACTCAAGTCAAGCGCTCAAGCTCTTCTTCCAAGACTCAGAACCTACATTCCTGCGGGCCGTCGCTTTGGCTGTGGACTCACGATATGGGCTCGGCCTCGAGCGGCACTTGTTCGAGGACTAGTGAAACTTCCTCTACCTTAGGAACGACGTTGAAGGGTGCGGCTTCTCTCTGCAGGTCCTAAAGGATTCTCTTTGACTTCCTGGTGGTATCCATGGAGTTTTTCGTTCAAGTCCCCAAGGACGGCGCCAAATTGGTAGGGTGAAAATTTGTTTGGATCCCAACTTCACTCTAATCGTTGAATTTGTTTTGAGGTCGGGACTTAGAACAGTGAGGAAACCAAAGAGAAAAACCAAGTAATCAAGGAGAGAGACGCAGGTTTAACGTGGAAACCCTCGAATCGGGGAAAAACCACGAGCCTTGTCAGTGAGGGCTAAATCCACTAATCATTCTTAGTACATTGGGAGAGAAAAAGAGGGGTTTCTTGTCTTGCTTGCACGGTGGATTGTAGAGAAGAGGTGGAAGGAGATGGGGATGATGATGATCATGATGGGTGCCCGCTGAGGAGGCCTGTGCTTGAGGATGGAGATAATCTGCCCCCTTTCTAGGGTTGGAGGAGTCTTTATAAACTATGGGGGGTCCTGCCTTCCCCTCCTGAATCTACGCCCTCGCCTTAAATCCAACCCCCATATCCTGCGTATAATTGAATTTCCCAATCTAACCATAGTCCATGTACTTTGATCCTGGAGAGCCACGTACCTTTATTCCAACCATTGGATGCTTACTGGAGAAGATTGTGCTTCTGTGGCCGAATCAGGCATAACCCGAGGGGGGAAGGGTACCTGGAATCCATGACTTGGCCCCTTGGTCCGTAGGAGGCCACCGAGGGGCCTTGGCTTTTTGGGACAAAAGAGGGGGATGCTTCGGATGACTTTTTACGCTTGGATGGGCACCACGTGCCTTCCTATCTTCCTCCCTGAGATCATCTCCGGTATCAAGACCTTGTTGTCGTCCTCCGGTGTCGGGGACGAGATCAGCGGCGCGGGGATGGTTGGAGAGGGAGATGACGATCGGCGGGGGGATCGGCGCCGCAGGGTTGATTGTGGCAAATGGGGGTTTAGGGTTAGGGTCTAGTTAATTAATTTAATGATGTTATTTGATTATAATTAAAATAGTTAATTTAAAATACTTATTTGAAATAATATTTTAATATTTAGGGCTGATATGGATAATCTACGTGAACAATCCAATGACCACATCAGCTGATCACAATCGGATTCCATGGGGTGACCTCCCGGTAAAATTAAATTGAAGTTGGAACTCCTATTTGAAATTCAAACAATAAAAAACATAAGTAATTTTAAAGGATAAAAAAAATTCAAAATGATGATATAAAATGTTTGTGTATATATGATAGCTCTTGAAATTCAAACAACCAAGACCAATCGTTATTTTGGTTTTTTTCATATAACCCCTCCCATTTTCCCTGGAAAACTTTTCTTTGGGTTGGGAGAGGAAAATATTTCCACCGATTTGAGGGAAAAGAGGTCACGTGACGTGACTAACTTCGTGGAAAAAATTTCCCTGGAAAATTTTGTCAATCAAACAACCCAAAAAGCTGAAAAATGGGTGGTGGAAAAATTATTCATTGATAATAAGCCTAATCAAAGACACCCTAATAAGTGTATAATTTAGCCCTTGTTTGGTTCAAAGGGGGAGTTTGGAGGGAAGGGATGAGGGGAAGTTAGGACGGGAGGAGGATGGAGGGTTTTGAAAAATATTATATTTGGTTTAATGGGGAAGTGAGGAGGAGGAATTTTTTTTTGTTTGGTTGTGAGCAGGAGTGAGAATGAGTATAATGTGTATTTGACCAATTTACCCTTTAGTATGAAAATATTTGGTTGTGAGGAGTGTAAAAATGTGTAATGTGTATTATTACTATTGATTTAATTCTGATTAATATTAATTCTATTAAAACTATTAATTATATTAACGGGAAATTATTTATAGGTCCCTGGTAATGTTTTCAGGGACATTAAAATCAAACACACACACAAATAATAATAATAAACAAAACACCCCAAGGACTCCAAGAGAATAATGAAACAGTGCAGGGACCTATAATTAATAATCTATTATATTAATTCTAATTAATATTTATAGTAATTATTAAATCAATATAAATTTTATTACTATAAATTATATTAGTATAAAAGCTAGTATTAAACTAATTAATATCAATTATATTAAATCTATTAATTATATTAATTTAAGTATAATTAATATTAATTAATAAACAATATAAATTCTATTACTATTAATTATATTAGTATAAAAGTTAATATTAAACTAATTACTTCAAGATATTATAATTAATAGTAATTATTAAACCAATTACAAATTTCATTACTGTTAATTATATTTGTACAGAAGCTGATATTAAATTAATTAATATCAATTATATTAATTTAAGTACAATTAATATTAATTATTAAACCAATACAAATTTTATTATTATTAATTATATTAGTATAAAAGCTAGTATTAAACTAATTAAAATTAATTATATTAGTATAATTAATATTACATATTAAATCAATAAAAATTTTATTATTATTAATTATATTAATTTTTATTAAAGAGATAAGTATATAAGACTTAGTTGGAATTATAATATTATGTGGGGGCAAACTTGACATTATAAGTTATGATGTTAATACAAATAATAATAAAAAATAAACTCCACCAAAAGACCCCGACGGGGAGTAAATTTTGAGAGATGTCCCCCCTCCTCATCCCTCCCCACACCTAGGTAGTCAAAACCAGACTAAACCGGCCGGTTCAACCCGGTTGAATCGGACCCGGAAGACTAACCGGTCCGGTTCTATGTAAAAAACCGGCAAACATAAAACCGAATCTAAATAATGTGAACCGCCCAGTTCAACCGGAAACCGGATGAACCGCCCAGTTCACACATTTAAAACCGGTCAAATATTTCATTTTTTTTTGTTTAAATCATGCGACCAAGCCTCAGTGGGCCCGATTCACATTGTTTAAAGTGTTTTTGATAACCTCAATGCTACCAAGCCTCCTGCCACCCGGTCAAAAGTCTTCGAAATTTTTTTTAAAAAAAATCATGCTACCACTATCAATGAATTCATTGCCTTTAATTTATAGCATTGTGCACGGACCACATTCACTTCCCAGTCGATGTGGGACTAAAATTCACACATATAGGTAAAATAACCATATTTTAAAATTTCAAATACCATCTTTGCCCCTCTAATTTTCTTATAAACTCTCTCATCTTTCCTTGATCTATTTATCTTTCTATATAATATATAATTGGGGAATTACACTAAACTACCATGTGATTTGTCTCTATATCAATTCAGGGTCTCTGGTTTAAGTTGTAACAATTAAATACATATGCGCTTTCTTTCAGTGAGCAAAAGGTCTTAAAACTTAACCCGTTAATATTTGATGTGGCATTAAAAAATAGAAAAAATTTAAAAATTCAAAAAATACTAAAAAAATAGGAAAACATGGGAAAATTTCTAAAAAAATTCTGAACAATAGAAAATCACATATAATAAAAACTTCATAAATAAAATTAGGAAATTACCAAAAAAACACAAAATATTTAAAAATTTTAAAAAAAAGAAAAACTTATAAAACCCCTAGAAAATCACTTAAATTAAATATTAAATAAATAAAATTTTTAAACCCCCAAAAAATTAGAAAAAAATTCTAAAAAAAAATTTGTAATCCAAGAAATTCCAAAAAATAAAAATAAAATAAGCTTAGAAAGTTCCTAAAAAAACAAAAAACGAAAAAAACCCACAAAACTATTTTGAAAAAAGAAAAATTTGAAAAAAATTTAAGAAGTGTAGAAAATCCCAAAAAAAATCCACAAAATCCCCTAAAAAACTAAAACAACCTAGAAAAATTTTTAAAATTCCATAAATTTCCCCCAAATCCCAAAATATTGAAAAATAAATATATAATTAGAACCCAAAATCTTTATATAAACTTCAGATTTTTCGATATTATGGGATTTTTTTGGGATTTTATGAATTTTTTTGGAATTTTTGGCAAATATTTTTAGATTTTTCATGAATTTTCTTGCTAGTTTAAAAAAATTCTAGGTTTTTCAAGTTTTTTTAGTGTATTTTGTTGTTTTTTGTGGATTTTTTTTGCATTTTTTACAAATTTTTTCATATTTTTCTTTATTTAAAGAGTTTTTTGGGTTTTTTGGTTTTTCATGGTAAATTTATAAGCTTATTTTTATTTTTATTTTTATTTTTATTTTTTGGAATTTCTTGGATTACGGATTTGTTTAGAAGTTTTCTCTAATTTTTTGGGGTTTAAAGATTTTATTTATTTATTTAGTTTTGAATTTAAGCGATTTTCTTGGGGTTTTATAAGTTTTTCTTTTTTTGGATTTTTTAAGATTTTGTGTTTTTTTGGTAATTTCCTGATTTTATTTATGAAGTTTTTAGTATATGGGATTTTTTGTTGTTCATAATTATTTAGAAGTTTTCCTATGTTTTCCTTTTTTTTAGTATTTTTTAAAAGTTTTTTTTTAATTTTTATATTTTTTTGATGCCACATCAGCAAATATTAACGGAGTTAAGTTTTTACTTTTTAGCACCTTTTTGCTCACGGAGTAAAGTGCAGGGTACTAAATTGTTACAACTTAAACCACAGACTCTGAATTGATATAGAGGCAAATCACATGGTAATTTAGTGTAATTTCTCCTATATAATTATATATAGATATACTTAAAAGTTAAAATTATTATTTTTTTAACATCTGAGTTAATTTTGATAGTAGAGATATGGATTTAGTTTAAATATTATTAAATTTAATGTTTTAAATATGGATTGAGACTTGTTTTGTTTAATATATTTTATGTATTTGATATAAAAATTAGTTTATTATTTAATGTATTATATATTATATTTTTATTTATTAAATCTGGTTCGATCCGGTTCAACTCCATTTGGACCTCTCGACCTTTGAACCTTGCTCTTCGAGGGCCATGTTTAGGAGGAGGGATTGTATGAAACCGTGACACCAACTCAGCCAATACCCCGTTCCAATGAAAAACTGCCACATCAACTTTTTTTAATTTTTTTTTAAACATTCCATTCTTTTATCCAACTCATCAACTACGCTAGTTTTTACTCAACGGTGCCCTTCGCTGGCCACCGTGAAGCTCATGCCGGACGCCTCTCCGGTGCTTCTCGCCGGACACCAACAGTTGTGCCCCTCTCCCTCCATGCCCTCTCCCGCTTCGATGTCCTCTCCCTCCTCGATTGACTCCTCGTCTTCGATGTTGCCATCCTTCCCCTGATCTCCTTCTTGACTTCCTCTCTAGCCCTGCTTGCAGTGAGATTTTGCCATGGAGGTTCTTCAAGTCATGCTTCCAAGGAGAGCTTCTATCTAGTGGTGCCCTTTACTGGTTGCTGCGCACCCTTCCCCCGCTCTTTAACTTCAAACCTCAAGGTAAATCTTCAAAGTTGTTCTCTCCATTATCTTCAGTACTTTATGCTTCATCAAAGGATTAATTGTTCTCCATTATTATGCCCAGAGTTGAGGGAGTGCCTATGGAGACTTCAAACATGAGTTGCAGACGGTGCGGGCACCAGCACCAACCTAGCAGTCAAGCGAGGCATTCGACAGAACAGAGGGATGTTGTTACCTAAATTTGCTGATTATGTTATGCCTTAATGGCACAATGCTAATCTTGGAGAGTATTATGATTAGTAGAATGAAATTATGTAACTAGGAGACATGGATTTTGTTAGAATCATTGTATTAATTGAGATATGTCCCGCACGCCAGGTGTTTGAGAGTATGCCTGAGAAGTTTGTTAAAGTCTGAGAGGTTGATACAAACCATTATATAGCCTGTGTGTGCTAACAAAACTTTCCTCAAATTCTACAATTGAGAGAATGTGATACTGTTGGGAAACCTCAGCTTTTGTTTGTCTGGAGATTTTCACCATGAGACCTTGCATTTCTGTAAATTTGTTTGAAAAACATTTGTCAATCTCAAGACTTTATTTTGTTCCTGCAATTCATGTTTCCAACCACTGATGAATGTGTAAAAATATACACTAAAGGATACCAGTTATTTGTTTGTGATTATAATTTCCTTGAAATTATTGAACCTAACTAAGATCTCCTTGATTTATTGATGTGCCTTTCATCATCATCTTGTAGAGTAGAAACTCCTACAAGCTAAATGGATAGAAGGTAATGGAAATTATTAAAGCTAGCAAGTTCAACCATATGTTATTCTCCTTCAATCTCGACATACAAGACAATCACAGTTTCAGTAGTTTAACAACACTTAAGTTTTTCATTTTCATTTTTTCTGATGTATTTGCTTGCACCAAGCACTGATTACACCTCCCAAAAATACGACAAAAAGGAAAGACAAATTGAAAATGTTGCTTGGAGTAGGCCTCAAGACAAATTGAAAATGCTGATCTGCAAACCGGAGAGAATGATAGTAAACATAGTTACATACAAATCGGCCAGCATCATCCGAATGTGCCACATCATATCCCATTGCAGCCAAATTCTTCACAATTTCATTCACAAGAAGAGAAGTCTGCATGTTGTTTACAAGGTTATTGGTTTTGCAAGGTCAGATAACAGACAATCAACGAAGAACAATGCCGATAAAATACTCAAAACATCAATAACTTATTTGGATAGAATAGTGGAAGTGTAAATAAGTGCAAACAAAATGTACTAGAAGTTATTGGCATGCATGCAGGTGATTCAGAAAAGATGAAGCTGAGGAATAACATGTGATGTGAAAAAACAAAAGACAGAAAATATACACAGAGAGAAAACATGTGATGTGATGTGATAAATTATGAACAACTATTTACTCCAAGATGAAGCTGAACAATAACACAGAGAGAAAACATGTGATGCAAAACAAATCAAAAATTACAAAAACAGAATAAGTAAGGACAATTTAGCCATCAGGAACTCAAATTCATTGGAAGGTTTGAAAACTCACAATCTTCTAGTTTCCAAGAATCCAAATAAGATATTTGTAGAATATGCAGTAACTTTTGTCAGTCATTGAACAACTATTCAAGAATTTGATGCTATTATGTTCATAAAAAAACAAAAGACCAAAAAATAAAAAAAAATAATATCCAAGCTTTTACCCACAGTTATTTGTATACACAATTAATATATATTTGTGATGCTTAAACATACAGGTGACACAAGCCAGAAAATATACAGTCGATACACCTTGAAACATTGTTACCCAATAATTTAACTTGAGGTATTGACTATTAATTTAACATGTGTTATAAGTGGATTTAATAATAAAAAGAGTTATTGACTATTAATAGAGTTTCTTAACAATATCCGATATATCTAAAGTACCCATCATATTTCAACACAAACAATAGTATTTTGTTCTTAATTCAGGTAGGGAGAAATTAAGTTAAAGAAACACTTAACAAAGTTGATAATGAAACCAATATATTATTCACTCATTTGAGTATGAATTCATGCAAAAAATCAGACATCTGTGAGTTGACTAGCCATTTGTAAGGCAAATCCTTGGATCAGATGTTTGGAATATGTTCTAAGATATATAGATCCAGGCCTTCTTATTTGTTCTTGAGTTTTTCTGATGAGACAACAGTGCCTTGTTTGCCACATGTATGTTTAAGTTCTCAATCCACAATCTTGAGTTCATGAGTTTTTCTGATGAGACAAAACCCTTTCTATGTCTCAATCCAAACCACTAACATTGTTGAATTGCTTCTAACTTTCTATAGCAGCTCATATGTTCAAAAGTGATACACTCTACAGTTCATCTCTATAAATTATTTGATGTATCATCAATGTTGGAAAAATAAATTAAAAGACATCTATCACATGAACTTCATAGACTGCAAGCTAAGAACAAAGGAGATTAGCTAAGGAAAAACACCATATTTTTTTACCTAATTAATGCTTGGAGATGGGTCATTCTCTTCCATCATTCTTGTATAACTCATGTTAGCTTGAAGATTGAACCCCCAAGTTGGAGAAAAACCCTATATAGAACTTATATTAAATTGAAAATTGAACCCAAAGTGCAATAAACATAAGAGAAATTGTAGAAAAGTGTAAAAAAAAAAAGAAAGTGCAAAATATTGAATGAGTACCTGTGCAGCTTGAATAAATTGGTTATGAGCACCAATGAAATTGACCTAAAATTAGGTAATAGCATGTCAACCTAATTGAAGAGCAACATATATCAACATGCTTAACAAAAGAAAAGAAAGGGAAAAACCTGATTATGGTAGTTTTGATTTAGTGGCACTTGAAAACCTTGGCATGAAGGATCAACATAATTTTGTTGAGGAAACATCCCAAGAGAATCTCCATTTGTAAATGATTTGCTTTCTAGTAGTTTACAAAAAAAAAAATGTTAATAGATGTAGGATTAAAGATGAGGAAATACAAGTCCAAATATGGTAAGACAAGTTGAATGATAAAACATTAGAAAAATAAAGTAGATTCAAACACACCTAGTATATGATCTCTTTTTCTCTTGAATTTTGGGACCTATCTACTTTCTTTTTTTTTCTTCTTTTGGCTCTTCTCCAATTGACTTTTCATTAGACAACTTCTTGAACCTTTTGTTCTGATAGGTACAGGATCAAGCACAGGCTTCTCATGAATTGAATAGTGGACATCCTCATTAACACCATCACTAACATCTTTTTGAATGGCTTTTTGTGCAGAATTTCCCATTTCTTTGACATCTTTCAAAGTTGCCATTTCTTTCTCAACTAGTTGTAATGCCTCCATCAATTTCTCTTTAACAATTTTAGTACATTGAGGAGTTAATGAACTTTTATCAAAAAGCTTGTAACCAATGTGATTCAACTCACTAAGTCGCAACAAGCGAGTTGATTTTTCTTCATTCATTGATCCAAGACTTAAATCACTTTCAAACATTGACTTTGCTCTTTTTGTCCATCTCTTTAGTATATATGGTTCAGGTATCTCTTTCACATTATGCATAAAAAGTACTCGTAGAGCATGACGACATAGCAATCCAAGAGTCTCAAACATACTACAACTACAAGAGATGTCACCATTTGAAGGTGAAAAATTCACAAAGTAAATTCTTTCATGCCCTTCATCAGTTAATTGATATAAAGAAATATTTTCATCACTTGCTCCTTTAACACAATTCAATCCAATGCTGTCCATCAACTCTTCTTCAAACCTCTTGAACATAGTAAAAGTATAAACAGTCGAAGCATGTTTCAAAATCCCACGACCATTAACTTTGTTTGGTGCTCCATTTCTACATCGAAAATCTTGATTTAATTCTTCTTGACGAAATTCTTTTGCCTTTTCCTCGTAATGTTGTATAACTTGAATGAGGGACATAGAGGAATTCATAATCTGATGTAATATACTGTTCATACTTTCACTCCTTTGAGTGGATTTTGTCCTAGCTGAAAAAACATCCATGCTAAAGGCAGGGCACCATTTTGCTCGAAGATCATACAATCTCTTAAGCCAAGAATGATCTTCAAGTTCAAACTTCTCAATCATAGCAGCCCAATTAGATTCAAACTCTGTTTCAGTTTCACATCCATAGAAGCATTTGTTAAATTGTGCTTTAAACTCAGAATTTGCAAAACGGCTAGCAAGATGTTGTTTGGCATTATTGGAAATATGCCACATACACAATCTATGAGATGATTCTGGGAATACCATCTCTATTGCTTTCATCATTGCTTGATCTTGATCAGTGAAAATACTTTTCGGTTGCTGGTATCCCATGGCTTCTAAAAATGTTTCAAATAGCCAAACAAATGAATCAATGGTCTCGTCTGATAAAAAAGCACAACCAAACAATACGCTATTCCAATGATTGTTGATTCCCACAAATGGAGCACAAACCAAATTATACTTGTTTGTTCTATATGTTGTATCAAACACAAGAGTATCTCCAAAGCAATCATAATCCAATTTTGATCTTCCATCCCTCCAAAAGAAATTTGCTAGCCGATTATTTTGGTCAACCTGGACTGAATAAAAAAACATTGGGTCTTCAGCTTGCTTACGCTTGAAAAAATTGATAATGCTCTGTGCATCCCCTGCATCAATCAATTTATCTCTTTCAATTCGCAATAAATTATGACAATCTCGCTTTGTAAAATTGATATTGTCAAATCCAATCTCTTTCCTAAGAAAAGAATATGAATTTGTTTGTTTGACGCCCGCAGCAACCATTGAAAGAAGAACATCAGCATGCCCTGTTAATATCTTTCTTCCTGATCTTAAATTGATTCTTTCCTCTGAAGTTGCTAGCTCATGATTATGTTGACTGTTGAAATAGGAAACCATCCAAACACCTTTTTCAATAGTAAAGCGAACTTTAGCTTCACAACCAGTCCTTAACTCTAAACGATTAAATTTTCTCACTTTGCCAACACCATCATATTCACGGTACCCAGCTTTTGAGCATAAAAATTCACGTTGCCTTAAAGGTTCACCCAAACTTCGACGCTTGTTACCTTTTCGAACACTAAACCCCTTACTCATAGCATATCGATTGTAAAAATCATAAGCTTCTTCTTCAGAATACACTTTCATTCCAACTTTAATTTCATCAAAAATTTCATCCGAATCCACTATTAATGGAACTGTTTTTCCTTTCTCTGTCTCCATGATATAAGCTTTGTAGATTAACAAAATCTAACAGGAAAATTTTAATAGAAAGTAAAATCAAAATTTGCTCAATTGGTGATTTTACAATACAAGAATAGAAAATATTGGAAAAAAATGTTAAGTCAACCTAATCAATGCAAAGATGAAACTAAAAAGAAAAAGTAAAATACCTGAGAATTTTGCAAGCTCTATATTCAGAATAAGGAAAGGAGATGGAGAGATCCCAACAGCAGAGGAGATGGAAAGAACCCCAAGCAATGTGGGAGAACCTTACTTGAAAATTAATCGAAGTTTACTTGAGCGGCTACCACGCTGAAAACCAAAATTATCAAAATTCACGGCAAATACGCTGAGAACTAAATTATAAACTTAGCTGAAGTTTATAAAAACATTAACTCTTAATCGAATACTAATTGAGATATCATGTTGCTAACCTTGGATAGAAGCTCTCCTTGGAAACATGACCTTAACCTCCATGGCAAAATCTCACTGCAAGATAGGGCATAATCAGGGCTAAAGAGGAAGTCAGGAAAAAGATCAGGGAAAGGACGGCAACATCGGAGATGAGGAGTCAAGAGGGGAAGGATGGCAACAATGGAGACAAGGAGGCAACAGGGGAAGGATGGCAACATCGGAGACGAGGAGTCAATCGAGGAGGGAGAGGGCATCGGGGCGGGAGAAGACATGGAGGGAAAGGGGCACAATTGTTGGTGTCCGGCGAGAAGCACCGGAGAGGCGTCAGGCATGAGCTTCACGGTGGCCAGCGAAGGTCACCGTTGAGTAAAAACTAGCGTAGTTGATGAGTTGGATAAAAGAATGGAATGTTAAAAAAAAAAATTAAAAAAAGTTGATGTGGCAGTTTTTCATTGGAGGGGGGTATAGGCTGAGTTGGTGTCACGGTTTCATACAATCCCTCCTCCATGTTTAGTTGGGGGATAACCCCAAGGGTTATCCCCAACACAATTCCCCATAAAAAAGTTTTTCCCGCCAAAACCTTTAACAAAGATTTAAAAATATAACCCACCAATACATAAAGGACACATCACTATCTTATCATTAATATCTTTGGTTTAAAAACTCCCTCCAAAAAAATTCAAAATTTTTAAAACTTATTCCTATCCCCATTTGGGGATAACCCCCAACCAAACATAACCGAGGGTCCAGCCCGACTACCTAGCCCCACACCCCTTTTATTCCCCCAACCGGATAACAAATTCTTTTAAAATCCTCCAAAAACTTGCCCTCTCAAAAAATTTACCCCAGGGTGGGGTGGACGGGCGTCGGGAGAACCCAAAAGGAAAATAGGAAAATATTAAAATTGAGTGAGAGAGAGGTGGTGGAAAAATAAATGGCAGCAATGTCATCTCATTTCCTCTGCAAACCTCTCATCTCTTTTGCCAAGAGGAACTTTCCGGGTACCCGAACAATGGCTTCCAACTCCTCCAACAACTCTTCTCTAAATTCCCCTCCATCTCCGCCTCCTCCTCCTATGAAGACGATTGACTCCCATCTCCATGTGTGGGCTTCTCCCCAAGAGGTACCTCAACAAATAAAAATAAAAATAAATTACATTTGAGAAGAGAGGTGCGAACTTATTTAGTCTGTTTTTTCTATGTTTATTGTAAGCGTAGTCATTGAATCAACAAATTTGGCTCCTTTTCTTATTTATTTATTTATTTATTTATTTATGGCCATGTAACCAGGCAGCTGATAAGTTCCCCTATCACCCAGGCCTGGAGCCTCCAATCCCTGGAGATGTTGACCTCTTGCTCAAGGTGATCAAGTTTTTATTTTATTTTTTGATTTTTATAGAGAAATATCATTCCTATGTTTTTTTCCTCCAAAAATGCACTCATGCTGCTAAAGAGAAATTTTTCCTGTTCTTTGAGTGGGGATTGTTTGCAAGTTTTCATTTTTGTTGTATTTTTTTAGAGAAATATTACTCTTGTATTTGTGTTTTATAATGCACTCAATCTGCTCAAGTAGTAAAATCTTAAAAACGGGAATTTTTTTTTTTAATTGTTTGAGCTTGAGATTTTCTGGTTATTGGTAACCTTCATAAGTACATTATCTCATACTATTTTTCCAGAGCTTACTTCCCCAATGTACTGCTTACTAACAACATAGAATGGTAGGAACATTGTCGAAAATATATTTTCAACCACTGTTTCTATATTGTCCCTTGATTTAATTTTAAGAAGTTGGAATCCATTTGACCGGTAAAAATCTTGAGAGGTTACCAAACTATACCTTTATTTCACTTTGGGTACCAAACTTTAATTTGTATCTTTTTAGTTACCCTACTTCTATTTGATTTTAGCGGGAATGTACCCGAGAGAAACCGACGAGAATTATCTAATGTAGCCGCCGGATTAGCCACGTGGAGGTATTGAAATCCTAATTTACGGAAATCCTAACTAATTGAACAATATTTGGGGAAAAAAACACAACATTTGAACCTTGATTTCGACAAAGTCAAAATAAATAACATTCGAAATCAAGGTTCAAATGTGTTAATTAGTTAGGATTTTTGTAAATTAGGATTTCAATGCCATCCACATGGCTAATCCGCAGCCAATGCTAGATAATTATCGCTTGAATCCCTCGGTATCCTCCCTCCTCAAATCAAATAGAAATAGGATAACCAAAAAGATACAAATCAAGTTTGTACCCAAAATGAAATATGAGCATAGTTTGGTGACCTCTCAAAATTTTTACCCTCCGTTTGACCCATGATTTATTTACTATCTTTCTATTCTGAAATAAGAAAAGGCATGCTTTTCAGAGCCATTGTGCTGGCTCTTTTATTGATTCCTAGATCTTAGAGCATGGCTTGGAGCCTCAGTATATTATAGCCATTTCAGTATATTATACACTGAAATGAGATTTAAGTATAAAGTGATTCCTTTATATGTATCTCTTTCGGTTTTTGGATTTGTAGCATCCCTGTCGGGGTGGGGATAATGTAGTTTGTATTTATGCTCTTGTAAACCTCACTCGCTGAATGAAATGTCCTTTTTGTTGTATTAGTGAATGGGTTAACCAATTTTACTCAAAGAATAAAAAAGGGATTCCTGTGGCTAGAGATCATTCTGAAGATTTTTTGACAAAAGTACTGCATTTACTTTACTTTCTCTCATCATTCAGTGTATGGAAGAAGCGGGAGTTGATGGAGCTGTTATTGTGCAACCAATTAATCATATGTTTGACCATTCTTTGGTGACAAGGTCAGTTCCTTCTTTTCTTGATCATTATCAAAATTTTATACTGTATATATATTCTCTATGGAAGCATCTCTCCCTCTATTGCCTTAATAGCCTTATCGCATTTGTGTTCTTTTCTCTTCTATTAGTGTGTTGAAAAGATATCCGTCAAAATTTATTGGTTGTTGCCTTGCAAATCCTGCAGAAGATGGGAGTGGAGTTGAGCAGATTGAACATCTTGTTTTAAAGGTCCTTGAGAAAACATGACTTTAGCATATTGTAAGCACTTTGCTTAAGATAATATTTATTCTTCTCCTTTCTTAGGATGGATATCGTATGTTCGATTTAACCCATACATTTGGCCTTCTAACCAGAAGGTATTATGAATACATTTGTATAAGATACTGAATCATTAATTATCACTTGAATTCCATTTGAGTAGCACATACATATTGATGATCCAAGCTTGTAAAATCATTCACCTGAGCAGATGTCCAATGAAATTGGGAAGGCATTGTTTTCTAAAGCAGGAGAGCTGGGTGTACCAGTGAAGATTATGTGTATGAAGGTAGTTCAATGCATCCTTAATATGAGTAGCACACACACACACACACACACACACACACACACACACACACACACACACACACACAAATGCACACACATCAGTTCTCACTTAAGAACAATTACCTTGATAACTTCTTATTCTTGACCAGCATCTAAACGTTATTCCTGCAATTTCAATCAAATACTTGATTTTTTTTCGTTAGTTTTGCATTTAGTAGAGTTTGTATGCTTCTGGCAGGGCCTTAGTCTGCATATATCTGACATTGAGGAGCTTTGTACAACCTTTCCTTCAACAGTTGTTTTGCTGGATCATATGGCATTCTGCAAACCACCATTGTGAGATATTTTCACAATCTGATATGAGATTGTCAGTTATTAGAATGTAAGTTGATTGATTTGTCCTTCTGATTGTTCTTGATGCAGAAATGATGAAGAAAGGAAAACCTTCTCTATGCTGCTAAAGCTATCCAGCTTCCCACAGGTAATGTATCAGTTCTTCAAAATGAGGAATTGTACCTTTTAATTGTTCTAAAATGATCAAGTGTCACAATTCTTCTTTGATAACTCTTATATTCTTGTGCTGAATAGCAAGCTTAAAATCATTTCTGAATATGTGATTAACTTGAATTTTTTTGCAATTTGCTCTAATTCATTAGATTCTCTTAATAGAAGCTCATGGTGATCATAGTAAATGTTATCTGAACCATTTGTCAGGACTGTCATTATTAGGTTGGCTCTACCATTAACCCTTTGAGGTTGATGAATTATAAACTGAGTTTGACTATGCAAGTTGTAAATTCTCACCATTAGACCACACTTACAATTCAATTTAGCCGAAATTTTGATATTTTTTTAGAAGCATGTTCCTGCTCACCTTTCCTTCACTTTCTCAACCACTAACACTATTTTTGCATGCATCGAATTATTATTAACAAGCTTTCTACCATTGGTGCAAACAGGTCTATGTAAAATTCAGTGCCTTGTTTCGCTTGTCGAGGAAACCATTTCCATACAATGATGTTGAGGACCTTCTAACACACGTGATCTCTACCTATGGGGCTAACCGTGTCATGTGGGGGAGGTAAACTCACACATCTTCGTTGATTGATATACTTAGATGGTAAATCAACTGTTTGATCTTCATGAACACTTTGGTGCAGTGATTTCCCATATGTTGTTCCGGAGTGTGGTTATAAGGAGGGGAAGAAAGCTGTCTTTATGATTGCCAGTAGAATATCTCTGTCTTCTTCTGAATTGGACTGGATTCTTGGTGGAACTGCAGCTCAAGTTTTTCGACATTCATGGAATGCTCCATTGGAAGAAGCTTGAGTGATTACTCTGAAAGTATGCTTTCATGATTTTTCCGTTTTAAAAGCTTCTACTTTGTATATTGGAATTTGGAAACCGTGCTATTATGATGATTCCATGAATTTGAAGTTGATGAATTTTTTTTTGTCTTTTCTACATATATATACCCCTTTAGAACTTGAAATTATATTTATAGATTCTTGTATATATAACGTTGTCATCTAATAAAAGATGAAAAAATGGGTGAAATTTCACTCATACCTATTACATATACATATTGAAACCTTTAAAATTTGGCAAAAAAACTCATGTATATTTATAGACAAAACATGAAATTGCATGTATAACTGAAAATTTTCTTAATTTCATGCAGACCCTAAGTTTCATAACTGTTTACATATTATACCCCTTTGGTCAAAATTAACTCTCTCTATATAAATATAAAGTTCAAATTTTAGCTCCAAGGAACATAAATTTTGTGCACTGTTGCCGAAAAAAGGGGACGGGACAAGAAGAAAGGTAAGCAGAGGAGAGGGGAGACGAGGTTGAAGGTAAAGGAGGAGGAATTAGAAGAGATCAGATGAAGAAGACAAGTAGGGAGCAGAGATTAAAAACTGAGAGAATGAGAAGGCTCAGAGGAAGGAGACAATGAGTCTTTGGATAATATTCTCTGCCTTCCCATAGGCTTTCATTATATTATATAATGACTCTTGTAACAAACTACTAGCCCTTTGTAACAAACTCTCTCAGATGCAATACGACAAATACTTGACCTGCATTCCCATTTCCTCTATAATGAGATGCCACCTTATAACCACCATACCTTTAATTACAAACTAATGACTATTCTAATCACACAGACAATTCATATCTAAACTCACTTAAACACTAAACACTACAATTAACCCATGATAAACTCCTCGAGATTGTTGCTCGAGTGACACCTACATCATTAACTCACTCTCCGAAATTCACCTTGTCCTCAAGGTGGAAGGCCAAAAAATCTATGTGAAAAAGGAAGGTTGTCATCAACTGCCTCACGATTTGGGGCCAAGAGCTCTACCGAAGGTAGACCGAGGGTTGGATCAAGGATAGGAGGAGGATCTTCATCCATCTCGGCCTAAATACAGGGGAACTAGGGAGGACGGCACGTGTACCCTGGCGTAAATTTGGCGTCACAGTTAAAGAAGAGGCCCCGTTCTCGTTGTGACACTATCTTGGCCGACGATAACCTTTTGATAGGGAGAGGTGTCGATTTGGGGTTGAGTGGAGTTGCAACAGAGGGGGGGCAACGCTGGTGGATATTTAAACAGAGGAGGTTGAGTTACCATTGGAAAAGAGCCCACAACGTTACATTTGTCCTTCACCAGTTTGGCCATGCCAATTACTTCATGGAGGGTAGTCAGTCGCAACAAGTAGAGTTCGCGCTGGATGTCTTCTTGGAGTCCGGAGAGGAAACAGTTCAGTAGATTCTCCGACCGCAAACCCAAGATCCAAGACAACAAGCATTCAAACTCTTCCAAATACTTCACCACTGTCGTTAGTTGTTTGAGCTTAAAGAGCAGGGCCTCATGGTTGATGAAGGATGATGGACCAAACCGGTTTTCGAGTTGTCGTGAGAACTCATCCCATGTGGCGAGCTGCCCGGTAGCGTGCATCCATTGGTACCACTGTAACGCCAATCTTGTCATGTAGAAGGCAACCATCGTGAGTTTCCGATCGATCGGGACCTGGTGAAACAGGAAAAAGTGGTTGGCCTGAAACAGTCACCCGAGAACATCCTCACTGGAAAACAGTGGAATATTCAACTTCAAGAGACGATTTGCTGTGGGGGTTGGAAGGTGTCACGCCCCGACCCGGATTCCAGGCCCCGAGCACGTGCACAGACCGGTCGTACCCAAGTAAAGTCAAGTTCAGCTCGAATACAAGGCCTAAGTGTAAGTCAGCAGATAACAAACAACAATAAAAACATACTCAAGTCCAATAGAACATAGAGTCATAAGGGTCCATAGGCCCTATTCAAAGTCAGGTCCCTACACGGGTCCTACATAACAAACATCTCTCATACCAAAAGATAACACAAAGGAGACCCTCTGACCTCTAAACTCCTAGACAGTCTCCTCTGTACGATCCCCTAAACCTCGGGATCTGTAAAAGAAAGAAAGAATATGCTGAGCTTTCAATGGAAAGCTCAAGTAGTACCTCATTGGGTCACAAAGACATAATAAAATCAACATATAAAATAGTGGGACCTCATCCCCAAGAAAATACAACTCCATGAGTCTACCACAAATAAAGATAACGGTATGACCCCTAACAACAAAAAAACCCTCACGCCCTGTGTTGAGTTTCAAAGAAAACTCAAGGATCACCCCCTAATCACAGTATCCAGCCATATGCCAGAACACGCACTCCTCCGTCGCTCGGAGGGTCGTAAGTCGGTAGTACCACCTCTCGTGACGCGGTCGACACGCCAAATAAGTACCATTCCCACTGACGGGTAGGACAACCAGAGCATCGCCCCTCTAGCATGGCAAGCAGAAATGCCAAGGTGTCCCATCCCTGAACATTTCCCTAACAGAGCCCCCACGCTCCACTGAGTCCGAACAGTAGACCCACAACAAAACAGGGATACCAACATCCCGAAACAAACATACATGCTCAAACAGGAATGAATCACAGATAAGGTCAGCATGTATGATATCAATAAAGCACCTATCAACAAGATAAAAGCAAGCCCAAGGAAAACTCCAAAGAGTGGGTACAAGGCAAGTGTACTTACCTCTTTCTATAACTGAAAACCTCCCTAGTCTCCTCCTGTAGTGTCTTTATGACTCCACGAGTGTATCTGATAATAGAGTTTCTATTAGTGCCAAAATTCTAGTAAAACCCTACGTTTCTAGATGCACATGCATAACTCTCACTTTCGGTGGGCTTAGGCCCAACTAAACGGGTCCACATTTCCAAGTCCTTAGTTGACTTTCAACCCACACTTGGTCAACTTTAGTCAACTTTGGTCATCTTTAGTCATCTTAGCTAAATTGGGCCTATCAACCAAGCCCTTTAGGTTGCCTAACCTTACATTGTTAAGTTCTACTTAACTTAGAACATCCAAACTCCACCATGTGGCTAGCCATGTCCCCTTGGGTTAAGGCCCAACTATTTGATTTAGGTGGTCTAGGTTCAACTCCCACCACCTACAACCTTTTCTTTTATTTCATTTTTTTTAAAAAAAGAAAAATCTGACTTATCCAACTATTTGAGCCAAGCCCATTGGAACCCAATCATGGACCCATTTAATCTAACCTCAACCAACCAAACTGATTCTTAACTTGGCTAAACTTAGCCATCTAATCAAATCTATCCATTTGATTATTTTAATTAAACTAGACTTGACTAATTAATCAAATCCATCTATGTGTTAGATCTAAGTCATCCTAGTCCATCATACTTGACTAGCTAGTCAATTAACCCAACCTTATGGTCTAGGGTCCAACCCACTTTACTTTAATCAAGTTAATTATATTTTACTATACTACTCTTGGATCAAACCAATTAGCTAATAGATTAATCTTAGCCATCTAGCTCAATTAATCTAATCAAATTGGCTAATTTTAGTTATTTCAGTTTAGACCCAAGCCCATTTGTTAGTTTAGACTAACACAAGTCAATGAACCCAATTAAACTTGGCTTACTAGGTTGGTTCAGCCCAACTTGAATCCGGACTTGGTTAACCCTAACCAAATTTCATTAAGTTTACAAAATCCAATTTCCATAATCTAAATTAATTAATTTAATTAATCTTAACCAGGATTAATTAGAATAATTAATTAATTAATTAAACTATTTCCCTCCCTCTCTCTCTCTTCACTCTTCTTCTTTCACACCTGGCCGAAGCTCTAACGGGAAAAGTTCACAAAACCAATTTCCGGCCGAAAAGACCCTCAACGCCATGTCATCACAAGCATCTAGCTCCTTTCCTCTCGCTCGGAACTCTCCTACCCACAAAGAACCTCCCCGAACCGCTACCAGCCTTCCAACGGTTTGTCTGAGTTGCTCGTTTCACGCCAAGACCGACAAGCGGGTAACGATTATCTCATGGCTAGCTGTGTCCAAGGACCGCAAGGAAGAACAAACGAAGAACCAAAGAACCAAAGAAAATTCTCTAAAATTCAGGAAAATATTATTACTCAAAATTCAATAATGAAAACTAACCCACAAGCCGGGTTAAATAGCCTCAAAAGATTAACCTAGAAACCTTATCATCTAATCTAAATTTGCTAAAATTAACAAATTATTATTTAAAACTAAACTTATCTAAATTTAAAAATCTAAACAAATAAGATAACTCCTAAAAATCCGAGATCAAATCGGATTCAAATCCTATCCTAATTTGGCATATGAAATATTACCAAAAATTGAAAAAAACTGAAAACCCTAATTCGGCGGATTAAATATTTCTAAAAATAGAAAAAAATAACTAAAGTTCTCTCTAATATAACGGCCCCATGTCGTGCGCGCCGCAAAGAGCTTTCTGAATTGGGGTCGAACGCCCGATTTCGATATCGGTAGCCAAAGTTATAGCCAAAATACCGAACCACACCCAAAACCGACCCAATCTTGGAATTGACTCCATAACTTCTCATATGTACGTTGACCCGCCAACACGGCACCAATATTTGACTCGAGCCTCCTGCATCAGTCACCCCGGGTTGGAAAGAACTCGACCCCGAGTTCAACTGCACCTCTGTTGGTAGGTCTGGATCTCTGTGCTTGATCTCAATCAAAACCCTAGAGACAGAAAGTAGGTTAGTAGTGTTGGTTACCTGGCCAAAAGGGTTTTCCTCCCATCGAGATACCAACACAACGCTAGTCCCATCATCGTCATAGATGGGCTCACCAATCTCCTCCTTGGGCTCGCCAATTTCCTCATCGTAGTCGTCGTAGATGGGCGAGATCTCCTCCTCCACATCATCATTGAAGATTGGGAAAATCTCCTCCTCCATATCATCGTTGAAGATGGGGGAGATCTCCTCCTCCATATCATCGTCGTAGATGGGTTGGTAGATGGGTTGGCCAAACCTCTGGTCGCTATGATTATGGTGCTGGACTTCCTTAACCGGAAAGTGCCCACGACAACCACAATCAAAATCGATCGTCGCCAGACGCCTTGATAATTTCTTGATTTGCCTTTGTAGATCCTTGTTCATCGCCTCCATGGCGCTCAGGTCACGGTATTGGACTTTCTCAAATGAACTCGCCCAACCCTACCACCAATGCAATTACCTAGTCATTGATGTCGACACTTCCCAGGAAGATGATGAGCTTTGGTACCAACTGACACCGGGCGGGGTAACGATTATCCCGCGGGCTAGCCAGGTCCAAGGACCGCAAGGAAGAACAAACGAAGAACCAAAGAACCAGAGAAAATTCTCTGAAATTCAGGAAAATATTATTACTCAAAATTCAATAATGAAAACTAACCCACAAGCCGGGTTAAATAGCCTCAAAAGATTAACCTAAAAACCTTATCATCTAATCTAAATTTGCTAAACTTGACAAATTATTATTTAAAACTAAACTTATCTAAATTTAAAACTCTAAACAAATAAGATAACTCATAAAAATCCGAGATCAAATCGGATTCAAATCCTATCCTAATTTGGCATATAAAATATTACCAAAAATAGAAAAAAAACCGAAAACCCTAATTCGACAGATTAAATATTTCTAAAAATAGAAAAAAAAAATAACTAAAGTTCTCTCTAATATGACACCCCCATGTCATGTGGGCCGCAAAGAACTTTCCGAATTGGGGTCGAACGCCCGATTCCGATATCGGTAGCCAAAGTTATAGCCAAAATACCGAACCACACCCAAAACCGACCCAATCTTGGAATTGACTCGATAACTTCTCATCTTTACGTTGACCCACCAACCCGGCACCAATATTTGACTCAAGCCTCCTGCATCAAATACCTTCATCTCCGGCGATGCTCCTCTCTTCCTCTCCTGAGGTCTTTTCCACCGGGAACCACCGCGACGAGCTTCCCCTTCGAACGAGGAAGCGGTCAGTACCAACGGCTTACTCCCAGTACCTCACCCCGTATCATATCACTCCCGACCGTTAACCCTTCTCCGGCGAGCCCAAAACCTCCACCAAATGTATGCAAACACTGCCAATAACCTACAAAGGGAGATCATACCTGCCTGTGCAAGCTTCCAACAATGTTTGATGGCGCTTAGGGCTCCCAACGCTCCTCCTGTCTTCTCCGATCAACCTCGCCGGCGTCCACTGCGTTTTTTCCTCCCCACTGTGTCCCGGAAGGAACCAGGGGTGGATTATATAGAACGGAGGCAGAGCGTCTGGTGGTGTCCACGAGTTAATCCGCCATCCGACGAGCGGCCTTTCCGAGCGTAACGTCGGGAAAGGAGGCGACGTTCGTGGCGGCTCGCCTGGCGGAGGGAAACGGAAACCACTGCCTCGAGAACGATACACAGACTGATCAGACGGCCGCAACTCACATCATCTGCTTTAACGGTGGATGTCACTCATTTATGCCTCGTATCCACCACTCTATTGGATGAACGGCCCAGATCGCTTGGTGTTCAACGGCTAGGTTTACATCCATCGCCTCGGACTAGAGACAATCAAGAGATGGGTGGCTCATATCCATCCGTACCGTGAGGTCATCCTCACACAATCCACTCCCTTTGCCTCGGATCCAACAACCTTCAAATCAAGAGCTGAGATTTAAAACAATTCAACGGCGGATCTCCATCTTTGACCCTCACATCCAAAGACTTTCGAATAAATGGATGCATCTCCCTTGCGCCCACGTGGCTTCCACGGATCACCGTTATAACTCTTCTCGATCTACACCAATCCGAGATCTTTTAATCTCGGCCATTGATTCCCTTCTATAAGAGTTTTTCATCTGGCAAATTATCCAGAGGTCCCCTTTTATTTTTAGGTTAGAAATAGATCCTTCCTCTGAGAGAGAGGACTATCTACTTCTAGTCCCTAATACTTGTGAAATTACAAAAAGGTCCTTTTGACCTTCCATTAACCCTAATTAGGGTTTTTATCCTTTTAAATTTCTTTTCCCCACTTAATCAACCCCTTTAATTACTTAAGATTTTCTTTAATAAATTAATTTAAAGAAATTTAAACACATTTTATTTCAAAAATCCTTGGATTTTACGGAAAATTTGGCATCATCATCAAGGTATGCATCGGTAGGAGAGGGACCGATGATAACGGCAGCATGGACGGTTGTGGTGGGGGTTGGTTGAGTTTAGCCATCTTGGCCAACATGTCTTGCATTAGCGTCTGTTGGAATACCAGGTTTCACATCAAATCAAACGATTCTGCATGTTGTTGACAATTCCATAACTTCGGCAAGGTGAGCCACTTTGTCTTCGAGGGCTCACGAGCGCGTTGCCATCGCTGCCGATAGGGACAGCGCAATGAAAGCATCAAATGTTGCCCAAAAAGTGGGACGGGATAGGAAGAAGGGTTAGCAGAGGAGAGGGGAGACGAGGTTGAAGGTAAATAAGGAGAAATTAGAAGAGATCAGATGGAGAAGACGAGTAGCAAGAGGAAATTGAGAACCGAGAGAAGGAGAAATTATAGAAGGAGAGGGCTCAGAGGAAGGAGATGATGAGTCTTGGGATAATATTCTCTGCCTTCCCATAGGCTTTCATTGTATTATATAATGACTCTTGTAACAAAGTACTGGCCCTTTGTAACAAACTCTCTTAAGACGCAATACGACAAACACTTCACATGCATTCCCATTTCCTCTACAATAAGATGTCACCCTGTAACTACCATACCTTTAATTGCAAACTAATGACTCTTTTAATCACTCAGACAATTCAAATATAACCTCATTTAAATACTAAACACTACAATTAACCCATGATAAACTCCTGGGAATTGTTACTCGAGTCACGCCTGCATCATGCACACATTCATAAGTCATATCTATTTATTTATACTTCTTTTACATAGATTTTTCTTGCATATTAAGTTTAAGTGCTTATAAAAATAACTATATATTTAAAATTTTATGATACACCCTCCCGCCACTTTAACGTATCGGTCCGCGACCGCTTCGGTGAGTGCTTACCTCGTAAGAAAAGGAGGAAGAAGGAGAAAAGGAGAGAAGAGGATAGAGGGGAAAGAAGAGAAGAAACTTCAAAATATTTGCATTGATAAAAAGTAGGGAACCCTAAAACACACATATAGTAACTCATCGCCATCCTCACGCACTACCATGCATGGCTAGTGCGTAACAAACTCTAGCGCATTAATTATACAAAACGTCAGCCTATAGTGTACGATTAAAAAGCAAAGTAAAATATGCATTACGTGCGACCAACTCCCTCTCATGCACTAAATGACGTAATAATACATCCAACTAGGGCGCCCTTGCTCACGACACGTGCCATCTGGACTTAGGTTTAATTCTTCTGGTAGGTTTAATTCTTCTGGTTACAACCCATTGCGCATCACATCATCTTGTGTGGCTCCTGAAACTGGTTCGGCTTAATCAAGTGAGATAGGTAGGGTTGCATCAGTTTCCCTCCTTCGAATTTCACCTTGTTCTCAAGGTGATAAGAAGGGTAGAGTTTACTAAACTCCTCCAGGGACTCCCACATGACCTCCTCTTGCAGCTTGTTTTGCCATTGAACTAAAATTTGTCGTTCGGTCGCGGTTCTCGGCCAGTAACACCGGTCAGTGGCACACACTGCTTGAGGGTAGAGATAGGGGTCCAATACTCACCGTGGTAGCAGGGAGGGGCACGCCTGACTTGCTACAACGTCACAGAATGGCTTGAGGACTAAGATGTGAAACACGGGGTGGATCTTGCACCCTAGGGGTAAGTCCAAATGGTACGCCACCTATCCCAGCCTCTCGGTGACACAGAAAGGTCCATAGAATCGCTGAGCCAACTTGTTAGAGTGTCGTTGTACCACCGTGGATTGTCAGTAAGTCTGGAGTAGCACCATAATAAGATCTCTGACCGCTAGCTCAAGCTCACGCAGGTGAGCATCAACCTTTTGTGCCATGCGAAGGTTCTCTTTCAAACGGCGCAACAATATATTCCGCTCCTGAAGGAGCTCGTACAGCAGCTGAATGATAGTGGACCCCTGGAGTAAACCGGCAGCATTGGCGGTTGGTGACCGTAAAGAGCCTGGAACGGTGATATCTTCAGGCCGGTGTAATAGCTGGTGTTGTAACACAACTCTGCTCAATCGAGGTAGGTGACCCAGTTGCTCGACTTGTCATGCTTAAAGGCTCGGAGGTATTGCTCGAGCCCGCAGTTGACAACCTCTGACTGACCATCGGTATGGGGGTGGTATGCGGTACTGTGCTTCAGCGTGGTGCTGTTGAGCTCGAACAACTTCTTCCAAAAGTGGCTCACGAATATGGGATCCTAATTGGAGATAATAGTGCAAGAAAATCCATATAGCCTGACCACCTGATCCTTGAACAGCTCAGCGACTTATACAGCGGTGAACTGGGTTGGTAGAGGTCCAAAGTGGGATGTTTTAATGAGACTGTCTACTACCATGACTATGGTCATGAACCCTCAGAATGGTGAGAGCCTGGTAATGAAGTCCATCGTGACTTCCTCCCAGACCAGTGAAGGAACAGGTAGTGGCTACAATAACCCAGCCAAAGCCTAAGCCAAATACTTGGTTAATTTGTTGAGAAACCACACAGTTCGCAATGAAGTCTTCCATATCTCGCCTCATTTTAGGCTAGAAGAAACTCTCGTGGATGTGACGGGCGCATCAAGGTACGCTTGACCAATGCATGGCCCACCGATTGGGGTGGTGTAGTGCTGCGTGCGGTAAAAGCGCCTTGAGAGTGGACTTGGGCGAAGTAATAGCATGATCATGAAAGAGCGATGAAGCTATCACACACAGCATAGGTCGTCGGAAGCGTGCCATCAGCGATCCCTTGATACAAGGAGATCAGATCATCCAGCATTGTGTTCTCTTTCCGGAGTGTATTGAGGAGCCCAAGGATCGATTGACTGGTAATGAATAGGCTTGCTGGTGGGAGGCTGGCCGTAACCATGCTTGAGTCTTTATACATTTGTAACAAAGCGTCTGCGGTGAGGTTGGCACGACCGGGTTTATATTCAATCCAAAAGTTATATCCCCACAACTTTCGAAGGTAAGCCTGTTGCTCCGGTGTTTGGATGACCTGCTGAAGCAATTCCTTGATGCTCTTGTAGTTGGTGCAAATGATGAAGAAGCGACCCAAGAGTATTGCCTCCACTTGTAGACCGCCTCCATAATGGCATGCCGCTCCTTGATGTACGTTGAAGCATCATGAAGCTTTGGACCTAGCTTTCGGCTGAAGTATGAAATAGGGTGACCGTCTTGTATGAGGATAGCTTCAACGCCCACATTGGAAGCGTCTGTTTCCACAATAAATTCTTTCTTTGAAATCCGCTGAAAGGCGTAGTCTTGAGGGCGCCAACCATGGCACATTTAAAGAGCTACAAATGCATTAAAAGCATTTTGGGTCCATACAAACCCATCCTTGCATAACAAGTCGGTGAGAGGGGCCGTGATGGTGGCGTATACTCGGATAAGCGTTGATAGTAGCCGGTGAGGCCCGAGAATCCCTCTGAGTTGCTTTTGAGATGCGAGGAAGGGCCAACTTCGTCATTACCTACACCTGGTGAGGGTTAGCGCGGACTGCGACGGGCGTGACCATATGCCCTAGGTATTTTATAGATTCTTGGCAGAATAAACACTTGGAGAAAAGATGAAAAAGTTGTTAGTGTGAAGGCAAGCAAGTACTTGTTCAAAATAAGAAAGATGAATCGCCAGTGATGAGCTGTATATGAGAATGTCATATAAAAAAAAAATCACTAACCAGTAAAGGAATGGGGCGAAGACGAGGTTCATCGTGGCCTGAAAGATAGAAGGTGCATTAGATAAGCCAAAGGGCATGACAAGGAACTCAAAGTGGTCATCTTGCGTCCTAAACGCCGTCGTATAGATGTCCCTTGCATCCATTCTTATATGATGATACCCTGCACGCAAGTCTAGCTTGTTGAACACCTTGGATACCCTGAGCTCGTCCAATAGTTTGTTGATGGTTGGTATTGGGAATTTATCCTTGACGGTCACGGCGATCAACGCCCGGTAATCAACACAGAAGTAATAGGTCCCATTCCTCTTCTTGACTAGAAACACCGACGAGGAGAAGGGGCTCTAACTTGTGCGGATAACGCTCTGGTCTAACATCTCGCAAACAAGCCTTTCTATCTCACTCTTCTTATAATGGGGATATCTATAAGGGCAGACGTTGACCGGCTTAGTATTCGGTTGTAGGTGGATGTAGTGGTCGACCGCTTGGTGGGGTGGCAATTGCTTGGGAGGGAAAAACAACATGCTTTATTTGCGTAGTAGTGGGATCACCAAAGCAGGTGTGTTGGCTGGGATATAGGTGCTTTCATTTGGAACCCGATGCGTAGCTTCAATTGGCACTCATGTTTAGGAAGTTGGATGCGGCTTCGAATAGGCCGCAAACTCCTCATTCTACAACATCACTTGGGCTGTGGAAGGTGATCTTACGGGGTTCTTTGTGAGGTATCACCCAGGAGAAGCATGGGTTTGCCATTCTAGCAAAACTCCATGAATTGATCGCGGCATAATCATGGGACATCCTCACAGGGTTTTCCGGCCATTTGGATTCCAAGCACGACCTCGGGTCGCCGATGGGAAGCACGTAGAAGTCGATCGGAAGCCTTTGTCCTTGTAGCGGCAGGTCAACTTGAATAATCACGAGAGAGTATTAAAGGGAAGTTGTTGTTGCCGATGTATACCTTGAAGGGGGTCTTTGGTTGGGCCGGTGGGACTAGCTTCTCCGGAATGGCCGGCTTGATGATGTTGTGGGTGCTTCCGCTATCTATGAGCACTTGAAAGGAATGGCAGGCGATACCCCTCCACTAGGCGTAGGGAGCATGGATTTCCTTCACTAGCGAGCGTGTTTAGGCTCGAGATATCTTCTGTTATTACCTCAACCTCGGTGGTCGTCAGACTGTCATCCTCCCCCGGTTCCTCCATTTTCTCATCATGGATAGTTTACAGAAGCAACAAGAACTTGTTGAGACAACAATGCCCACTACTCCATTTCTAGTCACAGTTGTAACACCGTCCCTTATTGCGCCTCTCTTGCAACTCCGTGGGTGACAGTTGTCTGATCGGCAGCGGTGGTGAAGTGGAGAGAAGAGGAAGAGGGTTGCTCCTCGATGTGGCTCTGGGGACAATGCTACTTTGGAGGTCGCGAGTGTAGGAGTCGAGGGGTTTTACGTGGATTAGGGTTCAACCCGATGGACTTGGCGGGTTGGTGACAGAAGGAAGTCTTGGCGGCCATTTGTAGCTAAGTGACTATCGCTTAACCTCATCCACCCGAAGCTTCATATCGCGAGCTAGTGCAAACATCTCCATCAACGTAACTCACACCGGAAATTAAGGCGCAGTCCTATAATGAAGAAAGATACGAGTAGGGGTTCTGATATGCCAGTGACCTTGGTTCATCATGTCTTAGAAGGCGATTTGAAACTCGGCCATGGTTGAAGTTTGGGTGAGTTTGGAAAGTACTCATAATGATCTTCATAGAGTAGCGCGCAAAGCGCTATTTGAGTCTACGCTTATGATGTGAGGGAGGTTGTTCGCCTTCATCCCACTAATACTAGGTTGGTGACCCTCCAGTGTGGAAGGATATGATGCATGTATAAGCCGCTGGTGGCATGTCGTGAAAATCGAAGAACTCCTCGATTCGGAATGCCCAGCCATGAGGGTATGTTTCGACAAACTGAGGTACCTCCATCTTCATCGAGCGCAACACCGTCTTTGATGTCCCCACGCGTCGAGGAGAGATCCGGTGTCGCGTGAAGTTGGCAAGGTGGCTATATCGGGGGGCCTAAACCTCAGTAGCTTCGCACAAAGATCTTCAAATCGAGCATCCATTGTTGCAATGAGTTGGTGTATGGATTGGTGGTGGGCTAGCGCTTGGTTGTCCAATTGCGTCTATAATGCCTTCACGGCATCCTGGGTGTCAAACTCTGCCATGATGAGGGTTGGCTCGCCTCTCAACGAAAGCACCAATAATACGTCCTCCCCATCACGAACGTATCGGTCACATTGCTTCGAGTGAGTACTTACCCCGGTGAGGTTGAAAGGAGGAAAAGGAAGAGAAGAGGACAAAGGGGACAGAAGAGAAGAACCTTCAGAATATTTCCATTGATAAAAAGCGGGGAACCCTAAAACACACATATAATAACTCTTTGTCATCCCTCATGTACCCACTTCCATGCATGGCTAGTGCGTAACAAACTTCAGTGCATTAATTACACAAAGCGACAACCTAAGGTGTAATGCGATTAAAAGCAAAATAAAACCTGGCTAAGCATGCTGACTAGCTCCCTCTCGTAAATGCTAAACAACATAATCATGCATCCAACTAGAGCCTTAAGCTCCACGGCCTTACCTTGATAGCTTGACTTCGGTTTTAATTCTTACGATTCCCACCCGATGCACATCACCTGCGTCTTGTGTGGCTCTGGCCCAGGTCCGGCTGAATCAAGTGAGATAGGTAGGGTCACATCATTTTATTTATCCATATAAATAGTATATTTTACTCCTAAACAAGATGTTTGAGAAAATACACTTCATATTTAGAAAGACAAAATTAGAGCCAACAAAGCTGGCCAACCGAGCAGTGACCTTAACGCTAGAATACATACAACATCATTTAAACAATCAAACTGTGACAAACAAGGCCCAAAGGATTTCAAACAGGGGATGTTCCAACATCATCTATTCACTGACACCTTATGGAAGCCTGGTGAGTCAAAATCTGGAAGTGGTATAATCATTTTAACTCAGTTTGGCAACCTTTGCTTTGCAGGGGCAATGGAACATCAAGCAAAATCTGCACTGGAGGGAGAGCTAAGAGTTTTGCTAAGCGGTGCAGACACACTAAGCGAATGGGAAGCAAATCGGGTTGCTATCACGATAATGTCCAGATATCACAAGAATGCTACAGCAAAACAAGGAGGATGTAAACTGGAGAACACAAACATTGACAAAGGAATGTAGAGAGAAGCTGAAGAACCTGGATAGATGGGAAAGCCATTACATCCCCAGGGAAGAGAATGCGACTGCTGACTACCTTGCTAGAAGGGCACAAGGAGGAATACTACACTTCACTGATGCTACTCAGGCTCCCATATGGCTTGAAGAACTCTTGGATCCACTAAGGAAATTTTGTACTTGAAACATAGCTAATTTAGCTCTTTATAAAAATTTTAAAAAAAAAGAAGTTAGGAATTAAAATCATATCAAAAAGCATAAAAAAAATCTTAAATTAGTTAAATGATTCAATGTGAGAATTAAAACATTGTAATTATGCTACTTTTGTCTTTCCTCTTTCCAAATAATGGTTTCAATCTCTACAAACAATAATTTGGGAGTGTTAATATTTTCAGCAAGTTTGGTATTATATTGAAACCTACACAAGGTCTAGAAGGGTGACTGGTTGTCTTATTATCTTCAATCTAGGATGAATTATTTTAATAGGGCTCTTTTTTGGCATGATCAGGAAGTACAGATGGATAATGTCTTTTAAGTTGTTCCAGCAGGAGAAGGTCTTCTTCAATCCTGGTATTATTGTTAGAGAGTATCATCAGCAGGAAAAGGTTGGGCAATGTTAGTTTAGGATCAAGAGTTTTGACTGATGGAGCTCGGTCCCCTTTGAGGATCTTGGTTTCATTTTGCATACTAAACATGATGGTGTGTGTCAAGCGGGCCGGCACTGCCGGGGACCCGACCCAACGCGGGCACGACCCGCTACAAGGTGGGTCGTGCCATCTTTGGCCGGGATATTTTGTATTTTTAAAACAAATCTTAAAATTTTAATAAAAAATCATTAAAAAATCAGAAAAATAAGAAATAAATCCATAAAATTTCTGAAAAAATGAAAAAAAATATAAACAATGGAAAATTTATAAAAATTCTAAAAGGTTATGAAATTAATCAAATTATCAATAATTGTAAATAAACCAAAAAATTTTAAAACACCCAAAAAAGAAAAACTTATGAAAAACTTATAAAAGCTTATAAAAAAACTTATAAAATTTAAAAATATATATTGCATACACAACAATGGAAGCATGAGAAATATAATTAGTATTTTGGAAACCTAACAAAAGTAATTATTGGAAATTTAGTGTTAGTAAAGAGAGAGAGTATTAGTAATTAATAGAAATTTTAATTATTACTTTATTGGGTTGGTTTAATTTTAAAATTTAAATTATCTTATATTTAAGTCGGATTGGAAACCGAAGGTTTAACTATTGCATTATCAGGTTGGTTTAATTTTAAATTTTAAATTATATTATATTTAAAAGCGGGTTGATTTTTTAGTGATTAATGGCAGTTTTAATTATTACTTTATCGGTGGTTTAATTTTAAATTTAAATTATATTATATTTAGCATGCAAGTTTATTTTATTAGTAATTAATGGAAGTATTAATTATTACCTTATCGATTGGTTTAATTTTAAATTTTAAATTATATTATATTTCATTTTTAAGTGGAAAGTGGCATTTGAAATATTGGTAACTTGGATCAATTCAAATCTTATAATCTTATGTCTCAAACTAAAAATTTAAATATAATGAATTTAGAACTAAGGATTTTTTAAATTTAAAGTTTAACCAAATTAATTAATTACTTATCCAGAAAAATCTATTTTTAGTTACATTATTTGATGTATATGATGTATTTTTATATTTAATTCCTTATTTAATATCAAAAGTAATTGATTTATATTTTAAAAAATATTAATTACCATAAATGTGACCTCTGGGAGGAAGACTGCCTTCTGGGAGGAAATGAAAGCCATCAGAACTAGATGGGATGGGCCCTGGGTAATCGGGGGGGACTTCAACTCTACCCGGGGAAGGGGGGAGCGCAACCAAGGAGCTGTTGCTAGGTGGGATGTAGAATTATTTGAGCAGGCCATACAAACCCTACAATTGTTTGATCCACATTTGTGATGGGCGCTTACTTCACATGGTCTAGCGGTAGAAGCGGCACCATCAATGGCTAGACTTGATCGCTTCGATGTGGGGAAGGTGGGTGGCTAAGTTTCCCCGAATCGGCAATCCGCTACCTAGGGTTGGTTAGGACCACACACCCATACATGCGGAATGTGGCGCCTTGGACAAGCCCCAAGCGGTTTTAGTTCAACAGGGGCTTGGGCTAAGCATGAAGGGTTACAGGAGATGCTACTAAGAATGGTGGGAGGGTAACTCTTATGTTGGAAATGGAGCCTTTATGGTGGACAAGAAGCTGACACTTATCAGGAAAAGACTGCTTAGGTCGAATAAGGAGAATTATAGGAGTCTGGAGGTACAAAAGGAGGAACTACTAGGGAAAATAGAGGCTTTGGATGTTCTCCAAGAGTTACGGGACCTCGAATTCGAAGAGGCGGAGGAGTTTCTCAAGCACCAAAGGGGGTACGAGGATATTATCCAACAAGAGGAAGAACAGTGGAGACAAAGCTCGAGAATTACATGGTTAAGGGAGGGTGATAACAACACGAAATTTTTCCATGCAACCGCGAATCAGCGTAAGTGCAGGAACTGGATTCACCAATTGGAGCACCGGGGGTCCACCCTCACCAGCACAGATCAAATCATTGGCGCCTTCACTTCCCATTTCAAAGATTTGTTGGGTAGCACAAGGGAAGTCAGATATAACACTAACTGGGAGCAACTCTTCTCCGAGCAATCTCCAATTGACCTGAGCTGGCTAGAGGAGCCTTTCACCCTGGACGAGGTTCGGCATGCCATCAACGAGCTAAACTCAGACAAGGCAACTGGTCCAGATGGGTATCCGATGACTATCTATCAACATGGCTGGGATTTCATGAAAAGGGATCTTATGAAGATATTTGAGGAGCTTTATGCCGGGGAAGCACAACTAGAAAGACTCAACTGGGCCCACATTGTACTCATCCCAAAAACAGAGACCCCACGGGAGATTAAGGACTATCGGCCCATTAGTCTAATCAACTGCTTCATGAATATTATCACCAAGGTGCTTGCCAACAGGTTGCAACCCATAATGCAGGAGCTGATCGGGGAATCACAAATGGCATTCATCAAGGGAAGGAGCATACAGGATAATATTGTGGCTGCGGAGGAGCTCCTTAACATTATGAAGAGGCGCGGGCATGGGGGAGTTCTCTTTGAAGGTCGATTTCGAGAAGGCATTTGACACAGTTGACTGGGAGTTTCTATCTGAGGTACTCTAAGCAAGGGCGCCGGTCCCGTGATGGATACTTTGGATACAAATGATCTTGAACTTCAAAATCTAGGATCTGATTAGCGGAACATTGAAGGGTTATGTGAGACATAAATGGGGATTGAGGCGGGGATCCTCTCTCCCTCTTGTTGGTCATTCTTTGCAGATGTCTTAGGGTGATGATAGAAGGCTAATCGCCAAGCTTTTTCGGGGAATCCAGCTGGGAACCGGAAGAGGAGATTACCTCACTTCAATATGCTGATGATCTCCTAGTGTTGTGCTCTGGAGGGGATGAGCACCTTCGCACCCTGAAATTACGCTTCTGTATATTCGAGGGGCTCCCCGGGCTGCGCATCAACTATCACAAAACTATGCTAGTCCCGATCAATACAAACGCCTATTCTCCCGAGTTGCTTGCAGGCATATTTAATGCGCGAGCGGCAGCCGATTACATACTTGGGAGTTCCGATTTTTGGAAGCAAACCAAAAAAGGTGGATTGGGAAAAGCTCATTGGTAAAATCAAGACCAGAATTAGTGCATGGCAGGGCAGATTGCTATCACTAGGCAGGAGGCTCACCTTGATCAACTCAGTACTCTCGGCCATCCCAAACTACTGGCTCGTGATCTATAAGTTTCCGGAATGGGTGATTCACCGTATTGACGCACTTTGACGTGATTTCCCTTGGCGAGGACCAGATATACAGAAAAGCACATATAGGCTAGTCAACTGGAAGCGACTATGCAGACCCAAGGAGCAAGGGGGCCGGGGAATCCTTGATTTGCGTAGTTTCAACGCGACCATGTTGGGTAAATGGTGGTGGCGCTTATTAAACGGGAAAGCTGGTATTTGCCTCAAGGTGATTCAGCACTCTTATTTCCGGAACTCCTACATTAATCCCCACACAAGACCACCTGGGCGGGCCTCCTACTGTTGGCGTGGGATAGCATCACACTGGAAATCAATTGAGCAGGGGATTCAGGTTAGAGTCGGGCCGGGGAACACCACCAACTTCTGGCAGGACAGGTGGCACAATGGGAAGGCCCCGATCGTATCGGCAAACATAATGGAACCAATGATCCGATACCCAAACATCACTGTTCTCCAGGCAAGGAATCATTGGCAAAACCAGGTACCTCTCACGAGGCGGGCCACTCCACGTAAGAGGAGACCCGGGGCCCTCGCTAACATTTTGGCTAGTCTGGAATTTGACATTGCGGATGGGGAAGATGAAAGATATTGGTAGCTTGGAGCGGAGTTCTCAGTAAAATCCCTATATAATTTTTTGGTGGATGGTGGACTGAGATGCTCCATGAACTATATCTGGAGAGTTGCATGTCCCAAAAAAGTCAAATTATTCACATGGCTGGCATGGGACAACAAAATTCTTACACTAGATAACCTGCACAAGAGGGGGTGGAAGGGAGGAGACACTCACTGTCACCTTTGCGCAAACCATGCTGAATCGGTTGAGCACCTCTTGATCACGTGCCCTGTAGCACAGCGGATATGGGGACATTACTGTCCGCACTTTGGGTTTAATTCGATCCCTCGCAACTTGCAAGATCTCTGGGGATCAGGAGGCGGCGTTATGGGAAGCATGATTCACAAAGAGGCCCGAGCGGGTTGGCAGCTGGCGACCATGGCGATCACTTGGAGCATTTGGCGCGAAAGAAACCAGCGATGTTTCTGTGGAAAACGTCGCGTTTTCTCAAGAATCATCCAGGAGATTGACTTTCTTATGTTATCTTGGCTGGATGCCACATCTGTGGTCAAGAAACAAAAGTTGATGCCGATAGAATTGATAATCACCGGAGCCTCGCACATAATCTTGAAGAAGGGTAAAAGCGAATGCAGGTGGGGAGATGGGGAGATATACCCTCGAACGATATTAGGAGGAGTATGATCCCTAGGGGTGAAGCCCACGAGGCATTAATACAACCCGTCCCACCCATATGGGGAAGTCGCTCCAACTATGTACCTTCTAATGTTTTGTGTTAACCTGGGATTTAATCATTAATGAATGTGGTTTATCCACTTTTTTCAAAAAAAAAAAAAAAAACATAAATGTGACCTCTAGGATCTAAAACGAGTTTCAACATTCCTCTAATTAATCAAAGAGAATCCCAGCCTTTGGAAATAAAGCTTATTAATTATTAAAAAGTATTAATTATCATAAATGTGGTTTATTATTATTATTATTATTATTATTATTATTATTATTATTATTATTATTATTATTATTATTATTATTATTATTATTACAAATATTGTTTAGTTGTTTTTGGTTGGAAATATTGGTAACTTGAATCAATTCAAATCTTTTATCTCAAACTAAATTTAAATATAAGGAATTTAGAACTAGGGGTTCTTAGTTAACCAAATCAATTAATTCTTTACAAAGAAAATCTATTTTGTAGTTACATTATTGTATGATGTATTTTTATATTTATTGTATTATGGTTTTATTGTTAGTATGAATAATAAATTTAATATTGTTGATGCCAAAAACTGGTCCACGTCACGCTTTGGCTACTGTTGCCTCGTGATCTGGTCTCAGCTTTCGACCAACGGTTAAAATTTATAGTTGGTGTGGACGCTTACTTCTGCTTACGAACAGGGAGCGCAGAGAACATCCTTAAACTTCGATCGGAATTACCCATAGGCGAACACGTAAAAGGAGAGGCGGTGATCGAATTGGGCCTCTGCGGATTCAGCTCCGATGCTTAAGTCAGAAAACTTGAGTAAAGAGTCTTAGATTTAGACAATTCTTTGTGTGTTCAGTTTTTTTCGGATCCCCTTTCTTTTATTACCGCTTTCCTTTTATAGCACCTTAGAGGTGCTGATTCCGTGAAAAGCGGTGGAATAAGCGGTGAATGAGAACACATGAGGGTGGCAAGAAAATATCTTGAAAGGCGGTGGGGTAAAGGCGGTGAGTTAGGTAAATATCTCCTAAGGCGGTAGAAAAATATACTGTTGCCTAGCAGCGTAGATGCCACGTAGGTAAAATAGAATAAATATCACACCACTGTAGCAAGTGGATAAGGCCTACTCACTTTGTAGGCAAGTTAGATATTTATCTCTCTTTCCCACCTCACCTCCATACATAAGAGGGTTGCTACAATTTCGACGGACTTGTTCGTAGGATTGAATCCTCAAGTTATTTGCCGAACGAAATTGTGCAAAGGTGGTAATATTGCCATGTGGTCAAAGGAACAGGTGGTCCTTTAGGTCAATGACACCTGTCTTCACCAAATATATCAGAACACTAGTCCCCCCAAAGTGTACTTGTTCGAAAAATCTGAGCGAGGGGTGAGTTAACCGCACGTTTCGCTTGGTTCGAGAACAAGTATTGTTCTTAGTTGGCATGCCTACGTAAGCGTAGGCTTCGTGTACGTCTACTACGTCTAAAGTACATGTGTTTTAATAGGCGACCGACGTTTACTGTGTTATCCTTTCGCTGTTATCGAGGTAGGTTTTTGTTCCGGAATTCTCGTCTATAGTGTCGATAGGTTCTCCTATTTAAGGGCTTGTATGGATGGCGAGTTTGGGCGAAATCTTTGTACTCTTGTATCTTTGTATCATGGACCGGACTTGTCTTTTTATAAGTTTTTACTTTTCTCAATGTTCTCGACACTTACGAATTCCGACTCTTTTACGAGCATCTATCGGAACTAATTTGGAGTGATCCGGTTGGTAAGTCCGAGCAGTATGTGTATGGCCGTCTATTACATTGATTGGTGGGGGTAGGTGAGATGAGCATCGACGCAGGGTGGGAAGCTTTTCATGTCGATCACGACGTGGAAGCGGGGGACCTCTTAATTTTTACTTATGCAGGGGTATGCGTTTCGAAGTTGAGATGTTCGGAGACGACTCCTGCCGCAGAGAGGTGGGCCCCCACCTTCGCCCCGTGCCGAACCCAGTTCCCCTAGCAATAATGAGGACAGTGACGGTTGCGGAAGTTCGTGTGTCTCTTCTGAGACTTATCCGAGCGTGTCCTCGGACGGGTCTGCGGATATTTAGCTTTAATCCGTCGGAAAATATGTTTTTGTTATGTTTGTTTTGTTTGCGTTCGTCATGTAACCTGAATAAATGACGTTTGTCATTTTGCTTCTAAATCCTTTGGCATTTTTGGCGAGGCCTTCACATTTGGCGATCCTATGTTGGAGTGTGTGCTTTGTCTCATACTTGCATGTGCTCTACTTTCCACGTAACGCTCATTGCTCCCTAAGATGACACGTGTCCCTTCTACTATTTAGCATTAAAGGGGGATAGTGGCGCGACGTGCGCGGCGTGCGCGTTTGTCAACGTCATGATGGGTGATGAGCGTGGTTTTCTATGTGTGTCAGGCGGCGCTTGGTATTGCTGACGTAAGGCGTAATTTTGAATCATTTTGAGGAGGTGTAATGATGTGATTTATTTGAGCGGTCCCGGATTTGTGGACCCTTGGTTCAACGGTTCTCGATCGAATATAACCTTGAGATCTAACGGCCACGGATTCGTTGCCTTTGTATATAAGCGAAATCGTACAGGCAGAAAAAGGTTGTTTCGAAAATCGAATCGCATCTTCTTCTTCAGGTTTCCTCTTCTCCGGCGAGCCCTGGTTTTGAGCTTTCTGCATTTTTCTTGTCTTTTTCTCTTCCTAAGGTAATGGCTAGTGCTGCATCTTCCTCTTCTAGTTCTTCTCATGAGCCTTTGATTCCTTCTCCGTCCAACCCTACGGTTTCTGTCGCGATTCCGGGCGAACTTGGAGGCGTTCGATTCAGTGGTTCAAGGGTTCACCACCGCCTCTAGGGCAATGGGTAGAGGGTCGGATACGTTCATAAGCCTTCTAGGGCAGAAGGATGTAGACGGCCTAGCAGAGAGATATGAGATAGACCTCTCTTTATTCGAGGTTAGGGTTCCTTGTTCAGGGGAGAGGGCGAGTGCCCCCAGGGAGGGGGAGATAGCTGTCTATCAGGATGCGTTGCTAGGCGGACTTAGGCTTCCTTTTCCTGATTTTACTAAGGCAATTCTAGAGGAATATCGTTTGTTTCCTTCGCAGTTAACTCCGAACTCTTGGAGGCTGCTCAACGGATTTGTCATGGTTTTTAAGAATTACGGGGTAAATCCGACTGTCCATTTGGTTCCTTTGTTGTTTAGTCTTTGTTTGGAGTCTAATGCCGATTGGTATTATTTCTCGGCTCGCCCTGGGAGAAAGTTTCTAGGGAAAGTTCCTTCTTCCATTAAGCAATGGAAGAGCAAGATTTTCTTTGTTAGATGTAAATCAGAGTGGGATATCGGAACAAGGTGGGAGGTTCCCCGTGCGGACATTACTTGTGAGGAGATGTCGGAAGAAGAGGGAAATCTTCTTAAGTCAATGACGGGGCTATCCAAAGTTTATATGGATAGGTTTTTGACCAAGGAAAACCTCATTAAGTGTCATTTAATAGTGTCTACTGGTAGGACTCGTTCGCGTACCTAATTTGGTTTGATTTTGGCTTTTGATGTCTAACCTTATTCGGAATTTGTTTTGCAGCAAATCCGATGGAAGACCAAGACTTGAGCTATGTTAAGGGTCTTCTGGCTTCTTTCGAAGGTGAAGTTCATCTGCCCTTGGCTCGTGGGCGGAAAAAGAAAGAAGTGGTATCTAGCCAAGGTGCTGATACCTCCAAAGAGGAGAAGAAGAAAAGGAAGAGAAAAGAGACTGACTCTTCCAAGAAAGGGGTTAAAAGTGACCCTGGTGCCGGGTCCTCACGGGAGAGGAGGACAAAGAGGAAGAATTCCGAGGGCGCATCAGTTCTCGGAATTGCAGAAGAACAAGCGGAGGTGCCTCAGGAAGAGGTTCGCGCGGAAGAAGTCCGTCCGGCTTTGTCCCCAATTTCCGAGGGTCCTTCTTTCAGCCGGCCGGAGGATATCCTCCTTATAGAGGTGAGAATTTCTACACACATATTTTCTATGGGTGCTTCGTGCTTCGTTCAGAACCTTTAACTTAGGTTATATATTATAGGCGGAGGCAGGAGAAGCGGCTCTCTTGGATAAACTGCGGGTAGCGGACTCGGTCTTAAGGGGACCGGCTCCTCAAGAGAAGGGGGTGCCCTCCGAAGACGTCCCTTTTCAGGATGCCGCCTCAAGTAAAGATCGCTTTTGATGGCAATGAGGCCCTCGAATGTTTCCTCCAAACTTCATAAAATTTGGAAGGGAAGAGGCCATTTCTCAACTATTCCGGATTGGAATTAAATGCTGGTGAGGATTATCCTCGTATTAGTTTTACTTTTTGGCTCGGTATTAATGCTACTAACTTATTTGTTTGTTATTTCGTAGACTGCGCATTGGGCAGACTGAGTCGGCAATCTTTGCCAAGACGATTCGGCAAAGATGGAAGCATATAGGGTGGAAATCCCCCAATTGAACTCTAGGGTGGCGGCCCTGGAGGGGAAAAACAAAAAGCGACTCGCCATTATCCACACTTTTGAGAAGGATAAAGCCGAAGCGGCTTCAACAACCGGGCCGTCATGGGAAAGGAGAAGGACGATTTGGCGGCCAAGTTGTCTATTTCTGAGGGTTCCCTTCTTACTGTTGAGGAAAATGTTAAAAAGTTGCAGGAGAACTCTAGCAGTTTGGATAAGGAACTCAAATCTACTCGAGAGGGGCAAGCTGAAGCCCGATGGAATTGAAGCTGAAAAACGCTAAACTTGATGTTGTTCAGGCGGAGTTGGAAGAGCTAAATAGGGAGCGCGACACACTTAAAGAAGACTTAGCTTCCTGACAGACAACTCCTAAATCCGACTCGCAAGAAATCAAGGATTTAGTAGAGCGAGCGGATAAATTAGAGAAGGAGGTCGCCCGGCTTAGGGCGAAAGCTAAAGAAGAGGCCACCCGCATTTATTCGGTGGTACAACAGGTGGGTCGTCATATCCCTCCTACGGAGGTTTTGTCCATGGGGCTGGCGAGAGTTTTGAAGAAGTTCACGGAGCTAAAGGAGCGACAAACTATTAAGACCCCAGAGGCTTCTCAGCCTCACTGAGCCTTCAAACCCAAGTTCCTCTAGAAGCGGTTTGCCCAGGGTCTTAGTTCTTAGGATGTTTTTAGCATTTTTGAGAAATGTTCCTGTAAATTCGCAATCATCTGGAATGTAATTTCTATTCGTATGAATGAAAAAGCAAACCTTTATTTTGGTGAAGATTTATTTCCGAGTGATGGTTATCCTTAACCATGAGAAATATTTTCTGAAGTCCTTTGTAAACTTCTTCCTTCTTGATTTGGCTTGTAAGATAAGCTTCGTAACGAGTTCTTAGTCCAATCGTGGGACTTTAAGCTGTTGAGTGAGGTACTCGTCTTCATAAATGAGATTGTTGCCTCATATTTCGATCGGGATTTTTACCCCTAGTTTTTTGGATAAGAGTTGTCGTTTATCCTTACAGGATAATTCCGACTCATCTTCCAAGAATGGGAATTTCACCGCATTTTTGTAGGATGGGAATTTCACCGCATCTTTGTAGGATGGGAATTTCACCGCATCTTTGTAGAATGGGAATTTCACCACATTTTTGTAGGATGGGAAAGGCTTGAGCTTTATTCCATGAAATTTAAGAGACCGCTACAGAATTTACTGATAGTAGCGTCGTAAGTGTTCAGCATGGAATGGACGCTTGAGCCGCTTTTTCCGGCCCATATTCACTAGATAATAGGTGCCCTCAGGCTGATTCTTTGTATGATGTAAGGGCCTTCCCAGCTAGGGAGTTAGCTTCCCTGCTCGCTTTTATTTCCATGAAACTCATTTTCCCCGTAGGACTAGATCTCCCATTTGGAAGAAGACTCTTTTACCCTTGTGTCATAGAACCTTTTACTCTCGACGATAGATGCATTTGCCTTTGTTTCCACAAATTTCTCTCCGCTCTTGAGTAGATCAAGTTCTGCCTTCGGAGTTTTTCTCATTCTCTTCTCATGAGAAAGTTTGTCAGGTCCGCAAGGTAGGCATTCCTATTTCTCAGGGATGATAGCCTGCCCCATAAGTGAGAGAGAATGGGGTTTCTCCCGTAGGAGTTCTTGTTGTTGTCCTGTAGGGCCCAAAGGGCTTCGGATTTCTTCTACCCAGCTTAGTCCTATTTCTCTCGGATACCCGAAGTTTTCGGTGTTTGAAGCGTGGTGCGGTTCGTCACTTCTATCGGGCCGCTGGCTTGGGATGTGTCACAGACGCTAGTCTGGATTCAATTCCGAAGCTCAACAAAAGCTTTTGAAAGCCTTGTTATCAAATTGTCGCCCATTATCGAAAATGAAAGCGGCCGAATTCGAATCGACTGTGATAACCGCTCGGCCATAAGAATCCCTGACAAGCCTTCTCCGTGATTTTGGCCAAGGGTTCAACTTCCACCCATTTGGTGAAGTAGTCAATAGCGACTATTAGAAACTTCATTTGCCGAACTGAAGTAGGGAATGGTCCTAGAAGATCAACTCCCCAGATGGCAAATGGTCGAGGGCTAATAATTGGTGTAAGCTGTGCCGGTGGTCGCCTCTGAATTTTGGAATGCCGCTGGCAGGCATCACATTTCCGAGCGAACGCCATTGCATCTTGAGTTAGTGTTGGCCAGTAATAACCTTGTCGTAGGACTTTGTAACTCAAGGCTTTGCCCCCTATATGTCCTCCTCCGATGCCTTAGTGAATCTCTTGAAGGATGTAGCTAGTTTCTGTAGGACGTAAGCATCGCAAGAAAGGTCGCTAGATAAGACCTTTTGTATAGGTTCTCATTGATGATGAATTCATCGAAGCGGATTTGTAAGAAATCCCGGCCTCCGCTTTGTTGGAGTGGTGCAGCCCACCTTGTAGATAATTTCGATGGGTCCATCCAACTTGACTCTACAAAATGACTTTGTAATTCTCCTCTAATCTGGCCGATGGTCTTTATGGGAAGGTAATCGTGAGGTTAAAGGAAGACTCAGATCTCTCGCTCGGTGTTGTGGCCTTTTAGACGTATGCCCCGCTCTTCGCTTTGCGCATGCATTTTTTCAATTTGGAAGTAAGCTAAGCATGGAACTATTTTCTTCACGCCACCGCTGGTATCTCGACCATGTTCTCTTCCTTCGCTTCAAAGTCAGCCCAAGGTGTGGCTCACAACTAATCATGAGTAGGAATATACGTGCAGATGTTGAATTCAGCCCCCTCGCAGATGTAATCCTCGATGAGGGCTTCAGATTCCACTTCATTGTTGGTTGCCTGAATTGGAACTTCAAGCATCGCCGCCATTTTCCACTTAGAAGGAGAATAAAGGACTAAACCTCGCCTGACTTTTCTTCCGCTTGTCGATCCACAACATATAAGGACCATGGGATGCTAGGGCTTTCTTCTCCTCGACCTCGCGACGGGTTCGTCCCCTATTTATGCGGGAAAGTTAACTCTGCGACGAAATCTACCAGTACTTGAGCCTTGATTGCCGTTCGAGGTTTATAGGTGAGATCGAACTCGCCTAATTCTATTACCCACTTGGCTAGGCGTCCGGAGTTTTCAGGCTTGTGAAGAATTTGCTTTAATCTACCGATCACCAACACCGTGGATCTTGTGGGCTTGAAAATACGGCCTCAATCTCCGTGGTTGTGGACAAGAGCGAAAGCCAACTTTTCAAGCGGATATCTTGACTCCGCTTAAGGATTTTACTTGTGTAGTTGACCGTTTTTAATTCCGCTTATCTTCCCTCAAAAGGATCAAGTACTGACGACGCTGGGCGACCGCCAAGTAGATGTAGAGTTCTTCTCCCACTTGTGGCTTAGCTAGTAATTTTAGGCGTCGATCGGAGATAATCTTTAAGCCCCTGAAAGGCTTTTTCACACTCTTCTGTCCACTCCATTTTCGGTGCTTTTCGTAGGGCTTGAAAGAGTGGGAGATTTTTCTCTCCGGCTTGGAGATAAATCTGCCAAGTGCGACGAGGCGTCCTTTAAGCCGCTGAATTTCTTGAAGACTCTTGGGCGACCCCATATCAAGAATAGCTCTAATTTTTTCTGAATTTGCTTCTATTCCTCTTTGTGTCAAGATAAATCCCAGGAATTTTCCCGATCGAACGCCAAAAGAATATTTATTCGGGTTTAATCTCATAGTATAAATCCGAAGAGACTGAAAAGCTTCTTGTAAGTCTGACAGGTGTTCATTGGCCTTTCGGCTCTTCACCAAGATATCATCCATATAGGCTTCAACATTTCTGCCAATTTGTTCTCTGAAGACTGTATTTATGAGCCTCTGAAAGGTGGCTTTGGCATTTTTTAGGACGAACGGCATCACCTTATAGCAGTAAGTTCCCGTGCTCATAATGAAGGACGTTTTTTCTTCGTCGCCTTTGGCCATTCGGATTTGGTTGTAACCTGAGAAGGCATCTAAGAAACTTAGCATCTCATGCCCCGTTGTAGAGTCAACCAAACCATCAATTGATGGTAGGGGAAACGAATCTTTTGGACAAGCTTTGTTCAAGTCCGTGAAATCAACGCACATCCTCCACTTTCCGGACGGCTTTTTTACTAAAAAATCCAACCAATCTGGGTAATGCACCTCTCTAATAAACCTAGTCTTTAGGAGGTTTGATACTTCTTCCTCTGCGGTCTTCTGCCTTTCTGGTGCGGAATTTCTCCTTTTCTGTTTCGTAGGCTTAAATGATTGATCGATATTGAGACGGTGCTCGATGATATCGCGTTTTACGCCCGGCATATCTTCTGAAGACCAAGCGAAGAGATCGGAATTTGCTTTCAATACTCTCATGAGATCTTCTCGCTGCTCATGCCAAATCCGCCTAATCCGACCGCGGTCCTTTCACGGTTGTGTCTAGGGGATCAAGCTAGCAATTCTTCAACGGGTGTAGGTCAAGCTCTTCATTTTCCCGCTCGGCCATTCTCGCTAACTAATACGGCTTCGAAACCTTTGTCTTGTTGTCTTTGTTGAGAGCTTTCCCTTTGAGGGTTGAGACATAACATTGCCGCGCTGTGGGTTGATCTCCTCTCTCACTTCTCACTACCACTCTTAGTCGGAATTTGAGGAGAAGATGGTAAGTAGAGATTACGGCTTTCAAGGCGCTGAGGGTTGGCCCGCCTGTGATCACGTTGTAACTTGAAGCACAACGCACAACCAAGAAATTTGTTGTCACCGTTGATGATCTTGGCGAAGTTTCCTATCAGTAATCGTAAGGAGATCATTCCTTCCGGCCGCACTACCCCTCCTGAGAATCCTACTAAGGATGATTTTACCGGAAGCAAGTCATCCGCGTCATATCTCATTCTTTCAAAGCACTCCAAAAGAGAATATCAACTCAACTCCCACCGCATGCATCAACTCTCTTCATTTGGAAACTGGAAACTTTGATACTTAACAACCAAAGACGTCATCATGAGGGTGGCGAACTCACCGACGTCATTGTAGTAAAAGATGATTGGAGCCGTAGGTCGAGATCGCCTCCGGCGTTGCTTTCCTGCGTGGTTCCCACCATTCGGGCGTAACTTTTCCGAGAGGCTGAACTTTCACCACCGCAACCAGGACCCCCACTAATAAACCCCACCATTTCTCCTTGTTCTTCTTCAGGTTGTGAAGCTTCAGGTTCCTCTTGAATCCCAAGGTTGATATATTGCTCCAATTGTCTTCTCCGAACGACATCTTCTATTGCGTTCATCAAGTGGGTACACTTTTCCGTATCATGTCCTCTAGATTGATGAAACTGGCAATATCTCTTACTATTCTTTTGTCGTTCGGTATTTTTAGTGGGTTCTGGACATGTCAGAAGTTTTTGTTCTTTGATCTGCATGAGGATATGGCTTCTGGTTTGATTCAGTGGGGTATGGTGATCATATCTGACAATTTTTCCTTCCTTTGAAGGTTCTCTGGGCTGTAGCATATGTCGTTGAGGCCGTGTTGAGGTTTCCGGACCTCTGTTTGCGCCCTTGTTATCTCTATGCGATCCTCTTTCCTTTCGTACATCCGGAGGCCTTCTGTTGACATTGTGGTGGGTTTTTCCCTTCTGGGTGTCCACAGGTCCACGCCTAGCCTCCTCTTCCAAACCCATATAAATTTCCTCGGAATTGATATATTTTTGGGCATGGGTCATGAGGGCGGGAATGGTTTTTGGTGGATCCAAAGTGAGGGAAAAACAAAAGGGGATTCTACTTGATCCCTCCATTAAGAAGGTTACGGCCATCTTGAAGGAAGGAGGTCCGCGACATTTGTCAGCTTGCCTATGTAACGCATTTAAATAAGCTGCGGCGTTTCTCCCTTTCGTTATTTGACACGCAGAAGGGTAGATGGAGTTTTCTTACGCTTTGAGTAATTGGCAAAATAGGCTAGAAAGCGATCCGCTAAAAATCAAAAGAAGTAATTGTGCTAGATGGGAGATCGACAAACTAGTCTTGGCGCTTTCCCCTCAAAGGTGGCAGTGAAAAGCTCGCGACACGCGAAGGTCTGTGGATTCCAATGAGGAGCATCTTCGACCGGAAAGACTTCAAAGCGACGAGACGGATCGGTTTTGCCTTCATATGCATTCTCCATAACCGGTGGCTTTGAAGCTATCGTGAACTTGTTCTCCCAATATTTCTTTGACAAAAAGGCGAACACATACCGAGAATATGCTCGCCGGACTTCCCGCTTTTCTTGAGAGAGGTCCTGCTGCTGAGTTCTTCTATCAACCGCTTGAGCAGATGGACTATTCCGCTCTGTCCTTATCCGCTTCGGTTCTTGTAGTGGCTTGTCATCAAGGCGAGCGAGAGGGGGTTCTGAACTAGAGGAAAAGGCGGTCCTTTCTTTCCTCTCTTTATGGGTGCGGGTTCTCGTCCTCCCTCTGCTTTCAGAATTATCCCGGTAGGAATTTGTTGGTATGTTTGGTGTTGGAACTGGTGTAGGAGGAGGCGGAGGATGGGTCAAAGTATGAACAGCCTGAATCAACCGCTCCAATTATTGTGGATTTCCTCATGTCCTCGGACCTCGCCAGGCCCTTCGGGATTACTTGGGGATCCCTGTTCTTGGATTCGTTTTGATTTTTTGGTAGTGGTCATTTGGCTTTTCGTAAGGGTCCCCACGGATCTGGCGCCAAACCGCTGGATGCTAAAATCGGTCCACGCCACGCTTTGGCTAGCTGTTGCCTCGTGATCCGGCCTCGCCACCAACGGTTAAAATTTATAGTCAGCGTGGACGCTTACTCGCTACTTAACAGTGGAGGCCTTGAGAGAACATCCTTAAACTTCGATCGGAATTACCCATAGGCGAACCTGTAAAAAGGAGAGGGCAGTGATCGGAATTGGGCCTCTCTGCCCGGATTCAGCTCCGATGCTTAAGTCAGAAAACTTGAGTAAAGAGTCTTAGATTTAGACAATTCTTTGTGTGTTCAGTTTTTTTCGGATCCCCTTTCTTTTATTACCGCTCTCCTTTTATAGCACCTTAGAGGCGGTTCAGGAAAGGCGGTGGAATAAGGCGGTGAATGAGAACACATGAGGTGGCAAGAAAATATCTTGAAAGGCGGTGGGGTAAGGCAGTGAGTTAGGTAAATATCTCCTAAGGCGGTAGGAAAATATCTGCTGCCTAACGCGTAGATGCCACATAGGTAAAATAGAATAAATATCTGCCCACTGTAGCAAGTGGATAAGGCCTACTCAATGTAGAGGCGTTAGATATTTATCTCTCTTTCACCACCTCACGCCCTGTATAAGAGGGTTGCTACAATTCCGACGGACTTTTTCGTAGGATTGAATCCTCACGTTATTTGCCGAACGGAATTGTGCAAAGGTGGTGATATTGCCATGTGGTCAAAGGAACAGGTGGTCCTTTAGGTCAATGACACCTGTCTTCACCAAATATATCCGTAACAAATATAATTAATAATAATGATGTAAATCTATTCTAATTAGGTGGTTAGATTATTTGACTCTCACATGAGAGACTCGGGTTCAAGCTCCAACAATCAAATATTTTTAGTTATTAAAAAAGATTTAAAAAAATAATCCAACGGCTTGAGAAGTGCCCTCACAATAAGAGTTTGTACGAATAGCTTCTTTAGCTAGCCAATCGCTTCCAAAGAGGGAATTAAAAGGGTTAAAGCCCTTTTTGGTCCCCTCAAAAGCAGGTGCCAATGTTCATTTCCATCCCAAAATTTAAAATTTGTTCAATATGGTCCAAATCAAAGATATCTCGCTACTTATCACTCCACAAGTAGCAAAATAATGATCTAAACATAATAATAAAAGATTATATGCATTTCTATTGGTATTCCACATGGCCGCCACGCCGTGAATAGGGACCAAAATGCCAAAATACGGAATATATAGGGACCCAAAATGTCAAAATATGCAATACATATGGACCATATTGAACAAATTTTGAATTTTGGGATGGAAATGAACATTGGTCCCGTTTTCAGGGACCAAAAATGGCTTTAACCCAATTAAAAATAAAAACTGAAGTGAAGAAAAATATTATGATAGAAAAGCCCCATTTCTGTAAGTGCATTGTGGAGAAGATTAAGATTAGACAATGAAGATTGAAGCCATTCGTCCTTTTAGAAAGGACGTTAATGATTTGATTTGAAGTAATCAAATATCCTGACCCGGATCACAACAGACCACTTTATGTTCCGCTCCAAGACTAGCCGTAGAACGATCTCTCAAGCCGGTTGAGGAGGTTCGAGCTTGCCACTCTCAAGTTCTTCTTGAAGCATTAGAAAGCTACTGTGGTTGGATTCGATCCAACTACCGAGATCAGCCGTCTGCGTGAGTCGCATGCCGCGTACCAAGAGGCAGGAATGAGGCCCGGCCGCTCCAAGACGCACAGCACTGCTGCCAGGTGTACGCCGTGTGCTTCAAGAACTCCGTGCCTTACCGCTAATTACTCACATCCCGATTGGCCGCCGCCTTGTCTTCGGCCCATTTGACATCCGGAACTAAACATGGCTCTTTAAACCACACAGGCGCTTAAATAAGTCCGATCTGCGATGAGGTGGTTCACTATTGTCATGATTTTATCCACTCGGCTAATCATACAGGATGCTTATGTTAGCATTAGAGTTTGAGTACGTTTCAATCAACCAAAAAATAAACGATAAACAATAAATAATAATAATTATTAAAATTTTAAAAAATTATAAATTTTTACAAGGTACCGTGAAATTGAGAAACTTTGAGCATCAAGCGCATAATTTTGACGATATATGTAAATCATTTTTGTTTTTACACCATTATTCTCGGCTTCATCCACGCGTGACCGCAGTCGGTATGAAACATAATAAAGTTAAGAACACGTTGGCCATTCACGACTCGAATTACGAACTATTTCACTATGAATTGTCGGTAGAGACTTATTTTCATGGGAAAATTACTGTAGAGCATCTGATCGCTCACTTTCGACTTTTCACCCTCCTCGACAAAAACTATACTATTCAGTCCCTCCTTTTTAAACTTCTGACTTTTTAGTCCCTGCCGTGACCAACACCCGTTACTTTACATCAAAAACCCCAAAATACCCTCCCATTTCCCCCCAAAAACTACCTTTTGGCTGACATGACAGGAAGCAGGCAGCAGGCTTTTTGGTAGAAAGTAGTCAGTCCTCTTCTTCTCCTTCTCTTCGTCTCCTTTCTTTTGTGGTAGAAGGTAGTCAGTCCTCTTCTTCTCCTTCTCTTCGTCTCCTTTCTTTTGTTCTTTTGCAGAGAGCTTGTGTTGGGTTTTAGTCTTGTAGAGAAGCTACGACGTAGTGAGTCTGCGGCGGCAACAGGCTGGGTGGGAGAGTCTTTCAAAGAGAAACTGCAAAAAAAATAGATTTCCCAGACGTGGTTTCATAGCGTCCGTAGTATCATTCTATTGTTTATGCAATGGCGTTCTTGTTGCAGGATTTTGATGGAAACCATTTTCGCCGTCGCACAATATGGAGGAGAGGGTCTAGCCTTGGAGCTCACAGTGCTCACTTGTTGGGAGTAAGTCATAGGTGATATATGTGAACGGTGGGACCTTGACCCCTCTGGCGTGAGAGTGAGTTATATAGCACCAAAATATTGTAGAACAACTTGTCACATTGACAATTCTACGGACTTTGTGCATATGTGCAACATTTTTCACTCGTTCAACAAAAATATGGTCGAATCTTTTATTGTGGACAATGCATGAAGTGACAAAGTAGATGACAACGACATCGCTGGTCTTCGCTTCCAACGCGTAAGTTACTTTCGTTGTTAGTATGTGTTTATTATTTCCCTGAACCATGTATTACAAACATCGTAGGACTTCTGACTTTCTTAAAGTCTTTAGTATTGATCTTATCTCTTTATTATAGACTCAAACTCTTTAGTATTATGCTTATCCCTTTAGTATCTCTGTAAGTGTTTAAAATCCGACTTATCTCGCTTAGTATCACGCTCTTCCGCTTTAGTATTATTTCACTTAGAGTCTCTTATCAATCAACAGGGATCCTCTAGCCGAAATGATGCCCTTAAACATTGAGGGTTCTTCTCAAACTCACGAAATTGCAAAAGCCAGTTAATGACCAACGATTTTAACGTGGAACACTTCTGTGTGAATGCGCCCAAGTGACCTTGCTATCAAAAGAAAGTTTGATTTTACCTTCATAAAAAATGACAGAGAAAGGGTGACGGCCAGATGTGTCAAGACAGACTGCAATTGGAGGGTTCATGCTTCTTGAGAGGGAAATATGCATACCTTTAGAATAAAGACATTGCAGGCCACACATGTGTGTGGTGGCGGTATCGGGACGAGTTCTCACCTGAAAGCATCCAAAAAATGGGTTTGCAATCGTGTGATCCAGAAGCTTAAGGATCGTCCCTTGTATTGGACTGTAGACATTCAACAGGATATTTTGCGAGAGCACGGCGTGGGTCTTCTGTATAAGCAAGCATGGATGGGAAAAGAGGTTGCCTGAAGCGTTCTACAAGGGAGTGAGGTACAAAGCTACGATTTGATGTTATGGTACGTTGAAAAGGTGATGGAGACAAATCCCGGTAGCGTTGCCACAATTGAAAGTGATGGCGGGCGATTCAGACGTGGTTATTTTTGTTTCCATGCTTGTGTCGTCGGCTTCAAGTTGGGTTGCAGGCCGCTGTTGTTCATTGATGGAACACATTTGCTTGGGAAATATGGTGGCATCTTGTTAGGAGCGACGGGCAAAGACGACAATGAGGGATTCTTCCACGTCGCGTTCGCCATAGTGGACAATGAAACCGACGACAATTGGACTTGGTTACCGCTCTCAGGGATACAATATATGGAGATGAGGATTACGACAAGTGCATTACATTCATATCCGACAGATCGAAAGGTCTAGTTAATGTCATCGCAAGGGTGTTCCCTTCCATCGCCTCACGCCTATTGTTTACGACACCTAGAGGCGAACTTCATGAGGGGAAATACTAGTCTTGGGAAAGCATTGAAGGAGGAGTGTTGGGCCATCTTTACCCGCATCGCATATGCATGTCCTGCTAAAGAATTAGATGATGCGGTGAAGGACCTCCTGGCCGCATCGGCACAAGCGCACCGTTGGCTAATCCAAAAGTCTGATGTGGCCCATTGGTCGAATTATTTGTTTAAAGGGCAAAGGTGGTACGATATGTACTCGAACGTCGCAGAGTTGTTCAATGCGTGGATCAAGAAAGCGCGCACCTCCCGGTCACTGAAATGGTTGACTCAATCAAGTAATATTGACCCTCGACTAGATAACTTACTATTTTTTAGATATTCTTTAGTATCGTAGATAACTCTTTACTATCGGGCTTAACACTTTACTATCAAGCGGAACACTTTAGTATCATGTATAACGCTTTAGTATCATAGATAACGCTTTAGTATCAGGCTAAAGTCTTTAGTAATAATGGGAACGCTTTATTATATCGCACAACTCTTTAATATCGTACTTAAAGTTTTACTCTTCTCTAGAAGCTTGATTATCTTTTACAATCAAGCATCGCTCAGAGGTACAAATTCATGAATATGATGTATGCCAGGTGTGAGCATGTCCGGCGCTGGGGAACACATCTTTGCCCAGCAATACATCGAAAGCTCGAACACACTATCAAGTCAAGCCGCTTGTAGATACAATCGTTTATTGACCAGTGCAACTACGCGATCAATTTGCGGACAAGGACATGCTCTTGCAGACGTTGGCAAGTCCATGGAATACCTTGCACGCATGCTTGCGCTGCAATCATATCTTTAGAGGCAAGTGTACATCAATTCGTGGATGACTACTTCATAGTGCAGATGTACGCCAATGCGTATGCAGACCATATTTCTCCGGTCACGCCACGATGGTCCATGGCGGATGCATCCCGCACCCTCGGCCTACGGCCACCTATTACGAAGAGACGGCCTGGGCGACCGAGGTGAACATGAATTGAGTCCCGGGCCTTAGACGTGAGAGAGTTATGTACCGCAAATACCGCGAAAAACACTAGCCACAACCGAAGGACTTGCAACGCAGTAATAGCTGATTAATGAATAGTTGGGTGTTGAATGTAAATATCTGTGATTGATGAATAGTTAGGTGTTGAATGTAAATATCTGTGATTGTAACCATTTTTGACAATATAAAATGTGACATATACATTTATAAAATATTCACATGAATGATAGTAAACACCTGGTCAAAATAGCAAGTACTCAAAATCTTAAAGGGTTAGTCCAGATATTAAACACTTACGACAAGATACTAAAGCCTTACGCCAGACGGGGACACAAATGAGGGAAGAGGAGAAGTCACTCAGGGGGGCAGTTGTGTCATTTCACCAATGGATGTGACCGTACGGGCGTGGCAGAAGGCACTGAACAGCTCATTTACTCCCAAGGGCAACATCATCTTTTCACCCCATTTTTAACACCATTTGGTATTGTTTGGACTAAAAAATAAGTCCCTAGATAAAGGAGGGACTAAATAGGAATACTCAAACTTACAGGGATTTTTTAGGGATTTCAGAAGTTTTGGACGACTTTTCATTACTTTCCTCTATTTTCATCATCTGCATTGAATTACTCTGCCATAGGAGTAGAAAAAAACAAAAACAAAAAAAAAAACAAAACAAAAAACAAAAACAAAAAAACAAAAAAAAAAAAAAACAAAAACAAAAAAACCAAAAAGGAGCCCTCTTTGCCACCTATAAAAGCAAATGAGAGATTTTGAGCCCTGAACTATACATGAACCTGTACAGTCAACAGAGAAATGGAGAAATGTACAAGTATACAAATGAAAACCTAGTCAGCCAGGTGCTGGATTTCGCCCTTCAGGATTCGGTTGCTATGCACCTTGAAACCAAGAAGAGATGGGTCAATCTGCTTCCCTCTTTTCCCTTTCTTTTTGGAAATCTGGCCCACTGAACCAGCATCCTGAGTGCCTGCAAACGCAAAGGTAGCATCAGCTTCAGGGACAGCAGGCTTCTTGGTACTCTTTAGCTTGCCAATGAATGCAGCTTCTAGAGTACCAGTGTCAATGTGTGATGCTATATTATGGGATGATCTTGTGTACCCTTCTGGAACCTGGGCTGTTCGATTTCCTCCTGATTCTCGTCTTCCCTCTGTCATGGGTTTAATGCAACAAATGTTAGTGAAGAATCCCAAAATAAGAGAATTCAAAGCCGATTCTCTGGTGGCTTCACTATGGGACAGTTCCAAATCTAACTGACAGACATTAAAAGTTCAGGCGGCAAACAGAAGAAAAGCGATTAAAGACAAGAGAAAAAGAATTCCACCAGGTTCTTCATTGACAATCTACTAGCTTAAGAGAAATACATGTAATTATGATTGATCAAAAAATAAGTAGAGGCTTCTGGTCTTCTCATTAGTTCTCCAATTATTCTAGATTGGTTTTTGATTACGTTTACAGTACCTATCTATTGCTGAGGCACCTATCTTACACAACTTTCATGAGAATATGTCAAATATTCCATAAATAAATAAATAAATAAAAAGAACAAATTGAAGGGGGAACAGAATGACCAACAGAAAATTTCAGTTGCTTCTCCACAAAGAGCATACCTTCAAAAGATGTGAACTTCGATAGATTTTTCTCCCCAGTTGGTTGACTAAAACCTAGCTCAGCAAATGAGCCTTGAGATGATAAAGTACGGGGACCTTGTGATGCCTTCACCAAAGAATCACCACCCTCTTTGAAGGAAATTGCAGAAATTCTAACAAAAAGAAAACAAACATAACTATAAACTTACTATCAGCCTGAAGTACTGAAATATACAATCAGTTATTTCATCACAAATTTATTAACTTGCTTATTACTTGTATGAATTAGAAATTGCAAAAAGCTCCACGGACATTAAAATAGAGATCCAGAACCAGTAACTTGCTTATTACTCAAGTATGAATTACAAATTACATAAAGATAAAGATCCAAAACCATTGAAAATAACATTTGAGTCTGTGGTGAGTGTGTGTAGACATACAAACAATTATGTGGATTGGAAATTAATTATGTGCATAAAGTCAAAATTAAAGATTACTGCAATATATCCAGAAGAACATAAAATAATGGCAAAGTGGAATCCAGCAAAGATGTGAGCTTGAAATAGGTTATCAAGGAGGAAGCTTCCTTACTAATCAATAAAACAAAGTCTATAACCTGGCTGGCTTGGTTCAGCAAGAGAAAACTGTATTTTATTACAGCTTTTACCCAAACTATGTGCCAAGAACAATGTTGCAATAGCAGCAAACTGTTTACTCACAATGGAGTAAATTCTTTATACTCTATGAATGGAGTAAATTCCAGCCAAGTGACCTATCTACTCCATGGAAAAAGGCAGCCTGGTGCTACAAAGCTCCCCGTGATTGTGCGGAGTCCGGAGAAGGGTCGGACCACTTGGGTTTATTGTAACGCTAACCTTACCTACCCTATGGATGGAGTAAATTTTTATACATGCACTTCAAAGTTGATAATCCTTACTCATTTCTACCAGGATAAAAAAAAAAGGCAATAATGGAAAAAATTTATCAAGAATTTACAATAATTACCTGTTGATAACCATGTCTTCAGGAAAAGCATCATCTACTCCAACTCCATAGTTGGAGCTCAAACTTCCACCTGCACAGTTTATCAACTAATTATATCATCTCCGCCCAGAAAACAATGACGATGTTCTGCTTTGAAAAGAAATGTTTTCATTTACCAGATGTAATGACTGAAGCATGCTTGATGGGAATATTAGCTTCCAGCTCTCCATGATTTGAGTAAGTGTTGTTAACTCGCTCAACCCTACCATCCAGAGACTCACTCTCTAAAGCTGATATGTTAATATGATCATGGCCATGCTTCTTTCCATTAATTCCACCCAAAGGACCATAGTTACGAGCCTTAGGACGTTTTATACATGCATCCATTGCATTGGTACCATCTATTACGTCATGCAAATCATTTCTAGTAAATATGCCCCCAAGATGTTTCTCAATTCTATTAGTATGGTCTTCTAAATTTGCAATCTTTAACTGTCCCTGTGGTGAATGCCCTACACCATGGAGATGAGAACATTCTGCAAAAGAACTACCCATGCAAACTTCATCTTGAAGATAAGAATGATCTACAATAGAGCCAGAAAAAGACCAGGAGGCTTCCTTGGTCTCATAAGATGGCAAAGCAGCAGTATTGGCCAATCCTGAATATTGTGAAGATTGAAGGGCCAGGTTTTGCTCAAGCAAGTAGTTTGATCTTACTCTTGAAATTTCATCATTTCCCACAACTGTTGCACAAGAGAGTGCATCCTCCACTTGGTGATTAAATTTAAAATTCAGATCCCTATTCTGATGTTTACCTTCCAATGACAATTGATTGGGTTGTGATTCTATAAAGTTTTGTGGCCCGTTGTCATTAGTATCAGACCATCGGCTCTTTATTAAGTTTTGTTGTGAAGCAACAGCAGAAGGAAACTGAACCATCTGAGCAGAAGAGCAGGTCTGGTCATGTAGCCCATGAATACCTAGCCTTTGAACCTGTGGTAAAATGTTTACAAGATCTGTATTTGGCCTAACAATGTTTGCTGACAAAGGGATAAATCTTTCCAACGACTCTGAAGTAGGTACATAAGGCCCTTGATGAATTCCTTGATCCTGTAGAAAATCTAGAGAGCTAGGTCCAGTAGACTGAATATGGCGTGGATGAGCAGCTACCCTGACCAATTGACCAGATTCATCAACTGACCACATGCCATCAATATGTCTATCTTCTCCCATGTCAGGCCATGATTGTAGAGTTCTGTTGAATTGCCATGTTTGTGGTGGCTCCTGTTGGAGACCAAAAGGAAGTTGCTCCATTGGGAACATTTCCCGTGAGTGGCATAGGATACAGCATGAAACATATTCTCCTGATGCTCATCAAGTTTATGCTCAAATTTTGATTGCATGGGAAGATGCTGAGAATGTTGTTGCATTTCATGGAAAGGATGACGTCTAGACAGAACTTCTAACATTTTTTCTTCCCTGAGAGGATTGATATGTGATGCCTGAAATCCAGGATCACACAGTTGTTGGTGTAGTAACTGCTCAAGAAGTATTTGCTCTTTCTCTTCCTGTTGCTGCTGTCGTAGATGCTGCAAAAGTTGCAATTTGTCATGACGAAGCTGCTGCTGATTGCACATTTGCTGCAGCTTAAATTGCTGAGTGTGTAACTGTTGATCGCACAGTTGCTGCAACTGCTGAAATTCCTGAATGTGTTGTTGCTGATCAAATTGGTGCTTCAGATGCTGAAATTGTTGACTAAACTGCTTGGGTCGGGATCTATGTTTCAAGAGATTCTCTGCCTCAACTAGGAATTGGTTGTTTAACAGCTTGTGTTGCACAGAACCATGAACCTGATCCACATAGGTTCCAGTCAAATGCAATCTTTCATGAGGGGGCAAGAGCTGATGCTGAGGAAGCTGTGTGCTCTGCAACTGCTGGTTTAGCAACTGCTCTTTAAGGGAGAACTGAGTAGGTTCTGATTCCATGTGTCGCAAGTCACCCATATGCAGTGCATTATGAGCTACATTTGCATCGGTTCCTCCACTAAATTTACCAGGCCATGCATCATGAACAGAGGGATCATCTATTGGATTCAGTGGCTCCTGTCTGTAGCAAATAAAGAACCATCTCCTCCTTTTACAGGGCTGAAAGCATTTTTCCTGTCACTAATGCTGGATAAATTTAATGAAATTGGACCCTTGGAATTTGTTCCTATCAACTCAGACAAAAATAATCCAAAAGGATGTATATTGCTATCAGCTAAAACATTACTCTTGTTAACACCAGATTCGTCCAAATCTTTTTCTCGCATATAGTTTGCACTAGAACTTTGGGGAAGATCTGGGAGGTTCTCAATAAGCTTCCCTGATGAATTATCTGAGCAACTAAATGGTCTTCCAGAATACAATACTACTGCAAAAATAAATAGATCATAAGCATGGGTAACTGAATACAAATAATAAAAGGGAATGTAGGAAAAAGACCAATATGAATGAATATTAAAAGGAAAGACAGCAATATTGCAGTAACCACAAAACTAACCTTCAACATCTTGCTCAGCAGATTTGTGAGAATCGTGCTTCTTAGTACTGATGATATCTGTAGTTTCTGAGTTAGAAAGTCCCAACCTTTCATACTGAGGAGTGACAAGAGTATCAAGTTTAGAGATTTCTGGCTGAACCTGAGGCTCTTCCAAGACAATGGATGTCCACTGTTGGTCGCTTGTCACACAAGAATCAGTAAAACCAGATGAAAGAGTACTGCCTTCCAGGTTGATTGAACATTCTATTCCATTGCTAGTAAAAATTGCAGGAGCAGTCTGAGACTTATGTGTCAAATACGCATAACTTCTCCAAGTTGAATGAAAGGGAGTACCTTCCGGAGCATCTGCCAAGCATACAGGCAAGTCTGCACCAAAAACCTTTGTTCAAACCATGAGACAATATCAACACCTAGAAAAGGTCCTTGAATATCTCCATGGGGATCCCGATAAAAAAAACTCAATTCCTCAGGAGTCTGTTTGGATTGCTCTGTTTCATTATCAATGTACTGATGATGAGGATCGGATTGTGAAGTCTTCAGCATAAGGGATGCATCAAATAAAGAATTTGAATCATCAGGCAGCACAAAAGAATCATCAATGGACAACTCTGAGTTCATATCTTCAACCTTGGCATTCCTGAGAAAAGAAGGATCTCCCACACGTCCATTAGCATAGATTGGAGTTTTAGAGACTATCTGCTCAGGCTCAGAGTGACTGCAGCCTTGCATAGCATTATTTAGGTTACCAGCTTCCTTGACAACAGATGAAGTCATGCCACCAGGAATTGCCTCATTGGTTGGGATATTGATCTCAGCTTTGCATTTTTCCAGATTTGAAGTTCTTTCTGAATCAGTTATCGAGTAATTAATGTCATAGTCTCAAAGATAATATAAAAAGGGCATTGTATTCATAATATTTATCCAATGTGCAAAAATAATAATAAGTTCATTGCATTAAAATTCTATTTGTGTTCATAACTCAAATTTCTTTATAAGTAAAATAAGTTGCAGGTTAGGTTTGCCGCACAAATAATATTGTTAGCCAGGAACTGATTGTTCCAGGTTCATGGCAAGAACAAAGTCTCTCCAAATACAGAAGTAAAGCTAGTTCAACGCACTAGGAAGAATCCTGCACACGAGGGTGCACATATAAGCACTATAACTTGCAAACTAAGTCTATATTCTTGATTTGTTTGGTAAAAGATATACTTCATCCATGCAATTGCTCAGTGGATTGGAGAACAGTCTACTACACTCCTATTAAGTGAAAATAACCTAGCCAAACTTGAAATTAAAAAAATAAATAAATAAAACAAAACAAAAACACAACAACATGAACATGCTGAATTACACTAATAATAGAAGTCTAAGCTCTTACCAATCTCCTGCTTATCAACTTTTCCAAAGTTGCATCTAGTTAAATCGAACAAACTTCACTGCTGATGATGTTCCCTCTCCATATGTTATCTAAGAGTGCCCTCACCAACCACATTACGCAAACAAAGATTCAATAATGAGCCCCTGGCTACAAATACTTTAAAGGTATGATTAGTCAAGAAAAAAAGCGAGATAAAAATCTTACATGACAGAAACATGAAAAAAAAAAATGAAGAACAAAGACAGATGACAGTTGTTGCAAGTTAGTTTCCTGCATATTTCCCTTGTAAAATCATCAAGGAAGAACCTCAACAGTTTTGGCACATCAACGTAAAAGATGAACAATATTTAGGTGCAAGCACACAGTACGATAAGCTACATGATGTTATAACCACACCATTAAAAATGTAAAGGCAGTAAGATACTTGGCAAATAACTAAAAAAGGAAACAAAAGGCAATCAACAAACAGAAAAAGTTCCCCATATTAGACAACAGAATTTGCTGAGCAATCTCATGCACAAATAAATGAATATAGAAAACACAAAAAAATTACAAAACTTTGAGGGAAAGAGTTGTCATAGATGCTATTAACTCATTTGGAGATATCCACCTAGCACTTAAAAGAATTATTACAGCGAAAGAAAACAACTGCTAGTCAAGAAAGGAAAATATATATATATATCAAAAAAGAAATAAAAGGTAATGATAATGAAAGCACACAGATATCATTCCTAATTTCCTACCTTTTCTTCCACATCAGGGGTGACAAAGGCCAGCGGTTCAATAGAGCTCAATCGAGTTATTGAAGGAACATCCTCAAGGCCCACAGGAATCGTATCAATAAGCACCAATGCCTTTTGCTTCCTGTATAAATCAAGGAGCTTTCCCCGAGGGTAACGAAATGTCTCAGTAGATAAACCAGATTTGCCATGCAGCTCACTCTTATTTGCAGATGTAGCACCAATAGGTCCAATAGCGGGGAATCTGCCCAGTGAGGTCCCTCCTATGTCATTTGACCTCCCTCTCTTCCAAGAGCAAACCCTACAATTGGAGCTCTCCTCCACACGCCCTCCTGTGGCAGCACAATGACCTGAGGACCCACCGGAGAAGGCATCCTGACGGTGACGTGGCCTCCATTTATCACGAGAATCAGATTCAGATACAAGAATATTGGTGCCATTGATGATTGCCTTTCCACACAAGCATCCTCCTTATCCAGATTTGTTCTTTTCTCAGATCGAGAATCCTCTTTTCTTCAGGACCCCATCTAGATGACCATTTGCTATCTCGCCACTTTCATATGCGTAAGTACGATTTGTGATTTCATGGCGCGATCAGATGATATTGAAGTTCTTGAATCCACAGATTCTCTGGCAGGAACATTTTCAGGACGGCGCATCACTTTTCTACGGTTGCTCATTATGTTTATTTCCTTCCTTCCTGCGTTCTCTCCGACCAAGTAGCCCAGTTTCCCTCTCCTCTTCATGCCAACGCGAATACTTTCAGTATCAGGTCCATTTAAGTCCTCCAATCTTTCTTTTCATGTGCCCCATCCAAACGCCAGTTATCCTTCTAAACAAAGCCAGAGAAAAGAAGAGTCAGCATTCTAGCAACAAAACATTGGAACCAAAAAGTAAGCACTAACCAAAAAACAAAATAAATAAATAAGTGAAACTAGTCCATAAGTAGTGCCATAAGACTCAACCTATTCAATCTCAAGGTTGCAGTATCACAAAAGAATAAAACAATAGAAAACAACCAATGATCCTTAAGAATCTCAAGGGATGAAATGATAATCAAATATTTTAAAAAATGAAAAGAATTACTCACTATTCAGTCATCAGTGTTCTTAGTCTGTAAGTTTCTTGATAACTGTCTCAGTGAAATCAGCATACCAATAAAAGCATACATTAATCCTACTGAAAAAACATGTGCAAATACATGATCAAGTCTGAGAGGAAAATTTTCTTCTTCAAACCAGCATTAATCACATATATAAAGTATACAGAGAACAGGAAAAAATTAAAGAGGTCCCATGAGGAATAGTGGGAAATTCAGAGTATGGTTTTCTCCACCTTTTCTCTCTTTAAATCAAAAATCTTTCTCAGTAGGTTGCAATGGTGCTCCTTTCCATGAGAAAACCCCAGCCTATCTCTAGGCGAGCATGGACTATTTACCCATCCAAAGGTCAATACTTAGAAGACTATAGAGCAAGAAAATTTTTACAGAAACAGACAAAAAAATCAACTAAAACCATTAACATGGCTAGAGCTCAAGCCCTGCATCACTTATTGTGGCTGGAGCTTCCTCAAATTTTGTGCCATTTGAAAGATGGCCCAGTGAAGAATTGGTAAATATGGTTAAAAAAAGAGATTTTTCTAAACAGTTAAGGCCTTAAATGACCTAAACAGATCAAATGTATGCCAAGACAAGATGGTATACCTGTCCCAGTATTCATTCAACAAGAATTTCATTAAAAGAGGATATTGGGAAGGGTAGTTATAAAAAGTTGCACCTTTGAAAATTAATAAAGAAGACCAGCACTTTAACATGATCAAATTCAGACCAGATACCAACTTCGGCAACCCAAAGTAGTCTGTGAGATCCATAACAATCTAGAGACCCTCCAAGCTCTCGGCTCCCCACTTTGAGGGGATTTAACTTTTAAAGAAGCTAAGAACAGAAAATTGACATTTCATATGAGCAGAAAAAAGCAAATAACCTTGAAATTGTCGCTGGCTAATTGTCATTTAATATTAAAAAACTAAAATTCCAAACAAATACAAGAATAAAAACGCTCATGGAGACCAAAAACCATGCAATGAAAATCTTAAATAACAGTGGAATGATAACTCATTGGTATAGAAATTATTAATTAGATTGTGAATTCACTTGAAGAAAATGAAGGCAACATGAAGTTGCTTTGAAATTCATAAGAAAAACATACAGATCAACTTACCCCGGATGCAGCAGACATTCCAGTCTTGCTTTCAGTAGGCTTTACGTGCAACCACTGGGGAGATAAAGGCATAATGTTATCCAAAGTCGCTTGATCTGCACCGTTACATACAGATAAGACCATCAAACAAAAACTAGTTTTCAATATGTGACGACAAAATACAGAATATGAAAAGTAGAAACATGACCATTAAACATCTAACTATAGATACATGCTCGAATTATGTAACTAAATTTGATCGGAAAAAGGGCCAGCATGACTCAAAAACAAGTACCTCTAGCTCTGTGTTCAGTAGCAGACCCCAAAATCCCCCTCATCTCATTGTTTCCTCCAGATGTATCAACTGATAATCAAGTAAGCACATCAGCATTTGCCAGTTAATTCCACATATCACAAATAAGAACAACCACGGGCATGATTATGCAAAGAAAGAATCTACTGAGTTGAAAATCTAAGTAATTCTTATTCTAGAACCAATCAAAGTGATCCATTATAAGCATTACCCACACCATTACGATTCAAAAGCCAGAAGAAAAAAAAAAGAACGAAATCAAGATTCAGTAAAATTCCAAAAAGAAAACGATCAACAAAATAGCAAAAAGGGCAAGAAAACGAATGCGCCGAAGATAAGTGATCAAAACGGTGATACCACGGAAGCCCCTGCCTTCCGCCATTGGAACGGCGGCGGGGTATCTGGCGATCCCAGTAGGCTAGGACCCCGGAAAGCAGAGAGATTGACAGGAAGAAGAGGACCAAGTAGCTAGGGTTTGACGACGATAGCGATGAGAGCAAGAGAGAGAGGAGAGAGATTGGTGAGGGTTTGGGTGGTCAGAAGAGCAAAAAAGAGTGTGATTTTTGGAGGAATGCCGGAAAAGTGCCTAAACCTTGAAAAGTCCCTCACACTTTTACCAGAGTTTTCTTAACATATAGCTCCCTCTTATTTTTGTATTTATATTCAAGTTCTTGCCGTCACAACCTCACTGCGTTGATTTTTTATTTTATATATATATATATATATATATATATATATATATATATACACGAGCTTCATAAGATCGTGCCAAATTGTAAATTTGCTGAGATCCGACGGCCTACATTTCGGAGTAGGCATGTTTGAAAGATTTTCAATGCACGGATGGGAAGATTTTGAAAAATAAACTAACACGTATCCATTTTCATATAATTTGGTAATCGCTTTGGCCCTTCCACTTAACAATTCTTATCTTAGAAAATTTTAACGGTTCGTAATTTCAACCATTAAGTGGGAGGACTCAAGCGGTCACCAAATTGTATGAAAATGGACATGCTAGCTTATTTTCGATGATCTTCCCATCCGCATCGGCTAAATCCTTCAAACACGCCCAAGGGTCAAAATGGGCGGCCGGATCTGACCAGAGTCTGTCAGATCAGTATCGGGACACTATATATATATATATATATATTGGAGAAATTGGTTATATACCCCTCAAAAGTTTCATAATTATATATTTATCCCTAAAAATTTATAATTACTTGTATACCAAACAGATTGAATTGCGGATATGCCCTAACTGTTAGGGTCCGTTGACAGAAGTTAACCAGATAATCTTAACCATGGTTACAACTTAGGTTAAGGGCTGGAAAATGTTCAAAATACCCCTCTTTATAAATTTTAACTATTTTAAAATTCATATTTTTAAAGCGATATTTTTAAATCTACGGTCAAACAAATTTTTTAAGAGCATATATGCAAAGGGTATAATGGTCATTTTGTATGCTACTGTTTGTTAACTAACAGTTTTTCATCATATTTTAACCCCATGGTATATAATGCTAATGATATATGTTATTCAGGGTACATATCTCAAGAAAAGCCCATATATATATATATATATATATATATATATATATATATATCGTGCCTGCTATAATGAGGCAGGTCCGGATTTGGACATCACTTGTCCGATCCTCCCCATTTCGCCCCTAGAGCATGTTTGAAGGATTTCTAACCGTACGGATGGAAAGATCATCGAAAAATAAGCTAGCATTTCCATTTTCATACAATTTGGATACCGTTTGGACTTCCCACTTAAGGCCTGTTTGGGTAGGCCACAATTATATACTAATCCGTACAATATGGTATAATTTAATATTTTAAGGGAATTATGGAATAATGGGTGTTTGGGTTGGTTCCTTGAGGCTACAAAAATATTACATAAGTTGTGGATTATAGGGGAAATAAATATTCCACTCAGAGTGGAATATTTGGACATTGAGAAATCACGTCTCTCTTCCCCGATCTCTCGCGATCCTCCCCTTTCGAGCTTTCTCCCGAGCAGCTTCACCAAAGGTAGGTCTCTCTCTCTCTCTCTCTCTCTCTCTCTCTCTCTCTCTCTGAATTGGTGTTGATTATTGGAATTTTTGGATGAAAAATGCTAGGGTTGCGGTCCTATGGTTCTAGTTCTTGAATCTGGTAGTGAGAGCTCTAGAGAGCTTGGTTCAGAAAGGGGAGAGCTTTGAGATGAGGAATTGAGGACTTCCCTCTGTGATGTTCATGTAACTTCGTAAAACAAGTCAAATCGGGGTGGAGGAAGAGGTAGTTTCAGAGGAGAATGTGTGTTGGGGGGGGGATGTCCGAATTTGACTGCCATTCAAGGAGAGAAGGCTTCAAAGGTTTTGATTCATTAAGGAGTTTTTAAATCAATTCCTGGTAATCCTTGAGGTGTTGTTGGCAGCAGTAATCTGTAGAAAAAAGAAAGCTTTTCAATTTCGAAAATTTGGATTCCTGTAAGAAGAAGAAAAGTTCGGTCTCTAGTGATGGTTAGGCAGGGCATTCTCCTTTAGGTTGTCGTTGGGTAGAGGAATCGATGGTCATTAGTGTAGAGTATCACTTGATTTGAGCTTCTTTGATTTCAGATAGAAAGAGAAGTCTTTCTGTGATGATTTAAAAGCTGATATTGTTGATCTTTCTTGTTTTGTATTTCAATAATGGTGAAGTAGCCGTTGTACTAGTTGAGGTTTAATGTAAATTTCTGATGCCCTTTTTCTTTGATAAATGTGGAACATTTTCTCAATTTCTTATTCATAGAATTGAAAGATAGTTTGGCAGCCATCGACACTACTGTTACCAATAATATGACTTGGGATTGGGCACTTCTTCATAGAATTGAAAGATGATGCTAAAAATTTCATGGATATATGTATAAATAATGACACAATGTGAGCCCTAATTCAAATAACAACCCTCGCTTTTGCATATATGACAGCAATTGAGGATAATCAACAGAAATGTTGCCAAATTTCTGATTATTTATGCATTGCTTCTAATTGTTTCTGTAGCAACAGAAACGATTAAAAAGTTAAATAGTCTACTTCATTTTGATTGCTGAAAACCAATTTGAAAAAGGCTATGCTTTTCTGATTATTTATGCATTAGCAGGCAAGATTAATTCACATCCTTTTGATGGCTGAAGATCAATCTAATAATGAAGACAATGGTACTTTTTATGATCCTCTCTTCATTGTTGTTGATTGACATAAAAGATTAAATTGCAGTAATGCCTTCAAACTTCAAATGTCTTGCCACTTATTTGCTTGTGTTGTTTGGGTTTCTTTTCACTTTTCACTTCCACAGGAATGAACAAATGTTTGGAGATTTCTACTAGTGATCAAATCTTACAAGAAACTCCTAATACATCAGATATTGAAGCAACCAAACTCAAAAATAAACTCCTAATACATCAGATATTGAAGAAACTCTTAATACATCAAATATTGTAGCAACCAACATTAATAACCTGATACATTATTTAATTTCTAGCTCGGCGATAGCTACATAGTCCTCCCATATCTGCAATGTTATTTCGTCTCTCGTACGGGCACCTGCATTTTGCTCAGAGTTTATTGTGTCGACATCTTCTCCGTATGTATCATCTCTATCAGGAACAATAGTTTCCTCGTCTTCATTCATCTTCCTCCAATCATTTATAAAAGAATCCATGTTGAAACAAGTGGCTAAAAGAGTAAAAATTTTGGACTAAATTAAATGAGATTGTATAGTACCAAGGAGTCATGTTGTGTATAAATAGAGCAAGCTCATAACAGTAAAAAAATTATAACGGCTACTTTTTAACGGCTATTTTTTGAATATTTAACGGTTATTTTTTGAATTATAATCCAACGGCTATTTTTTATTATGTAATAATTTTTGATTATGTTACCAAACATTCATTCTATAGGAATAAAATATGTAATAATTTATGTAATAATTTTTTATTTTGGTAGCCAAACACTCATTCTGTAAGAAAAAAAATATGCCAGAATTTCTGTATATATATACTGATGGTTGTTACTATACGGTAATGGCCCAGTAACTTATTTGTCAGTCTGATCGCCCATTTAGCCCACTTGCACAGTGTTTTAAGGAAATCCAACCATATGGATGGAAAGATCATCGAAAAATAAATTAGCATGTTAATTTTCATACAATTTGGGGACTTGTAGGGTCTTCATCTTAAAGGGTGAAATTTTGAACAAATAAGATTTCTACCCGTTAAGATGAATACTCTACAAGTTCCCAAATTCTATGAAAATTGACATGCTAGCTTATTTTTCGATGTTCTTTCCATCCATACGGTTGGATTTAAAAAAAAAATATATATTCTTCAAGTGCCTCAAAATGAGGCGACCTTAAATGAATAGTAATCCGGACGGCCTTATACAAATCATGCTATATATATATAGACGTGGAAGCGGGGGACCTCTTAATTTTTACCTATGCAGGGGGCATGCGTTTCGAAGTTGAGATGTTCGGAGACGACTCCTGCCGCAGAGAGGTGGGCCCTCACCTTCGCCCCCGTGCCGAACCCAGTTCCCCTAGTAATAATGGGGGACGGTGGTTCTTGAAGTCCGTGTGTCTCTTGAGTCCTATCGGCGTGTCCTCGGGCCGGGTCTGGATATTTAGCTTTAGTCCGTCCGGACAATATGTTTTTGTTATGTTTGTTTTGTTTGGCGTTAATATGTAACTTTGAATAAATGACGCTTGTCGTTTTGCTTCTAAATCCTTTGGCATTTTTATGGGCTTTCACTGGCGATCCTATGTTGGAGTGTGTGCTTTGTCTCATACGGTACAGGCTCTACCTTCCACGTAACGCTCATTACTCCCTAGGATGACACGTGTCCCCTCTACTATTTAGCATTAAAGGGGGATAGTGGCGCGACGTGCGCGGCGTGCGCGTTTGTCAACGTCATGATGGGTGATGAGCGTGGCTTTCCATGTGTGTCGGTAGCTTGGTATTGGCCGATGGGCGAGAATTTTGAATTGTTTTGAGGAGGTGTAATGATGGTTATTTGAGCGGTCCAGTTGTGGACCCTCGGTTCAACAGTTACGATCGGAATATAATCCTAAGATCCAACGGCCACGGATTCGTTGCCTTTATATATAAGCGAAATAAATCGCATGTGAGTAAAAGGTTTCTTGAAAATCGAATCAGCGTCTTCTTCTTGTGTTTCCTCTTCTCCGTGAGCCCCGGTTTTGAGCTTTCTGCGTTTTTCTTGTCTTTTTCCTTTCCTAAGGTAATGGCTAGTGCTGCATCTTCCTCCTCTAGTTCTTCTCATGAGCCCTCGATTCCTTCTCTGTCCAACCCTATGATTTCTGTCGCGATTCCGGGTGAACTTGGAGGCGTTCCAGTTCAGGGTTCGCGGGTTCACCCTGCCTCTAGGGCAATGGGTAGAGGGTCGGATACATTCATAAGCCTTCTAGGGCAGAAGGATGTAGACGGCCTAGCAGAGAGATATGAGATAGACCTCTCTTTATTTGAGGTTAGGGTTCATTGTTCAGGGGAGGGGGCGAGTGCCCCCAGGGAGGGGGAGATAGTTGTCTATCAGGATGCGTTGCTAAGTGGACTTAGGCTTCCTTTCCCTGATTTTACTAAGGCGATCCTAGAGGAATATCGTTTGTGTCCTTCGCAGTTAACTCCGAACTCTTGGAGGCTGCTCAACGGATTTGTCATGGTTTTTAAGAACTACGGGGTAAATCCGACCGTCCGCTGGTTCCGCCTGTTGTTTAGTCTTTGTTTGGAGTCTAATGCCGATTGGTATTATTTCTCGGCTCATACAGGAGAAAGTTTCTAGGGAAAGTTCCTTCTTCCATCAAGCGATGGAAGAGCAAGTTTTTCTTTGTTAGATGTAAGTCCGAGTGGGATATCCGAACAAGGTGGGAGGTTCCCCGTGCGGACATTTCTTGTGAGGAGATGTCGGAAGAAGAGGGAAATCTTCTTAAGTCAATGACAGGGCTATCCAAAGTTTACATGGATAGGTTTTTGACCAAAGAAAACCTCATTAAGTGTCATTTAATAGTGTCTACTGGTAGGACTCGTTCGCGTACCTAATTTGGTTTGATTTTGGCTTGTGATGTCTAACCTTATTCGGAATTTGTTTTGCAGAAAATCCGATGGAAGACGAAGACTTGAGCTATGTTAAGTGTCTTCTGGCTTCTTTCGAAGGTGAGGTTCATCCGCCCTTGGCTCGTGGGCGGAAAAAGAAAGAAGTGGTACCTAGCCAAGGTGCTGATACCTCCAAAGAGGAGAAGAAGAAAAGGAAGAGAAAAGAGACTGACTCTTCCAAGAAAGGGGTTAAAAGTGACCCTGGTGCCGGGTCCTCACGGGAGAGGAGGACAAAGAGAAAGAATTCCGAGGACGCATCAGTTCCCGGAATTGTAGAAGAACAAGCGAAGGTGCCTCAGGAAGAGGTTCGCGCGGAAGAAGTCCGCCCGGCTTTGTCCCCAATTTCCGAGGGTCCTTCTTTCAGCCGGCCGGAGGATATCCTTCTTATAGAGGTGAGAATTTCTACACACATATTTTCTATGGGTGCTTCGTGCTTCGTTCAGAACCTTTAACTTAGGCTATTTTATAGGCGGAGGCGGGAGAAGCGGCTCTCCTGGATAAACTGCGAGTGGCGGACTCGGTCTTAAGGGGACCGGCTCCTCAAGAGAAGGGGTGTCCTCCGAAGACGTCCCATTTCGGGATGCCGCTTCCGTGAAGACCGCTTTTGATGGCAATGAGGCTGAGCGGCTCTCCTCCAAACTTCATAGAAATTTGGAAGGGAAGAGGCCATTTCTCAACTATTCCGTTCGGTCATGCCGTGAGGGTTATCCTAGTATTAGTTTTACTTTTGGCTCGGTATTAATGCTACTAACTTATTTGTTTGTTATTTCAGATTGCGACCGGGCGGACCGAAGTCGGCAATCTTTGCCAAGACGATTCGCAAAGATGGAAGCGTGTAGGCGGAAATCCCCAATTGAACTCTAGGGTGGCGGCCCCGGAGGAAAAACAAAGAGTAGCTTCGCCATTATCCATGCTTTTGAGAAGGATAAAGCGGAGCGGCTTCAACCAACCGGGTCATTGCTAGGGAAAGGAGAAGGGCGATTTGGCAGCCAAGTTGTCTATTTCTGAGGGTTCCCTTCTTACTGCTGAGGGGAATGTTAAAAAGTTGCAGGAGAACTCTAGCAGTTTAGAGAAGGAGCTGAAATCTGCCCGAGAGGGGCAGTCAAATTTGGCCGAGAAACGCCGAACTTGAACTGCTGCTCGGAGGAGTTGGAGGAGCTAAAGGGGAGCGACACACTTAAAGAAGACTTAGCTTCCCGGTGGCAACTCCTAAATCCGACTCGCAAGAAATCAAGGATTTAGTAGAGCGGCGGATAAATTAGAGAAGGAGGTCGCCCGGCTTTGGGCTTAAAGCTAAAGAAGGGGCCACCCGCATTTATTGATGGTACAGCGGTGGGCGTCATATCCCTCCCTAGGAGGTTTTGTCCATGGGGTCGGGCGTGGAGTTTTGAAGAAGTTCACGGAGCTAAAAGAGCAACAAACTATTAAGACCCCAGAGGCTTACGCCCCGCCTGAGCCTTCAACCCAAGCTCCTCCGTATAGGGTGCCCCTGAGGGTCCTCCTAGTTCTTAGGATGTTTTTAGCATTTTTGAGAAATGTTCTTGTAAATTCGCAATCTTCTGGAATGTAATTTCTATTCATATGAATGAAAAAGCAAACCTTTATTTTGGTGAAGACTTATTCCCGAGTGATGGTTATCCTTAACCGTGAGAAGTATTTTCTGAAGTCCTTTGTAAACTCCTTCCTTCTTCATTTGGCTTGTCAAGCTTCGTAATGAGTTCTTAGTCCAATCATGGGACTTTAAGCTGTTGAGTGAGGTACTCGTCTTTATAAATGAAATTGTTGCCTCATATTTCGATCGGGATTTTTGCCCCTTTTTTTTTGGATAAGAGTGGTCGTTTATCCTTACAGGATAATTCCGACTCATCTTCCAAGAATGAGAATTTCACCGCATTTTTGTATGTAGAATGGGAATTTCACCGCATTTTCGTAGGATGAGAATTTCACCGCATCTTTGTAGGATGGGAATTTCACCGCATCTTTGTAGGATGGGAATTTCACAGCATCTTTGTAGAATGGGAATTTCACCACATTTTTGTAGGATGGGAAAGGCTTGAGCTTTATTCCAAGAATTTTAATAGATGGCTACAGAATTTACTGATAGTAGCGTCGTAAGTGTTCAGCATGATATGGACGCTTGAGCGTTTTTCCGTCCATACTTACTAGATAATAGGTGTCCGCTAGGACGATTCTTTGTATGATGTAAGGTCCTTCCCAGTTAGGAGTTAGCTTCCCCGTTCGGCTTTTATTTCCATGAAACTCATTTTCCTGTAGGACTAGATCGCCGATTTGGAAGAAGACTCTTTTTACCCTTGTGTCATAGAACCTTTTTACTCTCTGACGATAGATGGTACGCCTTTGTTTCCACAAATTCTCTCCGTTCTTCGAGTAGATCAAGTTACGCTTTCGAGTTTTTCTCATTCTCTTCGATGAGATGAGAAAGTTTCTTTGTGTCCGTAAGGTAGGCATTCCTATTTCTGAGGGATGACGACCTCCTACCTATAAGTGAGAGAGAATGGGGTTTCTCCTGTAGGAGTTCTTGTTGTTGTCCTGTAGGCCCAAAGGTCGCTCGGGATTTCTTCTACCCAGTTAGTCCCATTTCTGGATACCCGAGTTTTCAGTGTTTGAAGTAGGGTGCGGTTCGTCACTTCTACTTGGCCGTTGGCTTGGGGATGTGTCACAGACGTTAGTCTGGATTCAATTCCGAGCTTTGAACAAAAGCTTTTGAACTGTCGCCCGTTATCAGAAATGAAAGCGACCGGAATTCCGAATCGACAGATAACCGTTCGCCATAAGAATCCCTGACAAGCCTTCTCCGTGATTTTGGCCAAGGGTTCAACTTCCACCCATTTGGTGAAGTAGTCAATAGCGACTATTAGAAACTTCATTTGCCGAACTGAAGTAGGGAATGGTCCTAGAAGATCAACCCCCCAGATGACAAATGGTCGAGGGCTAATAATTGGTGTAAGCTGTGCCGGTGGTCGCCTCTGAATTTTGGAATGCCGCTGGCAGGCATCACATTTCCGAGTGAACGCCATTGCATCTTGAGTTAGTGTTGGCCAGTAATAACCTTGTCGTAGGACTTTGTAACTCAAGGCTTTGCCCCCTATGTGTCCTCCTCCGATGCCTTCGTGAATCTCTTGAAGGATGTAGCTAGCTTCTGTAGGACGTAAGCATCGCAAGAAAGGCTGCGTATAAAACCTTTTGTATAGGTTCTCATTGATGATGGTGTACTGAGCGGATTTGTAAGAAATCCGTCTGGCCTCTGCTTTGTTGGGCGGTGCAGGCCCACCTTGTAGATAATTTCTGATGGGGTTTATCCAACTTGACTCTTCGGCTGCACTTTGTACTTCTCCCTCCAATCTGTCGATGGTCTTCGCGGGAAGGTACTGTAGGTTAAAGGAAGACTCTGTATCTCCGTTCGGTGCTGTGGCCTTTTTAGACAGGGCGTCCGCCTCTTCGTTTTGCGTTCGACAGATTTTTTCAATTTGGAAGTAAGCGAAGTATGGAACTATTTTCTTCACCACTGCTTGGTATCTGACCATGTTCTCTTCCTTTGCTTCAAAGCTGCCCAAGGTGTGACTCACAACTAACTGCGAGTCGGAATATACGTGCAGATGTTGAATTCCGAGCCCCCGGGCCAGATGTAATCCTGCGATGAGGGCTTCGTATTCAGCCTCATTGTTGGTTACTCGTAATTGAAACTTCAGTACTGTCGCAATTTTCCACTTAGAAGGAGAATAAAGGACGAAACCTGCCCCTGACTTTTCTTCCGTTGCTGATCCGTCAACATATAAGGACCATGGGATGCTAGGGCTTTCTTCTGAACTCTGTGACGGGGGTTCGTCCCTATTTGCGGGAAAAGTTAACTCCTCGACGAAATCCGCCAGTACTTGAGCCTTGATTGCCGTTCGGGGTTTATAGGTGAGATCGAACTCGCCTAATTCTATCACCCACTTGGCTAAGCGTCCGGAGTTTTCAGGGTTATGAAGAATTTGCTTTAACGGCTGATCAGTCAACACTGTGATCTTGTGGGCTTGAAAATACGGCCTCAATCTCCGTGCGGATGTGACAAGAGTGAAAGCCAACTTTTCAAGCGGCAAATATCTTGACTCCGCTTCGTTAAGGATTTTACTTGTGTAGTAGACTGGTTTTTGAATCCCGTTATCTTCTCTCAAAAGGATCTACTGACTGCATTGCAGGCGCATCGCTAAGTAGATGTAGAGTTCTTCTCCCACTTGTGGCTTAGCTAGTAGCTGAGGCGATCGGAGATAATCTTTAAGCCCCTGAAAGGCTTTTTCACATTCTTCTGTCCACTCCATTTTTGGTGCTTTTCGTAGGGCTTGAAAGAGTGGGAGATTTTTCTCTCCGGCTTTGGAGATAAATTTGCAAAGTGCGGCGAGGCGTCCGTTAAGCCGTTGAATTTCTTGAAGACTCTTGGGCGACCCCATGTCAAGAATAGCTCTGATTTTTTCTGGATTTGCTTCTATCCCTCTTTGTGTTAAGTTAAATCCCAGGAATTTTCCCGATCGAACGCCAAAAGAACATTTATTCGGGTTTAACTGCATAGTATAAATCCGGAGAGACTGAAAAGCTACTTGTAAGTCTGACAGGTGTTTATTGGCCTTTCGGCTCTTCACCAAGATATCATCCACATAGGCCTCAACGTTTCTGCCAATTTGTTCTCTGAAGACTGTATTTATGAGCCTCTGGAAGGTGGCTCCGGCATTTTTTAGGCTGAACGGCATTACCTTATAGCAGTAAGTTCCCGTGCTCATAATGAAGGACGTTTTTTCTTCGTCGCCTTTGGCCATTCGGATTTGGTTGTAACCTGAGAAGGCGTCTAAGAAACTTAGCATCTCATGCCCCGTTGTAGAGTCAACCAAACCATCAATTGATGGTAAGGGAAACGAATCTTTCGGACAAGCTTTGTTTAAGTCCGTGAAATCAACGCACATCCTCCACTTTCCGGACGGCTTTTTTACTAGAACCACATTAGCCAACCAATCTGGATAATGCACCTCTCGGAAAAATCTAGCCTTTAGGAGGTTTGATACTTCTTCCTCTATGGCTTTCTGCCTTTCTGGTGCGGAATTTCTCCTTTTCTGTTTCGTAGGTTTAAACGATTGATCGATATTGAGACGGTGCTCGATGACATCGCGGTTTACGCCCGGCATATCTTCTAAAGACCAAGCGAAGAGGTCAGAATTTGCTTTCAATACTCTCATGAGGTCTTCTCGCTGCTCTGCTGTCAAATCTGCCCCAATCTGCACCGTGCGGTCCGCTCTGGTTGTATCCAGGGGGATCAAGTAGCAATTCTTCAACGGTGTAGGTGAAGCTCTTCATTTTCCGCTCGCCATTCTGGCACGACTAGCAGTGACGGCTTACGAAACCTTTGTCTTGCTGCTGTTGAGGGCTTTCCCTTTGAGGGTTGAGACATAACATTGCCGTGCCAGGGTTGATCTCCTCTCACTTCTCCACTATCACTCTCAGTCGGGAATTTGAGGAGAAGATAGTAAGTAGAGATCACGACTTTCAAGGCATTGAGGGTTGGCCTGCCAAGGATCACGTTGTAACTTGAAGCACAACGCACAACCAAGAAATTTGTTGTCACTGTTGATGATCTTGGCGAGTTTCCTACCGTAACTGGTAAGGAGATCATTCCTTCTGGCTGTACTACCCCTCCGGAGAATCCTACTAAGGATGATTTTACCGGAAGCAAGTCATCCGCGTCATATCTCATTCTTTAGAAAGCACTCCAAAAGAGGATATCAACTGAACTCCCACTGTCTATCAGAACTCTCTTCATCTAGAAACTGGAAACTTTGACAGCAACTACCAGCGCGTCATCATGAGGGTGGCGAACTCCACTGACGTCATTGTCGTAAAAGATGATTGGAGCCGTAGGTCGAGATCGTCTCCGTGGCGTTTCTGTTTCCTGTGTGGTTCCCACCATTCGGGCGTAACTTTCCTAGGAGAATTTGAACTTTCACCACCGCAAATCCGTGACCTCCACTAATAAACCCCACCATTTCTCCTTGTTCTTCTTCAGGTTGTGAAGCTTCAGGTTCCCCTTGAATCTCAAAGTTGATGTATTGCTCCAATTGTCCTTTCCGAACGACATCTTCTATTGCGTTCATCAAGTGGGTACACTTTTCCGTATCATGTCCTCTAGATTGATGAAACTGGCAATATCTCTTACTATTCTTTTTTCGTTAGGTATTTCTCGTGGGTTCTGGCCATGTCAGAAGTTTGTGCTCTTTGATCTGCATAAGGATATGGCTTCTGGTTTGGTTTAGTGGGGTATGGTGATCATATCTGACAATTTTTCCTTCCTTTGAAGGTTCTCTGGGCTGTAGCATATGTCGTTGGGGCCGTGCTGAGGTTTCCGAACCTCTGTTTGCGCCCTTGTTGTCCTTATGCGATCCTCTTTCCTTTCGTAGATCCGGAGGCCTTCTGTTGACATTGTGGTGGGTTTTTCCCTTCTGGGTATCCACAGGTCCACGTCTAGCCTCCTCTTCCCAACCCGTATAAATTTCCTCGAAATTGATATATTTTTGGGCATGGACCATAAGGGCGGGAATGGTTTTTGGTGGATCCAAAGTGAGGGAGAAACGAAAGGGGGATTCTAACAGTCCCTCCATTAAGAAGGTTATGGCCATTCGCGGCAGGAGGTCCGCGATATTTGCTGTTTCGTCTATGTAACGATTTAAATAAGCTTGGAGCGTTTCTCCCTTTCGTTGTTTAACATGCAGAAGGGTAGATGGAGTTTTCTTCTGCTTTGAGTAATTGGCAAAATAGGCTAGAAAGCGATCTGCTAAAATCTGAAAAGAAGTAATTGTGCTAGATGGGAGATCGACAAACCAGTCTTGCGCTTTCCCCTCTAAGGTGGCGGGAAAAGCTCGGCACATGCGAGCGTCTGTGATTCCGGTGAGGAGCATCTTCGACCGGAAGGACTTCAGGTGACGAGACGGATCGGTTTTGCCTTCATATGCAATCATAACTGGTGGCCTGAAGCTATCAGGAACTCGTTCTCCCAATATTTCCTTGACAAAAGGCGAACACATACTGAGAATATGTCGTTCGGACTTCCTGTTTCCTTGAGGGAGGTCCTGTTGTTGAGTTCTTCTATCAACCGTTTGAACAGATGGACTATTCCGCTCTGTCCTTGTCCGCTCGGTTCTTGTAGTGGCATGCTGTCTGCGTCGAACAGAGGGGGGTTCTGAACTAGCGGAAAAGGCGGTCCTTTCTTTCCTCTCTTTATGGGTGCGGGTTCTTGTCCTCCCCCTACTTTCGGAATTATCTAGTGGGGCTGTTGGTATGTTTGGTGTTGGAACTTGTGTAAGAGGAGGCGGAGGGTGGGTCAAAGTATGAATGTACCGAAATAACCACTCCAATTGTTGCCGTATGTTAAGATAAAACTCGGAGCAGATTCTTGGGGTTGGGCCGGAAGGATTTTCTCGATGGAGGTAAGATGGGTGGATTATCCGAGCGGATTTCCTCATGTCTTGGACCTCGCGGGCCCTTCGGGATTACTTGGGGCTCCTCGTTCTTGGATTCATTTTGATCTTACGGTAGTGGTCATTTGGCTTTTCGTAACGGGCCCCACAGACGGCTAAAGCTGATGCCAAAACTGGTCCACGCCCGCTTCAGCATCTTGTTGCCTCGAGATCTGGCCTCAGCTTTCGACCAACGGTTAAAATTTATAGTTGGTGTGGACACTTACTTCTGTTTACGAACAGGGAGCGCAGAGAACATCCTGAAATTCCGACCGAAATTATCCATAGGCGAACCTGTAAAAAGGAGAGGGCAGTGATCGGAATTGGGCCTCTCTGCCCGGATTCAGCTCCGATGCTTAAGTCAGGAAACTTGAGTAAAGAGTCTTAGATTTAGGCAGTTCTTTTTGTGATCAGTTTTTCCTGGATCCCTTTCTCCTATTAACTCTCTCTTTTTATAGCACCTTAAAGGCGGTTCAGGAAAGGCGGTGGAATAAGGCGGTGAGTTAGGTAAATATCTCCTAAGGCGGTAGGAAAATATCTGCCGCCTAGAGCGTAGATGCCACGTAGGTATAATAGGATAAATATCTGCCCACTGTAGCAAGTGGATAAGGCCTACTCACTGTAGAGGCGTTAGATATTTATCTCTCTTTTTCCACCTCACGCCCTGTATAAGAGGGTTGCTATAATTCCGACGGACTTGTTCGCAGGATTGAGTCCTCACATTATTTGCCGGACGGAATTGTGCAAAGGTGGTGATATTGCCATGTGGCCAGAGGAACAAGTGGTCCTTTAGGTCAATGACACCTGTTTTCACCGAATATATCCGTAACATATATATATACTTATGTATATATTTTATATATTTGTTTATATATATATCTAATTATTATAATATCTTATCATCTGAATCATATATATCTACATAGATATTATAATATATGTTATATAATATAAAATAAATCATATAATATATTACATATATATAATAAATCATGTAGTATATATATATATATATATATATATATATATATATATATATATATATATAAAATTCTGATACATTCAGACAGGCCACTTCCACTCCGGAATGGGTAAGGGTTGTAACATCCCTGCCGACTTTTGGTGCTCAGCTTTTACCAATCTACAGGTGATGCATTTAGCCACGAACTCTGCAACTTCTCGCTTCATTCCTTTCCACCAAAAATGATCTTTCAATCCTCTGTACATCTTGGTACCTCCAGGATGAATAGCGTAGCTCGAATAGTGAGCTTCCTCCAGAATCTCCCTTCTTAACTCAGGGACATTAGGCACACAATTTTGTTCATCAAATCTTAGAGTACCATCATCGTGGACTCTGAACCGTGTTGGTTCTCCCTGGCCTATGTGTTCCCTGATCTCCTTCAGATTAGGGTCTTGTCCCTGAGCAACCCGAATCCTTTCCAACAATGAGGGTCGGATATGCAAGCTGGCCAACGAGACATCCATTATGGGTAAAACAACCTCTAACTCGAGCCTCCTCATGTCCTCCAACAAAGGTCTCTCAGTTGTTAACATTGCGGCAACTTCATATCCAGACTTCCTACTCAGTACATCGGCCACCACGTTCGCCTTGCCCGAGTGGTAATGGACACTGAGATCATAGTCCTTAATTAGCTCCAACCAACGCCGCTGTCTCATATTCAACTCCTTTTGTGTGAATATATACTTGAGGCTCTTATGATCGGTGTAGATCTCGCAAGGTACACCGTAGAGGAAGTGTCGCCAGATCTTTAGGGAAAATACGATCGCCGCCAGCTCCAGATCGTGTGTGGGATAATTCTCCTCAAAAGGCTTCAACTGTCGTGATGCATAAGCAATCACGCGCCCATCTTGCATCAATACACATCCTAGGCCAGTCTTGCATGCGTCACTGTAAACCGTATACCCACATCCACTTTGAGGTAACGCCAAGACTGGTGCGGAAATCAACCTCTGTTTCAACTCCTGGAAACTCTTTCCATAGGACTCGGTCCAAATAAATTTGGTACCTTTCCTGATTAACTTAGTTAATGGTGCTGCTATAACCGAGAAACCCTCAACGAATCTCCTGTAATAGCCAGCTAATCCCAGGAAACTTCGTATCTCTCGTACCGTAGTTGGTCTTTTCCAATCAACGACGGCCTCAATTTTCTTGGGATCCACTGAAACTCCAGCTCCACTTACCACGTGACCCAAGAAAGCAACTTTATCCAACCAGAATTCACACTTAGAGAACTTGGCATAGCTGATGCTCCCTCAAGGTCTCTAGCACAATTCTTAAGTGTTCCTCGTGTGCCTGGTGGCTACTTGAGTAAACCAGTATATCATCGATGAAAACCACCACAAACTGGTCCAAGTATTAACGGAATACCCGGTTCATCATGTCCATAAAAACTGCCGGAGCATTGGTAAGCCCAAACGGCATTACCAAAAACTCATAGTGCCCGTATCTAGTACGGAATGCACTCTTCGGAATATCTGTCTCCTTTATCCGCACTTGATGGTATCCAGATCTTAAGTCAATCTTGGAAAATACTTGAGCTCCCTGTAACTGATCCAACATATCATCTATTCTTGGTAAGGGATACTTGTTCTTTACAGTCACCTTGTTCAACTCCCTATAATCGATGCATACCCTTAACGACCCGTCTTTCTTCTTGACAAAAAGAACAGGTGCTCCCCAAGGTGACATGCTAGGTCTTATGAAACTTTTATCCAATAACTCTTCTAATTGAGTTTTTAGCTCCTTAAGCTCAAGCAGCCATCCCTGTAAGGAGCCTTAGACACGTGAGTCGCTCCCTAATCGCATCAATTGAGAACTCTAGTTCTCTTTCTGGTGGCAGTCCCGGTAAGTCCTCCGGAAATATGTCTGGGTACTCCCTCACTACCGGAACATCTGAGACTACAATCTCCCTATCCTGTTTTGCCTCGGAAATAGAGGCCAAATAACCTATGCATCCACCCCTAAGTAACTTCCGAGCCTGGAGAGCTGAAATCTCCTGTACTAGGGAACAGGTTTGGCTGCCTCTAAAAGTGAACTCTTCATCTCCCGGCATCTTGAACACAACTCTCTTTCCACGACAGTCTACCACCTCATAGACTGAAGAGAGCTAGTCCATCCCGAGGATCACATCGTAATCCTTCAGGTCCATTACGTGCAAGTTTGCAGGTAAATCCCGCCCCTCAATCACTACTGGGCATGCCGGTACAATCTTTCCTACCAATTTGGCAGCATCTACAGGGGTGTCTACACATAACTCCTGGGGTAGATCTATAGTAGGCAACGTGTGTCTTCGTACAAATCGTGTAGATACGAAAGAGTGTGTGGCTCCAGGGTCAAATAGAGTGCAGGCATAGAATGAACTAACAGAAATGGTACCTGCCACGACATCAGCTGATGCCTGAGCTTCCTCGGTCGTCAGATGATAGACCCGTCCATGGGTCATGGGCCTCTGCTGTTGCTGGGGTTGATTTGGTGTGGAAGGCTGTCCTGACGTTGCCTTCCCCTTCTTGTCACCACCTTGTGGTCTCGGTGGTGGTCCAACCGATTGCCTAGAAGCTTGTTATGATCCCTGGGTTCCTCCCACTACACTCTGTCCCTGTTGTCGCTGCGGACATTGGGCCTTTTGGTGATCCAGACCCAAACAGAGATAACATCCTCCCGTTATCCTGGGACACTGCGACCTCTTATGCGGCCCTTTGCACTCATAGCATTTTAGGGTTTGGGTCACACTAGCTGATGACCCTTTGCCTCCAGACGAGGCTGTAGACCTAGTCGGCTTTCCATAAGGCCGATACTTGTTGTCAGGCCTACGTTTCCCAAAGCTCTTTCCCGATGATTGGCCTTGACTATTTGCCCCCTTATCCTTTTTCTCCTTCTGGGACGACCCTTGGGCGTCCCCCTGGCAAGAGGATTCAGTATATTTTGCCCTAGCCACGACCTCGGTGTAGGTCTTACACATGTGGCTAGTGACGATTCTCTTCAATGATGGCCGCAGTCCGGCCTCAAACTTCATTACTCGGCTCTCCTCTGTCGGAACCATGTCAGGCAGAAAACGGGCCAATCTATCAAATTCGGTCTCGTATTGCTCTACGGTAGAGCCACCCTGAACAAGTTGGGAGAATTGTTGTCCAAGCTGGACTAAGTGTCTCCGAGAGAAGTACTTGGCGAAGAATGCAGTTCTAAATTCCTCCCAAGTCTGGAAGGCCTTCCCCTTCCTCAGTCTGATCTCTCCAAAGTACCAGTCCTCAGTGGGTCCTTGGAGCATGTAAACGGCGGTCCTGATCTTCTCCGCCTCAATAGTCTGGAAGACCTCAAAGGTCTTTCCATTTCCCTTATCCATTGCTCAGCCACGTGGGGATCAGCGGCTCCCTCAAACGGTGGGGGAGAGGGTCTCTTGATCTCCCCTAGTAAACCTCTACTAGGCGTGGTGGTGGCTGGTGGAGGTGGTGCTTGCTGCTGTTGGGTCTCTTGAATTAGTCCCAACATCTCCCGCATGAGGTCTAACATGCTCATGGGGGGTACCTCCCCCCTTGGTTCCTGGCCCTCTGCTTGAGGCACCCATGCAATCGGATCGAAAGCGTGCACCTCCTCGCCCACTTCCATTTCATCTAGAGGTGGGGTATATCACCACCCCGTGGTTGGGGTACTTCTTCCATGCATCGGGCGTGGCACATCTACTCGACGAGGTCGCCCTCGCCTACCTCTACCCCTACCTCTACCTCCACGACCTCCACGTGTTTGATTCATTATTCAACTGTTAAAAATTTCAAGGTTATATCGTTCCCCACTAGTCAAGTAATGATTAAAACATACTCTTTATTGAAAGCAACAACTAAAGACAATATGCTAATAACAGAACATACCGAAAGACATAACATAAGTAGTTCATACAACATCAATGTTTGTAAGACTACATTTATTCTAACAACAAAATCTAAAACTGAATCTAGGTGATGCTCATCAGGAGACAGTGGAGTGTAGTCAACAAAGGGCCGATGTCCTCCTGACCCCTGTGGTCCCCTACTAGGTCCCGGTGCACCAGCTGGACAGTAGAAGGCAAGGTGCTCTAGAATGCCACAGCTACGGCACCAGAGAGCAGGGCGCCTACACTCCGCCATGTGGTGTCCATATCCTCCACACCGTCGGCACCTGGCGATCCTGAGAACGGTAGGAGACGGACCCACAGCTCTATCCCTAAGCTGAACCCCCAATCTACGGAGGTAGTCACGAGCTCGACACACATGCCGAGGAGGGATACTCAGGCTCACTATCTCCCATACCAGTAGAACCCTCGGGCCTACGTCCACTGGCCTCTGCATAGCTACCTGATCTCTAAGTCCACGAACCAACATAGTAACCGTGGTCTGAAGCCTGTCGATCTTCCGGTTAGCGGCTTCAACGGTCCTCCTCATCTCTGCGAGGACCTCTCAAGGGCTCGCATGTGTCAAGATTTAGCCGCGAGGTGGTGGAGTGTTCTCCCGAATCGACTCCACCTCATCATCTGGATGAATCTGATGAATACGACGGTCCCGACATCCTACAGGTAAAACCGGGTGTCAATCTAACGTACCACTAACTATACTACCCCAGACCCACACTCAGTCTATGCAACTGGCTAAGGGCATCTAGGGTTCTGCTATCTGCTCTATCTAGAGAACTCTGCTCTGATACCACTTTAATCTGTCACGCCCCGACCCGGATCCCGGGACCCCGAGCGCGTCAACAGACCGGCCGTACTCAAGCAGAGACAAACTCTACTCAAATACAAGGCCTAAAGGTGATAAGCAGATAACAATCCATAATATAAATTAAACTCAAGTTCAAAGGAACAAAGAGTCATAAGGGTCCATAGGCCCTATACAAAGTTTGGTCCCTATACGGGTCCTACATCAAATGAACAGTTCTCAAAATGAAAGATAAAGGAGTCCCCCAGACCTTGGATCTCCTAGTGACCTTTTCACAGCTCCACCCCTCTCTAGACCTCGGAATCTGTATAAGAGGGAAAAAGCAAAACGCATGAGCTTTCGAATGGAAAGCCCAGTAAGTACCCCTGCGGGGATACAAAGACATAAATAGACAATATGTCAATCAATGAGGTCACAAACCCAAGAAAATATAACCTAGGAGTCTACCCGAACAATCCAATGGTACGATCCCTAATGACAGAAGCTTTCGAGCCCTGTGGTGAGTTTCAAAGATGACTCAAGGATCAACCCCCGGCCAGTATGTCCAGCTACTTGCTGTAAGCACGACCTTCTGGTCGTTCGACCCTCCGGTCGCAAATCGGTAGAACTACCTCTCATACGTGTTAACACGGTCAGTGTACCATGCCCACTGACAGGTAAGACCACCAGAGAATTGCCTCTCTAGCAAGGCAAGCAGAAATGCCAGGGGGTCCTGTCCCTGAACATTCCCCTTTCGGAGCCCCCACGCTCCACTGAGTCCGGGCAGTAGACCACATCAAACAGGGATACCAACATCCCGTAAACAAATCATACATGCTCAACAGGAATCTAGAAATAGACAAGGATGCATGTATGTCATGATTAAAGCATAGGCATTTAAGGCATAAGCAAGTTCAAAGAAAACCTGAAACCGGGTGGGAACCAAGCAAGTGTACTTACCTATTGTTGGATCTAGAAGCCCTTCTAGTCTCCCTTGTATGCCTTACAACTCCCCGAAAGTATCTGGCATACATAGACCATATTAGAGTCAAGATTATAATAAATCTCTACACCTCTAATTACACATACTTGCCTATCGTTTCTGTTGGGCCTAGGCCCACTAACGGGTCCTAAAGACCTTCTTATGGGTTTCTAGTCCTTCCCCCTGTTTCCACGTCCTTTAGTTGTCTCTGGACCCAACTTAGTCAAACCTAGTCAGCTCTACACTCACATGTCGGGTCTGATCCCTATTTGGTCTTCTCTAGTCACTTTAGTTGAAGTGGGCTCGTTTCAGGTCCATTTTATAGTTTAGCTTAACCTTAGCCCCTTTTTAACCAAAGAAGGGCATTTTGTCATTTGGGGAAACAATGACCCTTAGGGTGTAAGGTCCTACCCTGTTTAGGGTTTAGTTTCCTCCTCCTAGTACCCCTAGTACTTATTCTTTGGTCTATGGTTAACTAAGGTATTTGATAACCTTGTTAACCGCTCAAATTATTCCAACCCTTAGTTCAAATAAATTTGTTGCACTACCAAAGTTTTTCTCATTGGTTAATTAACCATTAACCAATTTAATTTGTCACACATAGAATAATTATATCATCCCATATAATGAATTATTCTATTAATTTGTCATACTACCAAGATCTAAAATCTTATCAAGATCTTTAAATCAACCTAGTTGATTAATCGAATTAAATATGTCACACCCATATAGTTGTCATATAATTATTCTCAATTATACTAGTTAATTATTTAATTGATTTTGTCACACTAATTAAGTCCCATATAGTTATTTTAACTATATATACAAAATAATTATTCCATTAACTGTCACATTTCTAAAGTTTCAAAAACTATTTCAACTAATTAATTACTACTGAATTAATTAATTAAGATAATATCATTATTATTATTATTATTTTTATCCTATCTTCTTCTTCTTCGTTTCTTTCTTCCTCAAGTCCGCCAATCGTTTTACACCAAAGATCACTGCACTTCATCTCCGGCCACACCGAGCACCTGCCCATGCTCGGTCCCCGTCATAGATGGTCTCACAACCCCGGCTGGCTCCTCCAGAGCGCCGCTAGCCTCCATTCTCTCGGTAGAGACCTTGAAGCTCTCGACCGATAGCTTGCATCTCAGCAACGAGCTCCTTCTAACGTTATGAATGCATGAAGACAGTACTACATCGATGGGAAGGAGGTGCAGACACTTACCAAAGAGTTGGAGACGACGACGGAGTCACCGGTGAAACTCCCAGCGTCGGGCTGCTTCCTATCTTCTCCGTGAAGCCACTCTTCGCCTCGGGCCACGGTTCGCCCCCTCGCCTCGCCTCGAAACCCTACAGCGACAGCTCCAGCGCTCTTTCGTGGACGCCAAGCAACGACCTCCGCCAAGATCTCCTTCTATTTTTCTGACTGTCACCTCACCGGACAGTTGGGAGCTTGGTTTGTTGTAATGTCTTAGAGCCGGTGGATGAGGTACCCTTTTATAGAGCTTGGGAGGCCCGGCCAAAGCGTCGCCGGCGTTCGCGCTCCAGGCAACGGCCCGGCATCTTCGGCTAAATAGCGCCGCAGGCGATCCGGCGAGCTCAGCGGGCATTTCCGATTACGCTAGTGAAGGGGGTGGCTGGCCTTGGGATCCGTATTCCGAGATGACCGGTGGAGATCCCATTTGATGCCTCGAATCCAACATCCCCTTGATGATCGGTCCAGATTTAATCAGAGTAGAACGGTCCGATTTCATTTCCCTTACCTCGTAAACAGTATTCATCCAGTGGAAGGTTGTGATTTAATCCTTATCCAACGGTTGGATCTTCGCCCAGTGTCTAGGATCTGGCAATTTTTGGATCAAGGACCATGATTCAAAATAGTTCAACAGTCAAATCTTCTCCAATTTCCTCGCATCACTCACTAGCTTAGATGGACGGCTCTTAGAGAACCACGTGGCTCCACCCACTTCTTAATAAAGCCTCGTGATCAACAACATGATCAGATGGTTATCTCTAGATTCAACACGTGGCATCCTATAGGCCATTATGATGCCTCGCGATCAGCACAAATTCGAGATCTTCAAATCTCGACCGTTCATCCTTTACTATAAGGGTTTTCTCATGCAAATTTATCCAGAGGTCCTTATAACTAATTTAGGTTACATTTAGTCCAACCTGTGAAATAGAACAATTATCTTTTAGTCCTCAATACTTTATAAATTACCATTAAATCCCTCTGGTCCCCCCATAAACCCTAATTAGGGTTTTAAATCCCTTTTAGCTTAATTTCCCCACTATTAGATCCTCATTTAACACTCTATGGAGAATTATTTAATTAAATAATTTTTTTTAGGAAAATTTCAACACATTTATTTCCTTAAAATTCCTTGGATTTTACAGGCCGGTCAGACTGTATCATGACTACATATATATATATACACTTGTGGAGTTTAGTTTCACAATTATATCCTATTATATATATATATATATATATATATATATATATATATATATATATATATATGGCAAATGAATTATTGGTCCCTGGCAAGCAGTGCCAGGGACCAAAACCTCCCACTATTTGCTACATCCCACCCAACACCACCCCGGGGACCCCATGGGATAAAGCAAACAGTGCAAGGGACCTTGAATTAATTATTCTATATATATATATATATATATATATATATATATATATATATATTGTGGGATCGAAAATACCCTCCTGGCATCGTGTCTGTGAAGAGACACCAGGCGATACATCAAATCACAAATGTCATATTTTTTTTTTATTTCGTGGGTTCTTCCATTCCTAATAGAGGCAAGCCCTTATTATTAATTACCCCAGACAGAGTCTTGGGAACCTCCAATTAAGGGCAAAAGAGTACAAGTAGAGGCAAGAGAAATAATATAATTTGACAATTCATTTATTTGTAAAATTATTTTATTACATATATCATATATATGTATATATATTATTGGGGTTTCATTTTTATATATATATATATATATATATATATATATATATGACGCCGCCTTGTATACCTCGCCTTCGAATTTGCACCTCTATGCCGCCTTGAAATTTGCGCCGTCTTAGGACTTTTGTTCTATAGATCGAACCGAGATAAATATTTCATCGCCGCCTCGAGGTGCGCATCGCCTTAGGATTCATATTTATTAGCCGCTTCAAAATTTGTGCCACTTTAGGATAATTATTTGACTTTGAGATCTTGGATTTGGATTTCATCAGGGTTATCAAGATGAGTGTTTTATTACCATCTCGAGGTTCTGTCATTTTGTATAATGTATATTTCATCAACCATCAGAGATGTGAGTTCCACCACTGCCTCAAGATTTATGCCACTTCAAAATTTATATTTTATCAGTTGCCTTAAAGTGAATGCTGCTTCAGGATATGCGTACCATTGTTGCATCAAAATGCGTGCCACTTTGAAATTTGGATTTCATTAGCCGCCTCGAGATGAGTGTCCCACTATTGCCTCAAGATATGTATCATACCGGTTGCTCCGAGATGCGTGTACATGTACACATATATATGAATTCAAATTTTTTTATTGCATTTTAGTCCTAAAATGCCTATTTCATTGACAATAATTTTTTATGATAAAGTGGGGCCCTCTCTCTTCATTCTCCATGGCTTCTTCCTTTTTTTTTATCACCAATTTTCTTTCAAGTGGGCCTAGCTCTATTTTCTCTCCATGACTTCTCTTTATATATATATATATATATATATATATATATATATATATATATACTCCATGACTTCTCTTTATATATATATACATATATATATATATATTTTATAACCCACTTTTTAACCTCAAATAGATCCTTTGACTTCGATTTATGAATCCCCATGACCTTCAACGCTTCATCAGATTTAGAGTGCATGGCTTTCCATCATTTTGTTTTCTTTTGTTTTGGTGAGAGGAATGTAAAGGCAAGTGCCCAACTCCAATCGTCCAAGTGTTTAAGAAACTCATACACCATGTCAAACACCATCTCCTCTTCCACAGCAACAACGTTTTATGGCAACTTTTTTTATTTTTTATTTTTTATTTTTATTTTGCACACTTGTTAAACAATCCCAAGCTCTTTGAGTTTGTCATCTCCAACTCCTTGATAATTGTTTGACCAAACCTGCCTGTCAACTCAACCTTTCTTATATATTATAATGATATCTTGAGAAGCTGATTATATTTTGAAAATAATGGAACCTACATCATACAAGTGTGTGGAAATGGATCTAGTTCTTCAATGTGCCATAGCTTCAAAGAAAGAGCATATATATATATATATATATATATATATATATATATATATATATATATTTTATATCATGCCATTTTCTAGCATCTTCAGAATGCTCAAAGTTCACTGGTTTAAAGTACTCTGACTTCCCATCAGAACGATTAGTGTGATATTCGTAAAGCTTCTCATTTATATCCTTTCTCAAAGTCGTCAGTTCCATGAGGCATTAAATGGGTTGGTGTTTGACTTATAGTCAAAGTACACATACATGGCAAGATATGGATCATCACATACAATATTGAGTAACCTTTTTCTCATTTGAATTTTTGTGCAAAAGATCATGGTAGTTGAAAGCTTTCTTTAACCTTGAAGGTTCTGGATTAGTTGAAGCATATGATTTCAATACTGAGACTCCATGACATTCACAAAGATATTTCTTTCATGTTGAAGCCTCCCAAATTCCTTCTTGGCTTCATGTGTAAAATCCGAGGATTTTATGGAGTAAATTTTTTTTGATTTAGTCAACTAAAAGGAAGGTTCCCTACGTATTTAGTGATTGAATTAAGAGGGGAAAATAAGGGTTAAAAGGATTAAAACCCTAATTAGGGTTAATGGAGGGTCAGAAGGACCTTAATGTAATTTTGAAGAGTAATAAGAACTTTAGGGAAATTTTCCTCTCTCACATATGTGGACTAAAGTGTAATCTAAAACAAAGCAGGGATCTCTAGTTAATTTGTCAGAGAAAAGTCCATATGGAAGCGAATCAACGGCTGAGATCTAATGATCTCAGATCGTTGTAAATCATGAGCGCTATAGTGGCCACGCGAGGCCAATGCGCCGGACCGGAATTAGATCCATTTGATCATGTTTGGATCCGAGGTATTTGGTGATAGTGGCAGTAAAATGGTCTCACGGTGCGGGTTGATAAGGGCCTCTCATCTTGTGATTTTCACAAGATCGAGACGGGAAGGCAAGATCTGGCCGTTGATCACGATTAGATCGCGACTGTTTGACCAAGTAGTGAGCATGATACGAGGTATATGGACGTGTTCCTGGCCGTTGGATGGATCTGGGTGATCCTTATCATCCATCTGGAAAACCCGATCACGATGCAGGCCGCCTTCTCCCTCAACCGGCCTCAACGCCATACGCTCTCGCCCTTCCCGCCCAAGCCGTTACACGCGTGAAGGCTAGGAGTCGCCAACAGCCTTGCCCCTTGTAAGGTGATTCCTCTTCACTCCCTCAGCCTATAAAGGTGGTAGCCACGACTTGAGAGGGGGCATCGAACGCAAGGGTCAGTGAGCCATAGTGGGAGTGGAGCTCCGACGAGCTGTGTTGGAGAGAGTAAAGAGGTATCTGCCAGCGTTTGAAGCGCCCATGTCCATTGCCGGATTTTTTGGTCAGAGGGGAGGCCGAGAGAGGAAGGAGAAGGTGGTGGTAGTTGGTCGGTCACTGACCTCGCGGCGCCGGAGAAGACAGAGCGCTTGCAACCGCTGAGGGAGCTCTCAAGTGGCGGTGTTTGTCAGCGGAGACCTTCTGGTAAATGTTTTCCTCCTCGTTGTAGCTTTTTGGACTTAGTTATATGCATGCCGGCGTTTTACTTAAGCTCGACGGAGGGGGAGAAGGTCTCAGCCGGGACTGAGAAACTTTGGAGTAGGTGTAGGCGCTTGGCCGCCACCCCGAGGGAGTTCTCGACCGACGCGGATCGCAGAGGCATGGCAAGCCTCCCCGGCGTGGTGGCTCACCGATGGCATGCCTCCGTGAGCTCTACCGGTAGAAGAAGAAGAAGAGGGGTTAGAGGGATGATTATTTAAGTAATTAGTTTGATCTAACTTAATTAATTAAATTAGATATATAATTAAGTTAAGTTGATTCAAATTGGCTAAACCCAATCAAATTTTAAAGGGGGTTTGATTCACTTAGTTTAGTTGATTAGATTGAACCATTATGTGCTGATGGTTAGGTTCAACCAATTGGGGTGAATCAATGTTTAAATTGGGTTAAATCTAAATTAATTCTATTGATGTTGGCAAACCATTAGTAATTGAGTGGGGTTCGGACCTAATGAGTTGATTGGGTCAGTTGATTGTGAGCTTGATTGATTTAATTAAGTTGGTTAGGTCAAACTGATTAGTTGACTAGGTTTAATTAAATTGGGCTCACTCAACCTGTTAAACCTAATCAAGTAGACTAGCACAATGTGGTTGGGCTAGCCAAGTGACTAAGTCTAATTGATTTAAAAGGTTAATTAGTTAATCGATTAAGTTGATAAGTTGGTTAATTTAGTCTAATCAATCAAGATTTGGGTTCAGGGTTGGGTTCAACCAACTAGTAACAAAGTGAGTCCAAGGGATTTGATTGGACCAGGTTTAATTATGTTGAATTTGATTGCTTGGCCTATATGGTTAGGTTCAATAATTCAAGCTAGTTAATTAAGGTGGATGAAATTGGTCAAACCCAAATGATTTATTTTCTATCCATGGTGGTTTTGAGAAGAGTAATGGAATATGAAAAATGCCATAGGGGTTATAAAGTTGAAAGGTTGGAATCAATTGGATGTTGTCTTGAGGTTTATGAGGGAGGTTTAGAATGGGAAGGGTGCCATGGGGGTTATAAGGTTGAAAGGTTGGAATCAATTGGATGTTGTCTTGAGGTTTATGAGGGAGGTTTAGAATGGGAAAGGTTGTAGAAGTTACACTATTAAGGCCTATATAAGGCATGTAATCTTGAAGCTTGGCATAGAACAATAACAAGTTTGAGAAAGTTTATGGGCCATTGGGAATCAAGAAGAGAGGTGAGAGGAAGGAAGAAAAAAGAAAAACTTGAGAGACTTTGATTTTTTGTTCAAAGGTATGTTGAGCATGCTCTATGTCCATTAGCATTCTGACCCTTTTCACCATTGGATCGTGCTAATTTTTGGTGAGATTGTTCTTGACTCTTCATTCTTCATTTTGAACGGTGAAGATCGTTTTTGGTGGCCGGGAGAGTAGGGTTCTGGGGTGTGAAACAAAACCTATCACTGCTGGTTTCCTATACCGACCAGTTTCATTATCTGCTTCAAGTCTGATCAAGCTGATTTTTGGTGAGCATGGTGAAGACTTGTCCTGCTCTAATCTGAACGATGGAGGTCTGGTTTGGATGGTCCGTTTGTCTTCAGTGTCTGTCGACATCTATACTCGGTGAGTTTCTCTAAATTCCTCGTGATCTCACTGTGTGGTGACAAATATGAGGATTCATATATTCATGTATGCATGGGTTATAAGGATATATGGGGGACTGAATGAGTAAAGAATTGGTCCAAGGGTTGGAGTTTGACCTCCATGGGTGGTTTCATGAATTGAATTTATATACATGATTATGAGAAGTGTAAAACCAATCCATCCCTATCTTTGAAGGTTCATGAAAGCATGGACATGAGTAACTTAAGGTTGCTGGTTTATGGGAATGATTTAAGGAGTAGCATAGGTGTTGTTTGATAAGAGGGCTAGAGAACTTGGTTACTGTTAAAGGGTTATACATGCAGAGGTCAATAAATGGGTTAAGTTAATTCACTTCAAGCCCGAGTTGGTTTAATAGCCAAGTAGTGAGATTAAAGAAGGTTGGGGTTTAGTCATGTTAGGTTTGATCAAACCCAATGAGTTGGGTCCATTGTTAAATCAAAATGACTTAATCAAGACTATTTAAGTTTAATGGACCAAGATTGGTCAAGATGGAAACCAAGAAGGGCTCAGTAGCCCTGCCGCCCACTTCGAGGGACACCGAAAGTAGTCTGTGATTCCCCAATAGAGACATAGTATACCGTTGGAAATATGAGGAAAAGATCTTTCCAACGAGCTTTGGTTCAACTCAAACGGGTTTCAGAATCAGAAGTTATGAGCAGTTCTTTGAGACTGCGCAAAATGATCTGAAATTTTTGTAATAACATTAACATGAACAATAAACAAGTTATTTAGGTGATAATACTAAGCCAGGGTTATTGTTATCAGATTTTGACGTGGAGCCACGTCAGGAGGAACACGAATCAGTCCGTTAGTTTTTTAGTTGAGGTAAGTTACTCTTACCTCGCTCCTACCCATTGTTTGGGTTTCTTGCTTTGATGAATGCTATTTGTTAGCATATCTTCTTTGTGGTATCTATTTTTCTTGGATGCATGCACATACATGTTTGTTTTGCTCTCTTTCCTCGTATGTGTATGATTGGTGTGCTTGTGGTAGTGTTGTTACTACCAGTTTGTTGGAATGCTCGTTGGACATGCCCTCCCGTGGGCCGACACTTGACTGTAGGCACTCGTGGTGCTTGTGTGCAGCTAGGTAGGTATGCGTCAGTGGAGTGAGCGGGCTCACTGAGCATAGCCTCCTGTTGTCTGGCATGAGACCAATGAGATACGCGGTACTTGTGTGCTGGCCGGGTTGGTGTGCGCCAACTGAGTTTGTTCTTCCGCCCGGTTCAGTGGAGCGTGGGGGCTCCGGTTTGGGGAACGTTCAGGGACGGACACTCGACGCTCGCATTCCGCGCTGCAGGGACGATACTGCTGTCCCCGCCTATCAACGGGATTGATACGCTGGCCATGTCGACATGTGAGAGTGGTGGCGCTACCGAGGAGCGACAGGTTAGTCGCTAGCAGCAGATGCTGTGTGTTGCTGACCGGGGGATATTCGCTGAGTTTCTTTGAGTTCCTTCTTGGGCCCGAGGGTTGCCATTGGATGTGAGTCGCATCGCTGTCTGATGGTTATCGCTGACTCCTAGGGTTTTGATTGTGCGGGCGGCCCCATTGTTTGGCTTCTACCGATGGATGTTTTTGATATGTCTATTTTGACCTATCCATTATTGTCGGCTTTGGCTTCGCTTGTGTTCTTTGCAGTAGGTACTTACCGAGCTTCTCTTCTAAAAGCTCACGCACTTGCTTCCCTTCTTTTCGTGTCTCGATGAGTAGGTAACTTGACTAGGGCGCGTTGTGAGAGGGGATGGTCGGCTTTGCCGAGGTGCGAGGACCTCGTGTTTTTCTTGAGTGAGAGATTGTATATCAGAGGACCCCTTTATAGGGCCTTGACCATATATAGGGCATGTAAACCCTAATTGATTTTATTTTCGCTGTGACTCGATATTATCCGATTATTAAATTTGAGTTATTTGTTATCTTCTATGATTTCCTTAGGCCTTGTATCCGAAAGTGAGGTGCGCTACTCTACTTGGGTAATGGCTCAGGCGCTGCGTCTCGAGGTCCCGGATTCTGGGGCGTGACATCATGATAATTTAAAATCTCTTTGGGGCATTTCATCAAGTATTTTGAAGGCATTAGATATAATTTAAACTTATGTATAGCTTGGGATATTTCTTCAACCAAACTTTACAATCACTCAACTTTATGAGATTACATAAAACCAAACATACTTGGATTTACTCTCTACAAACATACTTGCTCACTCATACTCTCAAGTATGGACTTGATCGTAGCTAAAGCCTTGGCCTTTTCTTTGCTCAATTCCTTATCCAAAATTGTTGTCTTTTCAGCATACATAAGCTCCTTTGCTCTTGCATCTTTGTTTAGTTTTTTTTTTAGCATATATAAAGGCATCTGTCTCAGCCTGCTTTTTTTTCAGCAACATGAATAGCTTCTATCTTCCCATATTCTGATTTATTGGCATCTTTTGGATCCTCTCCATCTTTAGATTTTGATAGAAAAGCACCAGCTTTCTCCTGGTTCACATGGCCTTGTTCCTTCCCAAGCTCCGAGAGGATCATGAACCCAATATCTTGGAGAGTAGGTCCTGGCCGATAGAGATAGTGAACTCCTCCATCAATTTTTGAAACTTTTCAGTTTTCTTATAGGTACATCAACGTGGGGATTGGCCAAACAAGGGGCTTTTGCACATTATATGTGCTATGTAATCCATTTGATCGGTGATGAAGGCTAGGCTTTGCACATTATATATGCTTTATAACCTTCAAACTCTCCTCCGGTGGCGGTCAGACTGGTTCAATGACAATGCCAACACCCCAAGATGGTATCCATCTTTTGTGGAGGTGGCGATCGGGACAACAGCAGCGACGATTGGCTACCTAGTCGACAAAGACAGCAGCACTAGTAAAAGGAGCAGCCTGGGCTAGCAGATCTGATGGCAGGACCGCCGCCCACCAGGACGGCGGCGATCGACGGCGGCAGCGGCGACAATCAGATGTAAGATTTAAGATTGCCTCGAGATATGTACTCTTGGGCTATCTTGAGATTTAAGATTGCCTCAAGATATATATTCTTAGGCCATCTTCGAACTTGAGAACGCCTCGAGTTATGTATTCTCGGGCCATCTTGGAATTTGAGATTGCCTCGATATATGTGTTCTCGGGCCATCTTGGAATTTGAGATCACCTCGAGATATGTGTTATCGGGCTATCTTGGGATATGGCCGATATATATATTTTTTAATTTCAGGATATTTCAAAATATATATTTCATATTGGCCCTTGAGATATTTTGTATTTTCAAGGCTCAATATATATATATATATATATATTTTGTATATTCCCCCTTTTTATTATTATTATTATTAATTTTTCTTTTTATTATTATTATTAATTTTTTTAGTGTATATATATATATATATATATATATATATATATATATATATATATGTGATACAATCAGGCTGGCTGCAAGTGCGGCTGTATCATATATTATATATATAAAATATATATTTTATATTTTATAATTGTTATATATGATTTATAAGATATATGTAATATATTATCTTGAATAGGGGAAATTATCTATAGGTCCCTAGCACTGTTTCCAGGGACCTTAAAGTCAAACACACACACACATCATTAAATAATAAACAAACACCTCCAAGGCCCCCAAGGCTATTAGAGCACTATTTTAGGGACCAATAGTGAATTAATTATCTTTATTTAATATTATCTATTATATAATACTTATTATAATATCTGTTATATATATATTAAATCAGCTAATCTGTGCTATATATCATATTATATATTATATAATAGATAATATTAAAGATAATATATTGCATATATCCTATAAATCATGTATAACATATATAAAATATAAAATATATATTATATATATAATATATGATTTAGAAGTGATATAGTGCAGCCGCCTGATTGTATCACTTCTCTCTCTTTGTATATATATATATATATATATATATATATATATGAGTTTATAGAATCGCACTGCCGCAAGTAGTGCGTCACTGATTCTATCTCCCACATATATATATATATATATATATATATATATATATATATATATATATATATATATATATATATATATATAATTTTATATTTTATATATACTATATCTATATATCTATTTATGTATATCTTATTATTTTATATATTTTATGTATTTTTTTTCCTAATAATGGTATTATTAGGAAACCCATAAGGGACGTATAGGGTATGTTATTTTGACTAATACTAGTATTAGAGTCCGGGGGGCTATTGTGCCGAAGGCACAACTGCCTCTCTAGTGCTTTCAATTTGGAAGCCTGGAGCAAATTTGAAGGATTTTCAACCGTACGGATGGGAACATAGAAAAATAAGCTAGCATGTACATTTTCATACAATTTGGTTACCGTTTGGTCCTTCCACTTAACGGTTGAAATTCTGGACGTTCAGATTCTTATAAAATAAGAACCGTTAAGTGGGAGGACCAAATGGTAACCAAATTGTATGAAAAATGGACATTCTAGCTTATTTTTCCATGATCTTACCATCCATACAGTTGGAAATCCTTTAAACATGCTCCAGGCTTCCAAATTGGAAGCATTGGAGGGGCAGCTGTGCCTTTGGCACAATAGCCCCCCCGAATCCCTAGAATTATGGCCTTGTTTGGATTGACTTCTGAAACAAGTGTTTTTTTTTTCAAAATCCTAGGACTTTTGAAAAATGTGCTTCTTAGAGTAAGTGCCTCCCTAAGACATATATCATCAACAACACTTGGAACCTCATTACGCATTTAAGCATGGGACATAATCACCACTCATAACCTCCCTCCAAGCCGACTACCACCACACCCAAGACGCATGTGATGACACTCGTAACATAGAGAAAAATACCATTACCGAGGGGATACACAAATAACACAACCGATGCGCGCCAAAACAAACAGCCACCAAGGAAATCAAAACCACCCAACCGGACCTTACTCTACCCCTCAAAAGCATAACAAAACCAACATCCAAATACCCTCGCACCAAAGAAGAAGAAGCAAAAGGAAGCTAGCACAACCAAAGATTGGGGAGGACTCCACAAAACTTCAAGAAGTACTAATCACAATTGCAAACTGGCCTGAAGAGGATATCATCACAAAGGCACTCATGGTAGGGGTACACCTGGAGCACAGAAAGGGGAATGCAAGCCAAGTCATCAAGCACATGAGGGAAGCCGAAGCGAGTAGAGGCCCAATGGGGCCTGGGAGCCTCTAGGCCCCAACCCACTTCCATATAGGGCTAAAATACTTCCATTCATGAAACTCATCTCATGGAATGTACGAGGATTAGGAAAACACAAAAAGCGTTTCCTAGTCAGAGATTTTATGGAGGCACAAAAGCCCGACATTTTTTGTCTACTAGAGATAAAAATTCAGTCAATGGACAACCAAATCTAGAACTCCATAGGAGGCAACTCCTACAAAGACAAACTAACCCTCCCGGCCAATAACACAAGGGGAGGATGTTGTATGGCCTGGAAAATGTCACATTACAAACTGATTGATAGCTACACAGATACCTTCTCAGTGACATTCGTTCTAGAAGCAATAAAGGACCGCTCCAAGTGGATGATCACAACTGTGAATGACCCATGTGAGCTTAGAACGGAAAGTCGCCTTATGGGAAGAACTAAAACTAATCGTAACCCTGGAATGGACCATTGTTAATTAGGGGACACTTTAACGCTGATAAGGGCCATGAAGACTGGAACTTCAGCTGAGGGAAATGTACCAGAGCAAAACGATTTTAACCAGATGATTGAGGATCTCCAACTATACGACCCCCCGCTCTCCGAAAGAAGGTTCACATGGACCAATGGCCGGGAGGCACCAATCATGTTACGCCTTGATAGATTCCTTCTCTCCACGGACTGAGTATCGCAGATTCCCCTGACCGCAAATGATACTCCCAATGCGCATTCAAATGTAATTCACACACCGAGCATTGCTAGAATGCGCTACTGCATTCTCACAAGATCTTCCCATTCCGATGCAATAGAAGCTGCGGAAAGAAGACAGGCTTTTGGGAAATGGTAAAGGAATGGTGGGAAAAGGAAACATGGCAAAACCAACGGCATAGGAAGAAAGAGCTTCTTCGGGACATTGATATTTTGGATATCCAGAGCGAAACACACCCTCTCACCACCTTGGAGGAAGACATCCTCTGAGCCAACAGAGGAGAATACGAGACCATCATCAGATCTAAGGAGGACCATTGGAGACAATGTTCAAGACTTATATGGCTAAAGGAGGGAGACCGCAATATAAAATTATTTCATTCCATTGCCAACTAGAGGAAATCAACCAATTGGATTCACCAATTGAACATTGGGGATCAAACGCTAAGGGAGGAGGCACACATAGGGGAGGCCATATCGAACCACTTCAATGACCTCTTCGGCAAGAAGTGACCCTTCAGATATACTACGGATTGGAAGAAAATGTTCGAGGATAGGGAACAAGTTGATCTAACTCAGCTCGACAACCCTTTCCTAGAGACTGAGATCAGGCAAGCAATCCAAGAACTGAACCCGGACAAGGCACCTGGACTTGATGTCTTCCCCATGACGCTTTATCAAAATGGATGGAGTTTTATGAAGGAAGACATCATCCAAACCTTCGTGAGCTATACCAAAGAACGACAAACCTAGAACAAATCAATCGGGCACACATCCTCCTTATTCCTAAAACCGGAGAGGCATCCTCGCTCAAAGATTATCGCCCTATCAGTCTCCTCAACTGCTCAATCAAGATCATCACCAAAGTGCTGGCAAATCGGCTCCAAAAAGTCATATCAAGCTTAGTGAGTGAGAATCAAACAGCTTTCATAAAGGGATGATGTATTCAAGACAACATCATAGCAGCCGAGGAGATAATCAATAGAATGAAGTGGAGGCCCGAAATCCTGATGAAAGTAGACTTTGAGAAGGCATTCGATTCCTTGGATTGGGAATTCCTGCTTGAAGTTTTGGAGGCTAGAGGCTTTGGACCTAGATGGACAGGATGGATCCGAACAATTCTCAACTCATCCAAATCCCGTTTCTTGATCAACGGCACTCCTGTGGGGTATGTTAGACACCGAAGAGGGCTCCGACAGGGGGACCCACTATCCCCCCTGTTATTCGTCATCGCAAATGAAGTGATCACAACAATGCTCGCCAAAGTTATGCAGACGAACCTATTCAGCGGATACAGGATTGGCCGGAATAAAGAAACCCAAATCAGCTCCCTTCAATATGCGGATGACTTACTTATCCTTAGCTCAGGGGATGCAAATGACTTCAAGACATTAAAACTGATTTTCTACCTCTTTGAGAGATTATCTGAACTTAATATAAACTACGCCAAGAGCGCCATAGTCCTAGTGGGACGACGAACACAAACCCCAGTGACATGGCAAGGCAAATGGGATGCCAAACCACATGCCTACCACTCAACTACCTGGGCATACCGCTCACAAGGACACATCCCAGGAAAGCTGATCCGAAAAGTAGGACACAGACTAGGCACCTGGAGGGGCAATATGCTCTCGATAGGAGGTCGAGTAACCTTATTGAATGCGGTCCTTACGACAATCCCCAACTATTGGATGTCAGTATACAAACTCCCAGTATGGGTAATTCAACTGATTGAGGCCATTCAGAGGGACTTCCTGTGGAGAGGCACCAATCAGGGCTCCAAGGCATATAGACTTGTGAAATGGCAACAACTTTGTAGACCAAAGGAACAAGGCGGCTGGGGGATCATCAACCTCAAGGCTTTCAACGAGGCGTTAATAGGAAAGTGGTGGTGGCAATTACTTAGAAGGGAAGCAGGGATATGTCAGCAGATCATACAAAAGACCTACTTTCATAATACAACCATCAACCAGTTCAAGAGGGTGACCAGAACAGCATCTTTTACTAGAAAGGAATTACGACCAAAAGGGACCGGGTAATGGCAAACATGAACACAATTGCAGGAAATGGGGACACAGTCAACATCTGGTTCTACAACTGGATGGAGGGACAAGGGCGCTACAACCGATGCCCTGAGCTACAAGGCCAACCAATTCTCTACATCAACCCTTACTATAAATGGAGCGCAAAACCTCCTCGCACAAGGCCAACCAATTCTCCGCCCAGGCCCACTCTCTCAAGAAGCAACAGACATACTCCACCGAATACAAGGAAGACTAACACACAGAGGAAATGCCGCAGATGATCGCCGGCTTTGGAAGCTAACCGCAAACCAACAGTTAAAGGTCAAATCTCTATACCAGTTCAATATCGATGGAGGAGTACGTGGCACCCTACCAAGATCCTTCTGGAAGTAGGCATGCCCCCTAAAATAAAGCTATTCGCAGGGTTGAGAAGAGAGGACAAAATCCTCAAGCTGCAAAACCTAGCTAAATGAAACTGGTAGAGCGAAAGAACTACATGCTATCTCTGCGAAAGAAATGATGAAACAACAAAGCACTTGCTGCTCAAGTGCCAATACTTAGCTACAGTTTGGGCACATTTTGGCCATCTCTATGACCAAAGACCACCAACACAAATACAAGATCTGTGGGGCAAGACTACTTTTTCCAAGCAAGTGGAAAAGGAGGCTGGGAAGAGCTGGGATCTCACCTCCATGGCTCTTATATGGACCCTATGGTTAGAGAGGAATCGAAGATGCTTCCAAGATAAACAACATGTTTACACGGAGTTAATTCGACAGACGGATTACCTCCTCCTCTCTTGGTTTGATGCCGCACATGAATCCAAGAAACAAGAGCTTCAGATGATGCATACTATCGCCAGGAACAACCTAGCAGCTACCAGGAGAATGCAGGAACGCGAATCCCTGGAAAGAGATTTCAGCGAAGACGAAGCACCGCGGGAGCTGGAATGAAGACCTCTACACCTCTCATGCCTAGGAAAATCATAGGTACTTACTACTCTCAAATTTGGATTCTATTCTTACCTTTTTTCCCACCTAGGGCAGTAGGACTTGTCGGAAGTGGTAGGCGAGGTAGAATAGGACACAAGCAGATTAATCGTGGGCCCTCGAGCGGACTATGGATATATATTGGTTTCACAATAGCTAGGGGTACAGGTGAGCTTTTCAAACATCAGGGCGCTCCCGGGGCGTCACTGGGCATAAAAAAAAAATAATAATAAAAAGTGGTCGATGAGAACGTCAAAAAGGTGGGAGCAATAGCGTTTAAACATCGGGACGTTTCTCAGACGCCGCCCAACATAACCACAACATAACCACAAAGCAAGACAAATAAAGAATTCGCTCAGGAACGCCTGTGGGACTATCAAAAAGGTGGGAGCAATAGCCTTCCCTAACTGTTGTGCTCCATGCTATCCGATAGGCCCGCTTGGCCGGCCCTCACAGTATCTTGCTGCTAACCCCATTCCACCTCGCATGCAACTTCGACTTATGACTTACTCTCTCCTGGTGGGGAGATTACTGAGTATAGAATCTACCACGAGAGTTTTTGACTACCAAAGATGAGTACCGACGAGGGGTGGGGACTCCGCCAGCCAACTCCCTATGTAACTTCTCATGTACACGCACCTGCCTGGGCTCGCTATGACCCAGACAATTATTGTACTTGCGGTTCAACTTGGAACTCTATTATAATGAACGTGGTTTATCCACCTTTATCCCAAAAAAAAAGTGCTTCTGTTTATTTTGTGTTTAGATTGGCATAGTCAGAAGTACTTTTTTTATTTTGGAAGTTGTTTGGATGTGTATCCCCAAAAGGATTTTTTTTTTTGTCAGTGACAAATTATTAAAGTAGACATTTATTGAATTATAATAATATCCTAAGTGTTATGCGTTTGTCACATGTTTATTACTATTAATAATTATTATTGTTAATATTCTTCTTCTTCTTCTTATTATTCTTATTTTATTATTATTATTATTATTATTATTATTATTATTATTATTATTATTATTATTATTATTATTATCATATTTATTATTATGATTATGATTATTATTATTAATTATTATTGTTAATACACTATTATTATTGTTGTTGTTACTATTATTATTATTATTATTATTATTATTATTATTATTATTATTATTATTATTATTATTATTATTATTATTATTATCAAGTTGTGGGGTTCATCCATCCTTCAAAAACCTGATTAAAAAAATTAACAATAACAATATTCTCATTACTATTACAACAACAATTTACAATAACAATAATAATATTTTCAACATCACAACAACCATAACAACAATTAAGAAGAATAAAAAAGTTACAACACACATAAGAACAAGAACAATAATATTTTTCAACATCACAACAACCATTACAACAATTTTGTCATTACTATTACAACAATAAATAACAATAACAATATTAATAATATCTCAACATTGCTATCTTGATTAATTTTTCTAATGCAGGAATTCAAAATGCAAATTTGTCTTCCCAAATTCCATTTTTATCCCCGGCAAGTATGTCACTCTTAGTCTTGTAATGGGTATGCTTTCTTCCCGAAAGGGAGAAGGCCTTTGTAACACCTGTGATTTTTCCTAATAAATTATCTCGATAACTTTTAAATATTTTAATGAGGTTAATTAGCCATATAAAATGAATTAATCATTTTAAACATGAATTAAAATGAAAATTGGGAATTAATGGGCTTAAAATCCAGCTTCCGTACTATTGGGTCCAAGAGAAAGTCTTATTGGGTAGCCGCATTTACTTGAAATAGTAGGAGGTGGAAGGATAGTATAAGCCGGTTAATTAATTGAAAATTTATTAAGTGTTAAATAACTGGATTAATCAAGTGACACGCATGAGTGGAAGAAATTGGACAAATGTTCGAAGTCTCGAGAAAAGTGGATCCGTCAGTTTAAAGCCAATAATAGTGGATCTCAAAGTGGACATAGAGATAAATTCCGTGATGTTACAAAGCTACCTACGACCACTGAATCATTTGACCTTGATTTTTCCGGACCTAGGTCGGGGATGGGGACATATCAATTAAATGATTTGTCACCCACGTGACAACATAGTAGGATGATAAGATTAAATAAGTGTCACGCCCCGACAACAAAAGCCCGGGCCTCGGGCACGTGAGCAGACCGGCCGTACCCAAGCGGAGGCGGGCCCTGCTCGGATACAAGGCCTAAGTGATCACAAAGCAACGACACAAGCGCAGCGAAATAAAAGCAATAAGATAAACGACATAAATCAGAGTATAATGTCAGCGGAAGATGAGAACCTAGGGTACATGCACCCTAATAGTTAATACAAGTCCGATCCTATACGGATCTAAATAGGATGTCCTCACACATAGATAAAATGCCTAAGAGGTCGCCAACCTCGGCTACAACCCCTCGCCTCACAGACGCATCCCCGGCGTACCACGCCGCCTACTCCGCTGGATCTCGAAGGAGATGAGATCAAGGGTGTGAGCTGAATGGAAAGCTTCAAGAAGCACCTCGCAAGGTGGGTAAGCAAGTCATGAATCTCAAGAGATAAGCAAATTTAGCAAATCAAGAACATGACTAAATAAGCACATAGGGCTACACCCCGCATTAACCAACCATCTAGGAGACCCAGAGACAAGCAAATGAAAAGGGCTCCTCACGTCAACTACGGCCTCAACGCCGCAAAGCTCATCCAAGTGTAGAACTCTCAACGTATCCCCCTGGCCACCATCACCAACCGGAATCGCCCCATAGTCGGTAATTCGGCAAATACGCCTCTTGTACATGTCGACATCTACCAGTATCATCCCAATCGACAAGGCCGACGGACAGAGTATCGCCCCTCGCCAAGGATGACGTAACGCCGTGGTGTCCTCTACCTTAGACGCCCAAGTTGGAGCACCCACACTCCACTGATCCGGGCGGAAAGATAGTACAGAACAACATCCAAATGTGATGCCAACAACCAAACATACCAATGCACATAAATATAGGAGCAATAATCCAATGAAGTCAGAAATGTGCATGTGCATATCATCAAGTTTATAATAGAGGAATATCAACTAGATAATCATACTAGATCACATCATCATCAAGAAAGAAAGTATAATGAACAATAGCACTTGCGTGCACAAACATGGATATCGAAGGAATATCAAGTAATGCCAACAAGGCCCATGTTCGGGCGGGAACTAGGCAAGGGCACTTACCTCTATTCGCAATTCAATCGCCTGGTCCGAATCGGTCCCGACGAAGCTCAGCACCCCCCGTCGATACCTAGTAAACATGGGTCCATCTTCATTATACGCTCGAGTGTTCTTTTTTTTTACTATTATAAATAATACATCCTTATCAAGCAAGAAAGTTAAATGGGCCCGGCCTATGAAATCTCGGCCCATAGATTGAACTCGACGCAACATCTGTACTATCGGGCTTGGTTTGACTAATAACTCCAATAATTTTCTTTTGTCCATTTCCACTAGGCCAGTCCAAAGGCCCAAACACAAATAAGCTCATCACTTGAGCAATTTCACAAATCATTAACTAAACCCGATAATTATGCAGACTTTGCATAACAATTCTTTAGTGCTCAAAGTATCATCCTTTGATCATCATGCTACCGATATTATTAGAATTCAAGAAATAGGAGATTTATCGCTCATAAATCTCTTCAGAGGAAACCAAGGTCTCTCCACACTTCTTCACTTCACTACCATCCACAACCAGTAGCTAGCCTTTGAGAAAGTTCACCTCCATCATAAGGAACCCAGCCCTGGACTAACACCTAAAATAACCTCTTTGTTATTCGGCCTACTTAAATACTTTCAAGCTAGCTTCTCCTTTGAGACAAACACCCATATCACTAAAGCTTAAATCAGTACACACCTACACCAACATCGCCAACAAAAACCCACAGCTAATCCCCCAACAGAGCCTCACAAAGCCTTTCAGCACCTTCAAGACCCTTCACCCATACGATCATGCAACCTCACTCAAGAAAACCTTCAAGAATCCCAGCAAATAACTCTAGATTAGTCAGAGATTGCCCTTACCATCCCACATCTTCTAGTAAACCATAGAAGGATTATCAAAGCCTCAACATAAAGCTTCATCATTTCCAATAAACCCCAAGGACCTGAAGCCTCTATGGGTCCTTATTTAGCAACTCTCCCTATGATTTTATGTGTAGGAACACCCCCTCCTTCACTCACTCACTCATCACTGAGTGCACCTATGACTGTTCAAGGGCCCCTCATGTACACATGCATGCTCTTCTCTCATTACAGCGCTCCTTAAGAAGGAATGAAGGCTATATGAGGTTTTGCAGGTAGGCTGGAGGGCTCATCAGGTAGTTAAGGCGCCCCCCGTTCGTGACTCCGGCGATGGCTCGATGAGGCTCGTTACGGAGCCCCTTATTTCGCCCCTCCTTTCTCCCCGACGCCCCGAAAAGAGAGGCATAGGCGCCTCTCGTAGCGTGAGAACATGCCGTTAAAAGAGGGCGCTTCGCCGCTTACCGCCTTCGGCCGCTGCTACTCTCGCTCGCAGCCCGCCGCTTTCCTCTCGCCACCGTGGATTCGGGCCAAGGAAGAAGATCGCTGTGACCGGCTCAGGATTGTTACCTCCCCCCAAGGTGACCTCCATATAAGAAGAAGGCTCTCGAGGGGGTTGGCAGGCCTCCATGATGGCCTGACGCGGCGGTGGGCGCGAGGCATGGTCGCTAGGCCGGGGCGCACTCGAGACGGACCGACACTGCCCCACAACCTCAGCCTCGAAATAGTGACCCCGGTGACGCCCTTTCTCCCGTACGTACGGCGGAGATATGCCGTGGATCCGCCCTTGTCGCCCATAACTGCTGAGAAGAGCCACGCGTGCCATCCTCGGAATTGGGATTCCTCACGATCGGCGGTTAAGGCTTGTACATGATGGCGGTGCACGGGAGAGATGGTTGCGGCCGTTGGATGAGACCGATCGCACTCTATTTCTGATCCTGGCCTTTGGTTTGAGAGCATGGTGGGCTCGTGTATGTGTTGTTGGGATTTTGCTTGATCATCCTCATCTTTGCAGCCTTTACATGCAAGTCCCTGGATTATGAACTTTGTTTGTTACAGTTTTGCGTTTGAGCCCCCCCCATCTACCCGATTTTTTCTATGGAGCCCTTTTTCCTCTAGCCTTATGAGTTGTGGCCTTCTTACTGTTAGCTCCCTGTCTTTTCCACTATTTGTTCTTCTCATTTAATTAATAAAACTTGGTTTAACGGGTGATTAAGCGTTTCATTAACGACTGAATAAGTAAATATGGTCTTTTACAATAAGATTAGTTGGGCTAGTGGGGTGATAAGTGAGAAGATAAGTTAATTTATTCGATTAAATAATAATAAAAAAAAAATTAGAAATTTATTTTATTACAAAGTAAAGAGATGAGAGGAGAGAGAGAAAGTAAGGGGGCGTTTACCGCCTTTTTCACATTTTCTGTGTTTTTCATTTCCTGGAAAACGCGGAAAATGCAGAAAATGCGTTTGGTTGGGCCGTTTTCTGGAAAAGTCGGAAAACAAAATGGGCTGGAAAACGGAAAATTGGAAAACGAAAAAAAGTCGTTTTCTAGGTTTGGAAAACGATTCAAAAAGGCGGTGGTATTATTGTAAATAAACCAAACTTCAAAATTAATTATAAAAATATATAAAATATCATGTTTATCATTTTTTTATTTTTTAAAATAGATTTTCTTAAACTTTTGTTATTGTAAAAAAAATATAAATATCATGTTTGTTATTTTTTTATATTTTGAACTTTATAAAAATATCATATTTGCCATTTTTTATTTTTTTAAATATATTTTGAACTTTTGTTATTATATAAAAATATAAAAATATCATGTTTGTTATTTTTATATTTTAAACTTTATAAAAATATCATGTTTATCATTTTTTTATTTCTTAAAATATATTTTTTAAAATTTTATAAAATATATAAAAAAAATATTATGTTTGTTATTTTTATATTTTGGACTTTATAAAAATATCATGTTTGTCATTTTTTTATTTCTTAAAATATATTTTTTTAAACTTTATTTATTATATATAAAATATATATAAATATTATGTTTGTTATTTTTATATTTTGAACTTTATAAAAATATCATGTTTGTCATTTGTTATTTTTTATATTTTGAACTTTTGTTATTACAATTATTATATTAGTTTATAGTTATATTTTACATTTATTATATTGGTTTACAATAGTTAAAAAAACTGTTCATACATATTTGATAAAATCACCAGAAAACATACTACACAGTTTTCTATTAAACCAAACAGCTTTTCCATTTTCTATTTCTGAAAACAGTTTCCAACCAAACAGCTTTTCCATTTTCCAGTTTCTGTGTTTTCCATTTTCCACGTTTTCCATTTTCTGCTTTTTCCACCTTTTCAGAAAACGGAAAATAGAAAACAAACCAAACGCCCCCTTTAGGCTGCGTTTGGTTGGGGGTTATTCCATTTGGGGATAAGAATAAGTTTTGAAAAATTTTAAATTGTTTTGGAGGGAATTTTAAACTAAAGGTATTAATGATAAGATAGTGATGTGTCTGCCATGTATTGGTGGGTTATATTTTTAAATCTTAGTTAAAGGTTTTGGCTGGAAAAACTTTTTTATGGGGAATTGTGTTGGGGATAACCCTTGGGGTTATCCCCCAACCAAACATGGCCTAAATTTCTCTAATCTCCCTTTCTCTCTCGATTTCAGAGTGAAGCCGAGCCCTAATCCCCCTTCCTTTTCTCTCACCCGCTCATATCTCCTCCTCTCCCCACCGATCTCCGGCGAGACCGATGACCACCCGCCACCACGACCTACGCCAAGCGAGCTCACCACCGCCTCGCCTCAAGGCCGCCGCAAGGCTCAGATCGCCCGCCAAGGCGCTTCGCCACCTGTTGTCCTCCATAGCCGCTCGCCCGCAAGTGCCAGCTGACCATCGGCCGCCACCGCCTAAGGCCGCCCCAAGCCGCCTCCTCCTCGGCTTCGGCCCGCCCGCAGCCTCCCCGCAAGCCCGCTACCATCCCCGCAGCCTCAAAGACGCCGCTTCTTCTCCTCCGCGGGACAGACGGCTAAGGTTTCTCTTTCTCTGGCTCCACAGACCGAACCAAACTCTAGTGAGGTCTAGCACCAAATTTAACCCTCCATCCTTCTTCTAAGTGAACTTTGAATTTCACATTAAGGATTCTTAACCTTGTATGAAGAATGGGATTATGGAGATTCTTAAGGTTTAGGGCTATGAAATGAAGAGGGATTAAGGGAGAATTGAAGGGTATAATCATGTATAGGGATATGTTGGATGCTTGATTTAAATTCATAATGTTAATGTGCATAATTGTATTAATTTCGAAGCCCCAGGAATAGAGGAGGTGTTACCCAAGTTTCTTGGAAAATTATATGTGTTAATGCGCTATTAAATTCTAGTTGCATGCTTTCATGCTTGTTTGCTTGAGAAGTCGAACATACTAGAAATCATGCTTACCATTTACTTGTTAAATGTTTAAGAGAGACTTTAATTATGATTAAAGGAGTTGGTCAAATCATAATTAAGAGCCGGCATGTTAGTAAGTAAAGCATGAACAAAGAGAATGTCAATAAGGGCTTTACATGAATAGAAATGTATTGATGTACTTGTACATATCTAAGACTCTAGTATTGATATATTTATTATTCCAAATCAAGGACCAAGTCAACACTAGACTAAGCTAAGGACGCCATGTGAGTGGACCTACTTGATATTCTCTTATTTGATCGGGTTTTCATCACGATTTGGTTTATATGATTCATGTATGATTTTTATTCCGGTTTGTGATGATGCTGATTATTACCGCTATTGTAGTATAGTGGATTTTCATGTGCCATCATTTCCCTTTTATGAAAATGACTTGAATATGATAAATGAAAGAATAGGAATAAAATGAATATTGATAAATGCACCCTATGTAGTCATACTTGCTAGATCCAGATGTGGCTCAGGGATAGAGCCAACAGGTCCCCGGATTGTTACGATACAGAGTAAGGGATGATGGTTTTTCTTTTTAAACTAGTTTTCATTTTTAAAACTTTTCTTTCAAAGTTTGTTTTCTTTAAATAAAACCCTCCATACTCTTGAGGGGTGCTCGGTATCATGAGTGAAGACCGAAATGGTGGAAATCATAAGGTTTCACAAAGATGTATATATATTTGAGAAAAAGCCAAAATGGTGGAAACCATAAGGTCAATCAAATGATGCAAACCATAAGGCTTATAATATCTGAGATCGTGAGTAAGTATTTTAATAGGGATGCATATGAATCGATATGAGGCCTACATATTCTGTACTTACATTATTACCATTGGGTATGTTTGTGATTGATTATATTCTCGGGTTTTTACTGATGCTATCCAGATTGGAAGATAATGCACAGACATACATGCTTCAGTTTTCTTCATATATGTTTACAAAATACTTTGATATAAATGATATTCATTTTGTTGATAACACAAGCATATATATTTTGCCTGATAGTAGCGTTCACAATTCACTGAGCTTTTGTAGCTCAGGCCCCTCTTCTCATTTTTTTTTTCTACAGGTAGTAGACAGGGGTCTGGGTAGTGACTTGTATCCACGAGCGAGGCTCAATGCACATGTAGTTGGCTATGACGTCCCTTAGGTGTTTTTATATTTGACTATTATGTTCTAATAGTACTGTGAGACTTGACTTATTCAGACACATGTTATTTCTGTGGTTTGTTGTATTATGTGACTTAAACTTTTATGGTTGAGTTTATGGTTTTTAAAATTATTGTCTCCAGTTTCTAGTATAATAGGTTAAATGTTTAACAATCTTAGGCTCAGGATACCCTCCTGGCCTGGCTGGTGTGGCATCTGTCTCAGTAGAGAGATGGGTGTTACAGCCTTTCAAATCCCTTCTCATATATTCCCACATGCAACTCTCACTTCAAAAAATAATCTTCAAATTCATTTCCTTTAGTGGCAGTAACATCTTGTAAAATAGAAAGAATACATTACATATATTAAGATTTTTCAAATTCTTAATCACATGATTTCCACTTCAAGGGTATAGGCTAAGTTCACATATATTTGACACATTAAAATGCACAAAAAACACACTTTAGGAAAAACATCTAGGAAGAATGATTCTATAATTTTGTTAAGTCTTAACTCCAAAAGCAAAACAAGCAACTGAAAGATTCCCGAACAATATCACTACAAAAGTAGTAATTTGTCAAATAGACTAAACACCTCCTTTATAAGTTCACTTTAAAGACATGCTTTTAACTTGGACTTACGATTGACTGATCTTATTGTTATTAGAAATGAGTTTTTAGCAACAAGCTGGTTGAAAAAATCCTAATTAGATTCAATGTGGTGACAAATTTTTATGCACATAGTAGAATTGTAGATGTTTGTGATCAAGAAGAGTTCAATCATCCTTCTTTCACTTGGGCCCCTCCATTTATCAACACAGATATTTGCCACGCTATTTTTCACTTTAAATAACAGAAAAATAAATAAAGAAGGAATATGAGTCGAGTATTTGCCCAGCAAGAGGCAGTAAAAGATGCACTCCTACCACAATCTTACAGTATGAATCAAATTCATAGCACATGCACAAGATAAAAATAAATAGGCAGTGTGTAAAATAACAAGTGCAGGCATTAAAAAGATTAAAAAAAAGTGAGAAAAATTATTGTAAATACAAATGGCGTATGAATGTTCCCAAAGAAAGAAAAAATGAAATTTACAAGATAAGTTTTAAGTGACAAACCACAAGAAAAGACTTGGACCAATTGAAACTCAATTCAAATTTGGGTTTAAGGATCACACTTTGAAATACAAGAAAGGGATGTACTGAGAAATAGCAAACCAATACTATGCATTCAGTGATAAGTAGCACAAGGTTGTCAAGGCATATATGAACGATAGGGTCTACATGACAATCTCAGGAATAAGGACCATTGAAAACCATGAACAAGTATGTAAAAGATCATCACATTATAGATACATAACAGAATAAACTCTTTTTATAGATTTACAAAGATATATAAATTCGCATAACAAAGGCATTACAAGTACAAAATTAACTCAATAAAGGGAAAGAAGGTCAAGAGATTGGATTGTCTGTGAACAAAATCAATGCTATAAATCATAACTATAGTAGTGTTCATTACAAAAAGAACAGTGCACTATAAACTGCTTTTTAAATTAAATAACATTCCAAAAGCATTGGCATATGCATCAAACATTCAATTTGACAATTTCCATGGTATTTTTGATGAAACTGTACAACTATTCATTACACTTTCAAAAACATGTGTCTTTGTTGTAGAAATGGCAGGAATGCCTCTTTGTTGTAGAAATGCAAATATAAACAAATCATGTAACATGTTCAACAAAATAAAAATCTCTAAAAGAAATCAAGCTCACTCGTCGTAATCTCAAAACCCTAATTTCGATGCCATCCGACTGAAGCAATCGTGGAACTCGCACGCTCTCTCTCTCTCTCTCTCTCTCTCTCTCTCTCTCTCTCTCTCTCTCTTTCCCTTTATCCATATCAGCCCTTGCCGACGATAAAGGCGGTGGACGGGATGCCTTCGGATCTCAGAGGCACAGAAGAGGCGAAATCGTGATGGAGATGCAAAGCTTGGAGGAAATCAGCCCTTGCCGATGATGACGCGGGTGGACGGGAGGTCTTCGAATCTTAGAGGCAGAGAAGAGGCGGAGAAATCGTGATGGAGATGCAAAGCTTGTAGAGAACCATATAAAAACCCTTGTCATTTCTTGACTTCGTAAGGGTAGTTTGGTAATTGTGTAACCTAAAAATGCTTCCCCAAAAATTTTCTTCGTATACCACATGACCAGCCTTTTGAAAAAGCCGTGGTTTGGGCTTTTTATCGCTTCGCTTCTCCGGAGAAGCTCATCCAAACAAACTTTTTTGAGCCTAGAAGCACTTAACTTATAAAAAAGCGCTTCTGGGCTAAAAAAAAGCCAATCCAAACAAGGTCTATACCCTACAGGAGAACCAGAATGGAATCTGCCTTTGAAAGAGAATTAGAAGCCTTAAGACTTGGTCTATAGAAGGTGGGGGAATTAGGAGAAATGGAAGTACAAATACTCATAGACAATACGCAACTCCCAAGAAGCTTTATACAAGGGAGAAGACCACAAGACTGTAGAACATAGAGATGCCTGGAGGACTACAGGGGGTTGCTAGCAAAGCAAAGAAACTGGAGGATCAACATGATCTCCAAGGATGAGAACAAACTAGCTGATAAACCAGCTAAAAAAACAAAAATAGAAGCCAAAATATGGCACTTTAATGGGCCCCAAGAACTACCAATTGAGCTACAGCAAGACGTCATGTTAATTAGTAGAAATTTACTTAAGCCATTGTGGTTTAACTTTACAAAAAAAAAAGTATTCTTTTAGCCTCATACTCCAACCGTATTTGTAACCTCAAAGGCATAATTTTCAATCTTATAGAAAAACTGACAACATTCATGCTTGTAAAGTAAGTGCTTGATGAAATGCCTCATAGGGAGTTAAGACTTTGAATGGGCTCGTTGTGGTTGGTGTCACATGGTAGAAGGGGATTACCTTATAAACTTGACTCTTTCCAGGCCAAGAGTCACCTGCAGGATGGCAACCTAATCTCTGCACTTAGCTCACCGATAGCTTCTCCTCGCAAATAGAGGTTCTAAGATAATAGTAGGTACTTTGAGAGAAGCTGAGAAAGAAGACAAGGAAACCAAGGATAACACAAGACAAGACAAGATTAAGTTATACACTTGCTTCTCTTTACTTCACATGACTCAAAGTTTTAAAGTACAAGAGTATATATAGGCCTCAACCTCTCAGACAAGTGACAAATGCACTCTCCGTGAGTCTCCATAACTCAAGGAACCCGATGGGACTCATGAATGTCACTGCTCAACTCCCACCCGCATCAATGCTCGTGGCCAACCAGCTCCTACTGCACCCGCTGCAAGTGGCTCAGACCGCTTGCCATGTTAGAGTGGTCCTGCATAGCCATGTAAAAGCCGCTACATCCTTTAGCCATTACTTGGCTCCTCATCTCCCAACCAAGTTTATAAACGTGGATTGGAACCCTAAGTCCATCCTTCACATGCTCCAACACCTGTGAAGAAAGAGGCTTACATGCTCTTGCCCCAGCATCAAGGCTCTACGACATCAAGGCACTCCAACGCCCATGATCCTATGGGTGGGATCCTTCCCATGGAGATCCCATCAGAGCCCTCTCTAGGATGGGGTCTCTTTGGTAAGGGTCTTACAAACCACCCCCACCAGAAGAGTTTGACATCCTCATCTGAACATAATCCAAGTATGTCTTGATCTCCTTGTCAAACTGCCATAACGCGTTGTCTTTCTCCCAACTCGCCTTTGAAACAAGTTGACCATTCCACAGCACCAAGTAGAAAGTCTGCTTCCTTTTCTTGTTTTAATTTGTCCTTCGACAAGTCAGTCAAGGATCTTCTCTACAACTAGCTCGAACTCGGTCCGCAATATAGGAGGTATCCGCTTGGACTTGTTCCTCGCTGACTCTGCCTCATCTTCAAAAAGTTAATATGAAAAGTTAGGTGTAATTTTATCCTCTTTAGAAGCTTCACCAGGCGCTTATGTTTCCAACCCTTTGTTGAACTTCAAAGGGACTCTCATACCTTTGAGTCAGGCCCTTGTGCACTTCTTTCTTGTGAAGCATCTTCCATATCTGCGGAGTTAGCTTCAACTATACTCTATCCGCTCGCTTCCGTCTGTGGGTGATTGGTAGTGGAGAACTTTAATTCATATCCCAGTATCTTGAACAATGCTATCCAAAATTGACCTATGAAGCGAAAGCGCCTGCCGTCAGCCACAATGTCCTCCCCAGAGTCTCAATTGCTTCACCACATTACTCATTAAGAGCTCATGCAAGCTCAAGTATACACGCTGCTTGTGGAGGTATGAAGACAACATACTTAGAGAACCTATCCATGATAAATCCATCACCGAGGTCATATCCTTTACCTTGGGAAGCCAAAAATGAAGTCCATGGAAATGGACCGCTGGTTGATCCAAGATTAGTAGAGGTCAGAAGTCCTTCTTCTCTCCTCTACTCCAGCTTTGTCTTGCTAACAAACAAAGCAAGTCTTCACATAAGACTATATATCATCATACATGTGGTCCAATAGTAATATTGGGATGTAAGCAATCGGGCTATCCTCTCACGTACCGAGTGTCCCGCCAATTTAGTGGAGCAACTCCTTCAGATCCCATCTTTCTTTGGCACAAAGAGCTTACCTTCCTTCAATGGAGGAGCCCATCCTCAATCCGTACCATCGCATAATGGCTTCCTTCACGCCCATAATCGCCTTTTGATAATCGCCATCTTCCTTCCCACACCCCAAATGCGCTGAAGAAAGTCCATCGCAACCTGCGATAAAGCACTTACATACTCCACCACTACTTTCCCACTTAATGCATCCATAACCAAGTTATGCTATACTGGCTTGTGCTGCCACTCAAAGTCATACTTCTGCAAGAGCTCCTACTAGCAGACCTACATTGGAGATGACTTCTTTTGGGTGGAAAAATATGTGTTCGCTACATTGTCAGTTTTGATGATGAATTTGGTGTCGAGAAGGTACACGATCCACACTTGAAGGCAGTGTATGACCGCTAGCATCTCCTTCTTATGAGTGGAGTATCTCTGCTTCGACTCATTGAGTTTCCAACTTTCAAAGGTAATTGGATGACCTTCCCCGCATACAAGGACTCAACTACCACCTTGTCAAAAGCATCTATGTGTATCTTAAAAGGTTTATCAAGTTCAACAACTTCAACATAGGCTCACTAGCAACCACTCTGTGTAAGTGAATTGAAGGCCTTCCTGACATTGGCCTATCATTGCCAAGTATGATCCTTTTCAAGAGATCGCTGAGAGGAACCACCTTCGTGGAATAGAACTTGATGAACTTCTGCTGTAGTTAGCCAAACCGAGAAAGGAAAGGAGCTCGCTTACCTTAGTCGAGGTCGGCCATTCCAAGATTGCCTTCATCTTCCGCTAATCCATTTGTACTTAACCTTTGGAGATCCAATGACCCAAGAACATGATGTTCTCTTGGGCAAATTCACACTTCTCTAGCTTTATGTATAGATGATGTGCCCTCATCCTGGACAACACCAATAAGTGGTCCTCCCAGGACTTACTATAAATGACTACATCATTGAGGTATACAACCGCGAAATGATTAATATAGTCAACAAAAACATCGTTCATCAAATTACAGAAAGTTGCAGGGGTATTAGTTAAGCCAAACGACATGACTAGAAACTCATAGGAACCATATCTAGTGACGCCGGTTGTCTTAGCCTCGTCCCCTTAGGCAATCCTCACTTGCCAGTATCTTGACCTCAAGTCCAACATGGTGAAGTAAGACGCCTTGCTTTATCTATCAAAGAAATCTTGAATTAAAGGAATTGAGTACTTATTTTTTGAAGTTACCTTGTTCAAGGCTCAATAGTCGATGTAGAGTCGTAATGCCCCATCTTTCTTCTTATGGAAGAGGACCAGTGCTCCGTAAGGGGCCTTCAAAGGCTGTATGTACTTAGCATCCAACAAATCCATGAGTTCCTTCCTTAGCTCCTACAACTCCAATAGGGACATATAGTAGGGTGCCTTCGTCGGAGGCTTCACACCTTGTTCTAACTCGATCTGATAATCTACCACCCTCGGGGATGGTAGTACTTTGGGGGAGTTCATTGGGCATCACATATTCAAACTCCTTTAGTATAGCCACAACATCACCAACGATCTTAGTTTTATTGTCTATCTTTATCTTCACCAAGGCAGTAAGGAATGTTGGCTCAGCCTCTTTAGTCCCAACTCCAACTAGATGGCGTAGAGAAGAATTGATTTTCCCTTCTACATCTTGGCCTGCTTCACTCCAGTAATGAAGTAGGTTGTCCTTCATCCATGATGGAGATCCCACCCACATAAGGCATCACTGCATACTTAGACAATATTAGAAAGTCTGTACCTAAGATGACATCAAAATCTTCGAGGGGTACCACAGGGAGGTTTATGTGCCCATTCTATTCTCCAACTTTTATTGGTACAACATGCACCATACCCGTAACTAGTTACTCCTTAGAGTTCACCACCTTTATCCGGCTTTGGTCCTTCTCGAGAGTCAAGTCGAGTACCGAGACCATACTCTCTGACACAAAGTTATATGTAGCGCGTCCACCATGGCCTTAACAAGAAGCTGAGAAGGGGATGAGTCTTTTACCGACCATATTGTATTGAGGAGTTTGAGGGGGTTGATCCAGGTTGGTGCCTTTGGGTCACTGTTCGTCTCGACCACCATCGCCAAGAGCTTCTCCCGATTCTGACAGTCACGTCCTCTATGTGGTCTGTTGCATATAAAGACCCCATCTTTGGTTCTTAGCCGGGTTGTATTGCACTATAACCCGCCACCTTGCTTCGCTTGCCTTGAGGTCGCTTCGCGGAGTCCCTCTTTGAGAACTTGCCCTTTCCTTGGGCTTGTCCTTCCCCTTGTCTCCAAAGCAGAGGTTGGCACTCAAAGTCCACTAAACCTTCAACCACTATGATGGCAGAGGCTAGATCCTTCATTCTTTCCATCTCACTTCTAATTAAGTCCAAACTCGCAACTCGTGATAGGAAGTTAAATAGCTTGTCTTCCTCCAACATATCCTTATGTCTAATATGAGAGACGGAATTCCTAGGTCATGTAGTCTCTCACAAAGGCCCATGTGCTTTAGTTTCTTTAGTATGGTCCTTATGACACATACGGTGTTCTCTGGAAGAAATTACTCCCGAAGATCCTTCTTTAGCTCATCCCAAGTCTATATGGACTCCCAGCCTGCTTGAGAGTGGCTCTCTTGGTAAGTTCTCTACCAAATTTTAGCATTACTCGTTAGGTACATGCCCACCAATCCACACCTCAGCCGGCCCCAGAACTTTGCCTCCCGTAAGTATTGATCCATGTCCCAAAGTAAATTATCCAAATCCTTAGTGCCTCAGGCTCCTACAAAGGGAGCTAGGTTCGGGATTTTACCTACTTAAGAGTAAGCTGGGTGAGATGCACTTCCAAACTGCATCCGTCTGATGGAGAAGATCTACAACTCCAACCGCTTCATCTCCCTTTCGAAGAGTGCCTCAAAGGCAGTTTGCCATTGTGCGACCTCATCGAGCCAGTCCTTGATCAGCTCCCTTAGTAATACCACCTCACTTAATAACACAAAGTTCCGATCCTCCAAGGACACAAGATGAGGACCTTTCGGAATACTCCCTACTTTCCTCTCAAACCGTGTAATCCGATTACTGGTGCCCTTACTTATGTCTGGCATAGCTCTGATACTAAAATATCACAGGGTAGAAGGGGATTACCTTATAAACTTGACTATTTCCGGAGAAAGAGTCCCCTGTGATGGCAACAAGGTTTCCGGACTTAGCTCAATCGATTCCTTCTCCTCGCAGTGGAGGTTCTAAGGTAACAATAGGCACTTTGAGAGAAGAGGTGGAAGAAGACAAGGAAACCAAGCACAATACAAGGCAAGAATTGATTAAGTTAAACGCTTGTCTTTACTTCACTTGACTCAAAGTGTTAACATACAAGAGTATATATAGGCCTCAACCTCTGTACAAGTGATAGTAGATGCTACAAGAGTCTCCATAATTGAAGGATCTAAAAGGGACTCATGAACACCCGCCCATTCAACCCCCGTGTGAACCAATGCCCATGGTCGCACCGGGGCCTTCCGCCAAGACGCATCTCCTCACCATGCCCCGCCTTTTGGCGCTGGCCTATGTTGCTCGCCTCATCAGAGTGGTCTTGGATAGTTACAACCGAGCCAGTTACATCCTCTAATCATTACTTGGCTCCTCAGCTCCAAACTAAGTTTATAAAACTAGACCGGAACCCTTATTCTCAGACTCCACATGCTCCAACACAAGCAGTGAAGGGAAGAGGCGACCTACTCTCACCCTAGTGTCAAGGCTCCAACTCAACATCAATGCTACCCAGCACCAATGGTCCTATGTGTGGGATTCTTCACACAAAGATCCCATCGAAAGCCCCTTTATAGGATAGGTCTCTTTGGTACTTCTTTACATCAAGGAGAAACATGGTGATTTGTAAATGTTTGGTCATAACCTCATAGTTGAATAACTTTTTTTTTTGATAAATGTGGACAAGACATTATAAGCACACCATAGGCGTGCCTCGAACCCTCCACCTCTCTTTAAGAGAGGGAATGGGCAAGACAACATTCGTTGTGAAAGTTGGTTAGTTGTATAACTTTTAGTATGCATATCAAACGGGCATGCCTCGTGCTGAGTAATTATACGTGCGCGTTCGCACGCATCTACCTACTTGCCAGCTTGTGTAGGGTCGGCACGACAACTAAGTCAAGGGGTTGGCCCAACACGGCAATGCACTAAGCTAGTATAGGCTTTGTGGGATCGAAAAATACCGCTTCTAGCATCATGTTTGTCAAGAGACATTAGGCGTATACATCAATCACAAATGATTATTATTATTTATTTATTTTAGATATTGTGGGTTCTTCCATCCTAATAGAGGCAAGCCTCTATTATTAATTACCCAAGACAGAGTCTTGGGAACCTCTGATTAAGGGCATAAGTATAAGTAGAGGCAATGAATAAACATAATTCATTTATTTACAAATTATAACATTTATTACATATATTTATAATATATATGTACTTTATTTATATATATTTGACGCGGCGCCATTTGGGATTTGAATTTCATTGGTCTCCTCAAGATGTCAACTTCGCCAATGCCTCGAGATTTGCATCGCTTTAGAATTTATGTTTGTATTGACCGTCTCAAGATGAATGTTTCATCGATACCCCGAGATTCATGTTACTTAAGGATTTGTATTTTATCAAATGCTTCGAGATGAATGCTTCATTGCCACCTCGAGATTCGTTTCGGCTGCCTCGAGATGAGTGCTCTATCGCCACCTCAAAAACCTTGCCGTTTTGTGATTTATATTTTATCAGCTGCATCGAGATGTGTATTCCATCGTCACGTTAAGATGCATACCACTTTGAAATTTGTATTCCATCACTCGCCTCAAGATGCGTGTTTCTTCATCTCCATTGAGATGCATGTCATTTTGAGATTTATATTCCATCACTCGCCTCAAGATGCGTGTTTCTTCATCTCCATTAAGATGCATGTCATTTTAAGATTTGTATTTTATATCGGTCGTCTCGAGATGTGCCTTCCTTTGTTACCTTGAGATGTGTGCTGCTCAGGATTTATATTTTATCGACGGACCATAGATGAATGCTTCATCATCACCTCAAGGTTCGTGTTGCTTTAGTATTTGAATCTTATTTTATTATATATATATGTGTGTGTGTGTGTGTGTGTGTGTGTGTGTGTGTGTGTGAGAGAGAGAGAGAGAGAGAGAGAGAGAGAGAGAGAGAGAATATTAAGGAACCTACTAATTAAGTCATTAGTATCCTTGTTAAAGGTTCTACGTGGGAACAATTGTGATTGTATATGTCGGGCAACCATGATTGCTTTTTATTTTTACCAATGAGCTATTATTGTTTTCCTGTATGATTTTGGAGCATCCATTTACATTAACTTGAGTGCCTTGGTATATCTATGGGATGACTAACTTATTAGTGCAGGTTCCCAACTCCCAACTTTATTTGCAATTAGACTGAGCAATCTTTCAAAGGAGTCCTTGTAATTTTGTGGCACTTGGTATGTTATTCTCATGCTCATATTGCAATACGTTCCTTTGGAGGGAGATGAGATTCATGCTTCAAGGATTGATGTCACGCTGGAATTGTGACTTTATTCCGCCAAGGTGTAATCAACACCATGAAACTTTCACACAAAGTTGTTTTCTCGGATTCTCATAAGTTATAACTCTAGACATTTATTTTTTCAACTCAAGTAGCATCCTCATAGCCGGTCCTTAAGCATTGAGTGAAAGGAATTTAAAGCTTTCTACTCCACGCATTGACAAAGCCCCCGTGGTATTTGTTGAATTTGCTAACTACTTCAATCATAGATGCATCCAGCCAAGGACATGCAGGAGCCTTGAAAAACACTTTTCATATCATCCTATCGCCTCTTTTTTATTGGCATAATCTCAACTTACATTAGTAGCATGATGAACCAATGTTATCCTCAAATTAATACAAGAAATAAAATGCAAGAAAGAGGTCAAGAGTGGCATGCTCTTTTTCATGAGTCTTTTCATAAGATAGTACTCATAGTACAATCGCCTTCCAAATTACTGGGTACTTGAATAGTTGTTGTTAGGTAATTCATTTTGTAAGTCATTAGCACAGTGTGAATACTCAATCATTTGGCACAACATTGAACGTATTCCTTTATAAAATTTACAAGTGCTGACCTTTGCAACAACCCCATGATACTTGAAACCATTTATTCCCATTCATCATTGAATATATTCCTTCATAAAATTCACAATTTCTTTCAAAGCACTTTGGAAAACAAGGGGCGCACATAGCTCATCAAAGAAAAGGATGTGGATGAGCCTTTAAGAGCAATGCAACAAGGGATAAAAAGAATGTTGGAGAAAGCCTTGATGCAACAGGAGTTTCCTTCTCTTTTTTACTAACCCTTCCTTGTAGCAAATTGCAAACTCATGAGTGTCTTTTTCCATACACACTCTCTAGTTTCTTATCAAGTAGCCAAAAAGTCCTATTTCTTATTTCATGCTTGACTAAAATAATCCCCAACTTTGATTTACCATGCATTTTATTACCTTTATTTCTATCCTCCCTTTGTAATGGCTGCAGTCCTCCAACTTCCCCAAGCCCTCTTTCCCATAACATGTGGATAAATGCTATCTTCTCATAAGAAAATCTGCAACAACTTGCAAGTACATGTTCATGAGCACAATACATATCAACTAATTCAGGAGAATTAAACTGCAAGGCTTCCATGTATTTTCTCTTCTCTAGTTCGTGATTGGCATGTATTCAAATCATTGATTGTTCATATTTGTTTTCTAATTGACAAACAACTTCTCTACAACTATATTGGTGCATTTCATCAAATAGGTTATATGCACAATAACTTGCCACTATATTATCCTCATTCATGAAAGTTCACCACTTTCATCATCTCCTTGAACTCATCCAATGGATTGGGGTTGCATTTTCTTCCCAAATTCTTTGTTCATCCATAATAACCAATCCATGATCTTCTTTCCTAAAAAAATTTCAGCAACATCACAACAACACCCTTCTTTTTTTTATTTTACATCGCAGCAACATGAAATCCTGGAGCATAAGATACCACAGCTAGGAGGTTCACAACATGAAACTCCAAGGTATCGGGCTTCGCATCACTCCATGGAGACTTGCAACATGAGAAAAGTCAGCAACACAAACGAGGCTTCATCTACGTCTTCAACCGAGGCTACTATGGAAGCTACGCACTACTAATCATCATGGGTGCGAAGAAGATGGTCGAGGCCGGATCTTCACAATTCAAACCGTCGTCCTCTCCTCGACTGTTGATTGGAGTTGAGTTCCTAAATCTTTTCTAGTTGTCTCCACTGCTTCTAATTTAGCCTTAACTTCGCCATTATACATTAAAATTCAGTCCTAATATGGAACCGCCATATTTCCTTTTTGAATGCATCTCTTATCAAATATAGAACTCGCCATAATAGTGCATGACATCAATCAATTGATGTGGATTATTGAATTACACATGAAGGTCAAGTTGTCCTTATGAAAATTACTGATATCTCCTTGAAAAATGAGAGGAAGAGCATTAGATCACACGTTCCAAGTAGATCATAAGTTGAAGAACAAATCAAGTCAACTTTATTCCAAAAAAAAAAAAATTTCCTTAGGGCATTTCGTCGAACACCAAAAGGGCGGTTTACATAACTTAGTATTTTAAGTGGCTTTATATGTTATCTCAACAAAATTTACAATAGATGCTCTCTCAAGCTCTGAGTTCTTTATCATCCTACAACTTCTGCAGCCCAAGGATAATAACCTAAAGTCAAATAAAACAAGCATAATCCATTCCATTTTAACTTTTAAGTAGCACATTGTGGCATAACACACATCCTCATACTCTTTGAAGGTCAGCTTCCTTGCATGTGCAATAGCCTTCTTGTGGCCTTCCTTGATGTGAGGTTTGTGATGCAGCAGCTTTCTTTTCTTTCCTCTACACCATCTCAAACACATCTTTGTATTTAGAATGCAACTTATCTCCTGCTATGAACTCATGAATTTCACCATTGAATTCCAACAAGCTACAACTAGGGACCTTTCTGATTCCTTGTTTGCCTACCACCTTCCTAATCTCTACTTCTTCTCTCACCGGTGTGTCAATGCGTATACATTCAATAGGGTTTGGTTTCATTGGCATGGATGCATAAACTCCATGGCCTACTCAACTATCCCTGCTCGGCTGTACATTCCACAATGCCAAAATCGGTCACGGATTCGTTTGAGAGCCCCGAACGAACACAACCGCCAATGATAGACTCCAGGAGACGACACTCATCTTGGGCCAACCATCAAACACCTTGGGGGCAAACTCAAGGTCACCGGCACATCAAGCATATGTATGAATGAGGATGTTGCAGACGAAGAGGTCATCTCCAAAGGCGACATGGCTGGAGTCCGTGGCCTAGTGGGAGAAGTCGGTTGTGTGTTAGAGAAACGAAGCTTTGATTTCTTCCCTCTTTTAGATAGACGGCGATGGCGGGGTATTTCTGACCTCCAACGTCTCTACTCTCCAGCAAGCCGAGGAGGTGACCTCCAGTGCCTCATAACTGGAAGGGGAGTCCAGTATTAATTTGGCAGTTTTGATCCCATCATCATTGGTTTCTCTGAAACTCTTCATCGGCGGCTAGAGGTCTCTTGTTCCTGAACAACCAAAGAACCCTCCTTATTGGCTGCCACCGTTGAATCAACATCTTTAACGGAAACCACCTTATCAACTGGAGAATGCGGTCTATCAGTGGCACCGGTCTCAACAGCTCGCTCGCTTATGGGATTAGGAGGAGGTTCATCAGAAGAAACAATCAGGGTTAATTCCTCGACAACCCTGTCAACGGCAGCTTCATCGATAACCGGTTCATCCTCCCCAGGAACGGAGTCATCTATTTAAAGAAAGTTCGAGATAGGAAAGTCAAAAAAAAAAATATATCAGTCACGATACGATGGGGAAATCGAATGAAGGCACAAAGTGACACACCTTTGGGATCTGGTTCCTCATCTTCAGAAGTTGGAGAAGACGGTTGCCCACGACATTTCTTAAAATATTCCTCCACAGTGTCCGCATAGCTCAAGTCTTTAAAAACAATAGAAGGATCGACGGATTGGAGCTTGCTAAACATTTTATGGATATCTTCTCCAAGCTTTTGCAATTCATCTTCGGATATCTCTCTTGCACCCTTTGTTGCCTCCTCCAACGTCTAAACTCGGGTCTCCAATTCAGTAATCTTCTCCTTATACCGTCCAAGTTCATTCTAGCAGAAAAGAAGATCGGCCAAGGCCTTATCTTTTTCAGCTTGAACTTCTGCCTCCTTAGTCTCGGCTTCAAAAAGGGCAGTCTGTAAAGACGCTATTTTCACAGTAAGAACACTCTTCTCAATCTTTACAGCTCGGACTTCATCCTCAGGGCTCCCAGCTCTCTCATTAAGGACAGCGTTTTGTTCCTTCAGTGAAGCATTGGATTGCCTAAGTGTAGCACATTCACTCGCAACACTTGATAAATCAGAAGAAAAAATCTCTTTCTCCTTCTTGATCTTATCAAAGTTCCGTGACAAGGCTGAGGTACTTTCTTCCGATAAACGAATAGACTCTCGAAGAGTATTACGTTCATATTCAAGAACTTTAGATGACTCTTCAAGTCCTTTACACTTCTCCAAAACTTGATCGGTCTCAAAAGCCATTTTGATGATTATTTCGTCCTTGCGGAGCAGCTCTTTTACTAACCAGGCATTTTCAGCTTGCATCTTCTCCAAACGAACGGAAAATTCAGAATTCTCTCTCTTTACATATTTTTCGACTTGCTCGACCCATTTCAAAGACTGCAAAAAATACTCCGATGTGAGTTTTGAGAGAAGAGGGGAAGAACACAAACGAAAGATCGTCTACTTACTGAAGCGAGGCAGAGACGAAGTTGTCCCATGGACTGAGGACCATTGAATTGACTGAAATGGGCATCAACTCTCCTTCCTCCCCAAGCCCGCACAGATTCACCAATCGAATGATAATCAATGGCAATACAGAGTCACGACGGTTGATCCGCTTAATGCATCTCTTGCCCTGCATGTCCTCAGACCGGCTTTTAGAAACTTCCTCATCGAGCTCAACAGGTGGGACCTCCTCACAAACGAACAATCACTCTCAAATTCTTATGTGAATTCAATGGAAGCACGAGGGAGAAGAAAGGAAATACTTGGAACAGGAAGAACATCAACCATCCCCTTCCCTTTTTCGATTCCACTCACCAAGGATAACCCTTCCCCCAATCGACCAGGGACAAAAACTTGGTGAGAAATAACAGCTGGTTGGGGAAGAAGCAGTCCCGCATATGAAGACATAGAAACAACAGCCTCAGGAATCGTGACAGAAGAATCAGAAACCGCGGCTCGGATGGGAGCATCCCCAACATCATCATCGTCGACGAGCACCAATTTTCTTCTTTTAGTTGAGATCAGCTCAGGGATCGAAGTTGGTGGAGGTACCACAATAGGCACATCAACGGTTGATCGGCAAGCATCGTGGCTCCTCTCATCGGGCACGATTGGTTCATCGCCTGAAAGTTGTCTCCTCCTTCTTGATGACGGTCTTTTCAGAGGTTCTTTCTCTTTCACGGTACCAACATCAATTCCGATAGTAGATTTTGGGGGACCCACCTTAGATATAACCTCTTTACCGTGCTCACTGGAGACCTTTTTTCCCGCTTCAAGAGGGGTCCTACTAGATGCTTGGCCCTTATTCTTCAAAGTGGCCTTCTCCTTCTGTTTTTTGGCCCGCGAGTCAGCCCTCAACCTGTCAGCGATATCTACTCCTTTATCAGAAGGCATCTCGTCACCTAAAATATTAGAAGGAATGGATTGTTAGCCTTTGGATCAGAAAATCGATGAATCAGTAAAAGACATGAGGAGTCCTAAGTGCTCCTACCCATAGCGGAATATAAATCGCTCTCATGAAGTTGACGATCAATCAAATAGTCATTAATGGGACCAAGATGAAGCCCCTTTAATTCCTTCAAAATATTCACCTCATCGAGGTTAAGCTTTTCCCTATTTGCTACATGGGTCCGGGGAACACCCCACTTAATCGGAAATTCCCAGCCCTCGCTGCAAGGAACAAAGAAGAACCTACTCTTCTAATCCTTAATAGAGCTCTGAATGGAGCCAAGAAATTGTCTACCTTGTATAACACAAAATAATACTCAACTGTATTTCTATCTTTTGTTCAAAGCTAAAAAGAGATTGAAAAGATGAACAGAGGGCACAAAGTTGTTTTGAGACAACACTATCACAAAACCACAGAGGATCCTCCAAGAGTTCGGACATAACTGTGAAGGGCACACATTGAAGAAACGGAAGATATCAACAAAAATCTGAGGGAAAGGAAGCCTGAGACCGGCGAGTAAAGCATCATAGTAGATCACTAAATCTCCTTCACGAGATGGTAGACAAGCCCGTTCAGTAGGAGCAGGAATTCTATAATTAAAAGGGGAGGTGGACAATTTGTAATGGTCTGCAAGCTTCTCAATCACATCCGCCGGGAGCGTTGTTCGCTGGTCAATAACCAACAAGCTTTTAGTTCCTTTCGATTCAAGCTTACTCCCATGGCAAAAGAACATCGTAAGAAGAAATCTCGTGAGTAGTTCGAGATCCCATACTGGAACAATAATATGCTCGCAAGGAACTGGAAGTCTTAAAAGAGAAGAAGCGAAGTCTCACATAAAAGACAAAAGTACGTGGATGGAAGAAGAACCACCACCGCAGTTGAAGTTTGAAAACCCTTCAAGCACTTCAATCATCTATAGAGTTTAAATCAACTTTGACGGTCAAGCATTCTAGACACCTTGAACGCAGGATCGGTTAGCTCATAATTACATAAAAGACCCCATACCGAGCATACACCCTTTGATCCTTCCTCAAAGCAAAGGCCTAAGAACAAAATGACGGATAATAAATGATCCAAGGTAAAAGACCTAATTACCCATCCATAACTTATGCCTCAAGAATCCATAAAGCGATTTCATCGGAACCTTAAAAATGATCATTACTTGAATACATGATGTGGGTACAGACAACTTGGAAAGGTATATATATTAAAAGGTAGCTAATGACATTAAAAAAATATCCAGTCATTTGTAAACAATAATCTAGCAAATGTGAAGATCTCTATTTTATGAACTCATACTAAATCTTATGAACTTATTTTATCATAGTAAACTAGTGTATGCAAAATAAATTCTATAGCCAACTAATTCATATCTATCAAACATCTTTTCCATATGTTCTTTGTATAATAGAAATTTGTTGTGGCTTAAATTATAAACATGACTATATTTATAAAAGCACCCCTGAATAACTGTCTTTGATCCAACAAATGCTTCTATCTTCTTCCAAATTTCAACAAACCTACAACAATATATATATAATAGGAAATTAAATTAGAAGAGGGAATGGAAAAGGAAAAGGATTAGGATGAGTAGACCTATAGAATCAAGGATACTAGATCATCATAAAATGAGTTTCATTAGATCTAGATAAAGAAACTTAACTTAATGACATAAGTTATGAAATAAATACCCCTCAAAGTAAGAACATGGTATTTAAATTAAACTTCAAAAATCAAGTCAACACGCTCATGACACATTATACACATTCTCGTGGTACTCATTCTATTGTAGTTCCAAGTGAAATACTCATCTCTAAATAAGAGGTAGTCATCCTACACTACATCAGATCTTCATGGAAGATACATTCACAACATTCAAAAATCTAAATACTTTGCTTTACAATTCAAATATCCACTTCTTAACCAATACAATTTATTAGAAATATGACGGTCGTGATATGAATCATCCTTCCTTTTAGCTTTAATACTAACCCCTTTATAGATTATTGGTATTCACCTTCTTTCTCTAAAGTAGAACACTAAGCATAAGACACTAAAGCAACAATAGAAAGGAGTGTACAAAATGCTTATATCTTAACCTACCACCATACGTGCATAAAAAGAATCTCAGAGATTCTACTAAACATTTCTTATAATGCATAAAAATACATGCTTCACAAGAGTGTATGATCTTACAACATAACCTTTTTCGTTCTTTATATGAAATTATTAAATCAAGGTCACATGAATTTCTTCAATTGCTCCAATTTTGATAAAGAGAATGATCTAAATAAAACAATGAACAATGTAATTTGCCAACGAATTGCAAGCATTTCTAATACAATTAAAACTGGGGATTCATGATTTTCAACATTCAAACATCAATAATAAAAATGTCACTCTCAAAATTGGCATAAACCAACTATTTTTAGTAGATTAGAGACTTCCAATAAGCTAATCAATGGCAAGGAAGATTACATTAGTCAATTCTATTATTATGACCATCCCTGTCTTTGGTCTCAACACCAATGCTATACCATATTTTATACTTGAATTTATATGTAAACTAGTTAGGAGATTCATCTGTGATAATTGTAGTAGCAATAGTGGTGTCCACCTCATTGACTGAGGGACAGTTGCTAGCCCCAAAACTGAGGGAGGCGTGGGGATTAAAGAATTGAAGATATTGAAATTCGACTTTCTTACAAAACAAGTTTTTGAGTTGCTCAATGATACTGATAAATTGTGGGTTAAGTTGATGAGAGATAAATATGGGGAGCCTGATCTTTGGTCTACTAGTAAGTATGATAGAACTGCATAGTCATATAGGGCCTAATCACAATAGGGGAAATTATTAGAGACAGCTTTGACGCTTTCTAAACTCAAGAAGTACATATATATGTGAATGCATATCCTTAGTTATTTGAAATGCTTGTTCAAGATAAACCTTGCATTGTTAATAAGGATGTTACAACTATGTATGTGGGTCACCTAATCCTCAATGAGAAATGGGATAAGGGATGTTATAAATGACTTGTTTTTAGAGCATACAAATGTAAGAACTTCTCGAGGAAGTAGGTCCCTACAACGGGAGGAGGCATGTGTGGAGTCGGAGGCCGTAAATGGGAGGCGTAACCTACCATCAACAATTTATGAGGCTTGTAGGAGCAAAGGAATGGGTCCTCAATAGGAAGGTTGGAGGTTGCTCCTAAGGTAAATATAGCTCCATGAGTAAAAATATTTTTATGAGTGTGGCATGGTAGACTCCCAACAAGGAGCCGCTATATAGGTTCTATATGGGCCAACAAGAACTATGCCTAATCTCGTGGAGTTACCGCTGTAATCTATTAATCATCTTCTTTATGAGTGCAGAGGGCTAGACAGTGTGTGGACTATATTGGAGGTCAAGGTCTCTAGAAGCTTAACCTGACTCGACAAATGCATCAGCAGGAGGATGAATAGATTAGGAAAACGAGAGCAACTCCCAGAGAACTAATAGCAAACACATTATGGCAGACATGGAAGGAGAGATACAATGTTATCTTTAGAAGGATAAAGTTCAATTTAATGATGGTGGTAGCAAAGAAGCACCAATATGGCAGTAGGAGTATGCAAATAGCAAAGAACCGGGTTGGGAGAAGTAGAAGAAAAACACCAAATGTAGATGGAACAACGACAACTACAACAAATTCTCTTCATTGATGGGTCATGGGAAGAGGCACAGGTAAAGGAGGTATTGGGTATGTCATACTTAGTAATCAATCTATATTATGTGTATGATATGGTTATATTTGGCATGCACGGTCGCAAATCCCATATAAGAAATAGCTCGCCACATGGCATGATCCTCACGCACCACTGGCCAACTGGGTCGAACACATGTCATTATCCTAGCCTCCACAAATGCCGACCCCAAAAACCGAATCAAATTATTCTCCTCAAGTGTAAGGGTAAAAGTGCACTGAGCATTAATAGCAAGAGAATAAAAAGTACATACCCATATATTTTCTCTCGAGCAAAAGATCCTGATTTAGAAGATTAAAATGTCATAACTCCTCTTAAATACCGGATTGGACATCGCTTGAAAAATAACTATTCCATCGACAATTCCTCCCACTTGCCCAACTGGGGCAGTAAGATATTTCCCAATCACCAATAACACTATATAAGGAAGGGAGGTGGGGAAAATCTAGAGGTAAGAAACAATTGACCCAAGAAACCCTCTCCTGAGTTCTCCAATTCACTCCACTAACTTGACCGTCGGAGCTGAATCTGAGCGAGAGGCCCACTTCAATCGGTTTTCTTTGCCCGCAGCTTCTTCTCCGTGGTTCAAGAGTGAAGCTACCCTCCATCATCAACTACAAGAGTCCACACCAAATCAAATACAAATCTCAACCGCTGATCTCAATCGGATCAAATCCCAAGGGAAAGCCAGCCTCTAATAGCTTTGGAGCCGTCCGCGGGGACTCTTAAGAAAAGCCAAAATGACAACAAACTTAAGGTCAACCCGCATTCAGAACAAGGAGGAAGGAACAACGATGTCAACGTCCCCAAGCGAAACACGGAGGCGTAGGGAAAACCCACCTATATTACGAGAATACCCCCCGTGAGGAAACGATCCATGAAAGCAATACCAAAAACATGGAACGACGATTACAAATGTAAAATAGATCAAGTCGCATACAAACTTTATGACATCCACCCCCGAAACCCAACCCCCAAACGGTTCAAATTGCTCTCACCGTAAGCAGCTTCAGCTAGAAGGGGAAGATCTAGCGCCTCAAAGACGCTTTAAAGGAAGGAGGTCAATAGAGGAACTAAGAGACGTGGACTCTTTTCTCCCGATAGCTGTAACCACCTTCGATTCGCCGACGTAATCGTGCCTCCCCAAGTGACCCAAAGAATACACCGTATCCTACAACGGCCAAGTTTTACAACACACAGTACCCCGCCAAAGAGAGGAACCTGAGAGGTATTCACCCCAAGTAATTTCTCCTTTTATTCGTGAGATATTAGAAAAATATGAACTAGACGGATTTAGGCCACCCCCTATGGCTATGTATAATGGCAAAACCGATCCCTCCTGCCACTTGAAGTATTTCTGATCGGTGATGCTCCTCTCTGGGACGACCGACGCCCGGATGTGTAGGGCTTTTCCATCCACATTAGAGGGAGCTGCTCAAGCTTGGTTCGTCGACCTCCCTACTAGCGCGGTTCCCTTTTCCGTGTACTCAGCGCATCTCTTCCTTACTCATTTTGCCGCTTATTCCAAGCAAAAGAAGACCCCTTCCACTCTTATGCGAGTTAAGCAACGGAAAGGGGAAAGCCTCAAATTATACCTCAATCGATTCACTGACGAGGCATCAAACGTCGCCGACCTCACACCGTGGATGACTGTCACCATTCTGATGGAAGGGCTCCTCGACTGCTCCGCTTTTCCCTTAATCGGAACCGTGATAAGCGCTCGCTAAATGAGCATATTTACATACCATATATATACTTATTTTCATGTCAAATGCAATGATTTGTAGCCCGGCCGGTATTTAAAATGCTTCATATTTTGTAAAATGTGGCATAAATAGGCCAAATTCCCGACGAAAAGGAAGCATTTATCAACAAAATGAAGAACAAACGTAAGATATTTTAAAGTAAATAGGGGTGAACGGCCTCGAGAACGGCCGCTCACACCGGGCACAAAGGCAAGCACAAAGAGAGGGAAAGGAACGGCCTTGTGAATGGCCGCTCACCGCCGCTCGTGAGCAAGCCGTGAGGTGAACTGGCCGATGAACCGCCAGCCACCTTCCTGCTCGTGAGCAAGCCGTGAGGTGAACGGGGTGATGAACGGCCACTGACCACGTCTGCCAGAAAGCCGTGAGTCAATCCACCGATGAATGTGCCGCTCACGCAGGCCGCTCATCGTAACTTTTGCAGCCTTCACGGGCCCAATCAAGGGCAATGTTGTAATTTTTAAGTGGAACCCTAATTCATGGGTATAAATAGTTAAGTATGAGGGTTTAGAGGGAGGTAGGCTTGGGAGAGAGGCGAGAGGGAGAGATTAGGCTTAAGGGGTCATCTCCCCAAATCTTGAGAGTAGAGAACCCTTGGAGCTACAAGCTTGGAGGTAATGGTGTTCTCTATTAACCTTTCATTGTTTTGTAAGCTTTTCCATTTGGGTTGGGTTCCTCTTCATGGGGAACTAATCTATTGGTACTTGGGTATGTTGAACTTTTTGGATTGAGCATTAATAGCATTGAATGTTTATGATGATTTGTTGGTACCTTCTCTGAATGCTCTAATGAATGTTATGTATTGATTATAAGTTCATCACTAGAAATTACTTGTGTGCAATACAAGGGTAGAGCTAGCGCCTCCTTGTATTAGGAATTTGCTTCATTAGAGAGTTTCATGAGTATACCGAGGAATCGGGTACTAGATAGGGCTTAACGACTCTTTCATAATGCTAATTCACCCCCATGATTCTTCCAATATACATAAATTTCCTTGAGCCTCATATCAAGTCCAAGGAGACTAGTCATCCAACCACCTTGGAAGAGGGTTAGGTGTAATTTAGAATTATCCCTTGAGCTTCATATCAAGTCCTAGGAGACTAGTTATCCAATCACCTTGGAAGAGGGATTGGATATAATTTAGGGACTATTGGCACAAGAAGTACCAACTTTGATTCATAAAACATCTTGCTCATCTTTAGGAATTGAAATCCAAAAGGGATACATACCCAAGTATCCTCTTGCTATTTATTTACCCCAATCAACTCTCATTTTTAGTTCTCACTTTCAACCCTTTTTAGTCTTTACGCTTGAAAACCAAAACCCCCAATTTACAATTTAGACTAGGTTATTAAAGCTTGGTTTACACTTAGCAATCTCTATTCCCCGTGGTTCACATCCTACTTCCTATAGTCCAATTTTATTACTTGATCAAGCACTGTATACTGTTGTGGAAACCACCCATCAAACCGGGCCAAAGAGCACGCCTCGATCTCCCCGACCTACGCCCAAAAGTATATTAACTCCGATGAAATATGTGCGGGATGGGAGGAAGAGGACCGGAAGAAAGCCAAAGAAGAACAAACGGAGAAGTCCCCTCCCGCTCTTGGAAGAACCCAAAGAGAAGTCCCACAGGAAAGGCTCATGGGGAAGGCAATAGGGCCGGAGCTACCACCGCTTCGCATTAACACGCCTTCACCGAAATGCTATAAAGGCATGGGAAAATAGTAAGGTATGAACACCATACCCTCTCAACCAAACCTCAAGCCACATCTTGATGCATTCAAGACAAAAAGATTTTTGACATGGCCGAGCCAACAAAACCCCGACTGAAAACAACAAAAGATTTTGCAACTTCCAATCAACTGAGGCAACGACATAGAAGAGTGCACCCATCTCATGAACGCCATTGAAGATATTGTCGTAAGGGGAAATTGGAACAAAGATATCTACCAAAAACCCTAAAAAGACAATGCCTCTCTCTACCCCTAAAATGAAATGAAAAGTGTGAAAAGAGATTGTTGGTTACGCAAGTATTAGTCGAGGGGTCCGGATGCGTATGCGGCAAATGTAAAGCACACATCCTCCAAAAAATTCAGCCCGAATGGTTGTGGAGCAAATGAAGAAAGACAAACTTTTGAAAAGGCTTAATGACCACTCCGCAGCATCTCTACCCATCTTCTTTCTATGACGAAGAAACCGGAAGGGTCCGCCATCCTCATGATGAGATGCTTTTTAGCTTGTCGCGCATCACTATCTATAATTTGGTGAGGATGAGAAGGGTTCTCACCGACGGTGGAAGGCTTCTGTAGACGTCCTCCATTTTGGAGCCGCTTTCGGTAAAGAATGTGAGATACTGCACGACGCTTTATACAACTTACTCCCTGCTAAGTCTAGTTCCGGGTCGGATTTTCGTGAGTAGTGCAACCTCGTAGGGAATAATAAACCTCCCGGATCGGGCTACCGAAGCTCCACCCCAAGCTATCACGCCATCGCGATCAGAACTTTCTAGTCGTAAGGCGCGCTATGCTGGCCCAGCCTACAATTAACGCTTTCGTATCCTTGCTCGCAAAAGCCAACACTTAATGTATGCCTTTAAGTATGCAAGGCCGATCTCCACCTACTCAATCCTTATATACCTCAAATTCTTTGACCTAAAAATGGTTGCGTGTAGAATTACGTGGGAGACTCGCCAGTGCTGGCTCTAAGCATTGCATATGTCTCCACACTAAAATGGGAAAAATATCAAGACAAAGGGAAGCGCCCTAAAGACAATGGCCGCCTATAAAGTGGGGAAGAACAAAACGGCAACATGACTTAATTTCATCGCACCAACCCGGGTTTAAAAAGCGATCAAGCTCCCTTA
>JAGGNH010000098.1:0-199523 GCA_026586065.1 Dioscorea zingiberensis | reverse complement strand
CTAAAACTATATAATTTAATATATATATAAAGGTATTTTTTTGTATGTTTTTAAGCGGGCAGGCGAAGCCCAGTTTTAAAGGATCTTTATCATACCGCCCGCCCGCATTTACCGGGTAGGATCGAATTGGTAACTGATCGGATGCGGCACCGAACCAAACAAGCGGAAAAATAAATATAACATTTGCGCTTCTGATAAATCAAACAACTTTGAAGTAAGCGGCAATATTTCAACTTGCCGATAAATCTAACTTACTGGTAAGTCCACTTACGGGCCAATGACAAATGGGACCATGAATGTTGGCCCAAATGTTGGAGACTTTTTCTCATTATATGATTTCTATGGAGAAATGGTAGGTTATTTGAGGATTAACCTAAAAAGTATTTAGGTGAAGTCGATTACTTAAGAGTATATTTAATGATAAAAGGTTATGCACTAGTCTCCATGTACATATGGCACTCAAGCTTGCATCTTATGAGAAGTTACCTTAAAACTACTGAAGCATTGAGTGTATGAATGCCCATGGATCATGAGGTAATCCTCGTATTATTGCTTAAAATACTTTTTTGCCATTGGGAGTACAAAAATTCTTTTGGCAGGAGAATTGGGGTGCTTGGCCTTTGTTGAAGAGGTACCAAAGAGACCTTGCTGAGGCCCAACCATGAACGAGGCTTGGCTTAAGGTTTTGAAATTAGAGTATTTTTTGAGTTGTCTAACCTATTTATTTGGTGTCTTCTACCTTAATACTTGATGCATGGATGTTCTAGGGCTAGTTTATGTCAAACTATGAAGAGAAAACCTTGAAGGAGAGGTAGATTTATTGTAAAAAAGGGCATTTATGCTGTTGGTAGTTATATTCGGTAACAGCATGTCTTTGGAAATTTTATTTTTAGTGTTAAGATATAGTTTTAAAAGAGTAGTCATATTTATTTTTATGCCAGTTTTTAATTTTTACTTTTATATTCAATCTGTTTGCCTATTTTTATTAGATTTTAGAATAAAATAATAAAAGTTTAAATGAGGAGTATACTAGTTTTTATTTGGAAGTTTAGTTTGCTCACATATATACCTCTTCCCAGTGTGAGGCTGACCTGGTTTGAACATGAATTTAGTGTTTTAATAGTTTCTTTTCTTTTTACACTACACTGGAGTTAGGAAGAAAGCATGGGGGAAACTAACTTGGATTAAGGCACTTTATTCTGGAGGCTAAAATCCTTGCTGTCACATTTAGTGTTAAAACAATCTACTGCTAAGGATCAACCACACATCCAAACAGGGGTAAAGGCATGAGTTCAAGAATGTCTAGAATAGCCTTAGATTACAACATTGGCTTCCAGATTTTGAAATAAATCACAAAGCAGATTAAACCACGAGACACCCACTTTTGAGGCTATACTGGGGAGCCACATGTAAGAGAAGATTATCAAAACCTAGATCTTGAATTCATATATACTTTTATGTTTGCTGATACATGTGATTTATCCCTATTTAAATTTCTCCACGACATCTAATTTAGCTAGATTAAAAAGACCACTAAGATTTAGGTGTTTTGGAGTTATTTCAAATAGGAGATCAGGAATTGAATTGCCTAACTAAAATGAATCTTATAGGAATCATCCTTATAAACCATATGTGACAAGAACTTAGTCTAAAGTCCTGACTTCAACACAAGCTTACTTGCACTTTTCACCAATATGCGTCGAATTTTTGTGTGTGTGTGTAGTGGTTTGGAAGAATAGATAGTCACACATAATAAGATGATAAACTTAGCCTCGTCCTGTTACACTTCAGCCAAGAAGCTTGCTTGCACAACCTGTGTGTGTGTGTGTAGTAGGCTGTGGCTTATTGAGTCAAAGTTTATATAGGGACAGTGGTTGGTTTGGAAGGAATAGATGGAGTCACATAATAAATGATAAACTTTTAGAAGCTTTAAGTTCATTTTCATTTACTCAGATTTGAGGAATTCTAATTCTAAAGAGATCCATTGAGACAGGAGGAGAGCAAAGAAGCTAGGTTGGCTGAGGTACAAGGTTAAGTAGCTTCTTATGTAAGCTTCTACATTGCCAATGGAGGAATCATTGCACCAGCATTTTGGAGATGACAAGTGGGATGGCGTAAGCCTATCTTGTCCTCTCTTCTGTGTTCCCCTATTAATGTCATAAAGTGCTGAACTTTCATTGGCTATAGTCCAGTTTGATTTTGATCATGCTTATTTTATAGCTTTTTCTAGTTATGAATTAGGTCATGATAGAAGTGGAGATGGAGATGAGTGAAGGTTCTGCTTTCTTATATGCGTTAAAATGGAGAGCAACCTTTCTGATGTCTCAACATCCAATTAGCAATGGGCTGGCGTAGGGTTATTGCCTTGTTGATTTTCACTTTTTCTATATATAAAAAAGAAATTGCACTTAGCAAGTGTTTAAGAGCTTTGGATGCTATTTTACGCAAAGTAACCCCTTACTTTTAACATAATCAAATTTAGATTTGTTAGAATTTGAGTCCCCTTGGAAAGCTTAGTTTTAGTATTTTGACTTGTACAGTGAGCTCTTATCTATTTTTGCACTAATTGGGTTATTTAAGTTGCCTTTGGAGTACTAGATCAGGTTTTGGACCCATTCAGGATTTGGATGTGATTGGACTTGCTATTTTTTAGTTTGTATGAGGTATAATACCCTTTTAAGCTTTTGCATCAATCTCTATCAATTAGTCTTCTCTCAAAAATAAGCTTTGATAATGGATCCAAGCTCCGATACTTGAATGAGGATTCAACGGGCGGAATTAAAGGTAGCTGTAGAAAAGAATCCATACAAGGGATTGAACAACTGCTGATAGAAATTAATTAGGCTTGCTAAAAGTTTGATTAACATTAACTAGGGGTTAATCAGAGCTGGATTCTCCATACAATTTGACTCGGTTAATCAGGCATTAAGATTGCATCTCTTCTTGAGTTGAACTAGAACTGCACAAGTGAAAGTCTTACTTGTTTTATGTTCAAATGCTGAGAAGAGCTTGAACGCTACTTTTTTTTTGCATGAGGTGGACAAAGGCCACATTTGTTTATTTATGATAATGGTTAGATTTAAGTTCACATTACAGACTTCCAGTCAGAAGTTTTACATAAAAGAGAATACAAAAATTCAAGAAAAGGCTTGAACACCTACTTGCAAGAGTAGAATATTTACAGTAAGCCTCAAATTGTTTGCTTTTTGGAGATGTTTGCAGCACACTATTTAAAGCTTGATTAATTGAATTTGCCATAGGATGCAATACATTAAACAACTTTTTGCAGCTCAAGAAAGTTGTTTTGTTATGCGAAACTAATAATCAGAGTTGATAGTTTCAAACTTGGATGAATTTGTGGATTGCAAAGCTCTTTTGGCACCATTAATTCTCTCATTCTCAAATTTACTATTGTCAAATATTTCCATTTTGAGCTACTACTCATTACTAAATATTAGTTAATTGACAAGTTCGCATTTGGTATGGCCGCAGGTTGTAATGATCCAAAGTGCAAGGGAACTATGTGTTTTGGGAGGTGGAAATATACACTGCATAACTCAGCGGCAGCCAGCTGCTCCTCCTATATCATCAATATTGAGAAGACCAAGAGAATTTAATGAGATGGACCAGAGGTCATTTATTGAAATCGTGTTATAATTTTTTTTCTTATAATTGATATTAGGTGTGAAAACATATAGTATTACTTAAAAGGACCCAGGAACACACAATAATGGAGAGCCCAGGCTTAGGAATTGCAGGAATTAGGAGTGCAGAACCACACTCCCTCAGAGTGCTAGCGTACAAGGAGGAGTCTCAGCATTGAATCATGAATTAGAGAATACTTCTAATGTTTAATCATATAGATTTGTGCCAGTGGTCTTTTTGGCTGCATGTGCTATAAAATATTTAATCATATATAGAGATTTGTGCTTGGTCCTTTGTGGCTGTATATTTATGTGCTATAAAATATTTAATCACGAGGGAAAGAACCTCTCGCCAGTACCGTTCAGCGGACTGAGTGGTGCTAGGAGTTTTGGAAGACGTTCGCCTCTTATAGGGGCTTGAGAGGAGGAGGCGCCCTGTGGTCAGGATCTACGATCCACTCTGATGCGGCGAGAGAAGGAGGCCATTTTCAGGAACCTTCCAAATTTGGTAAGTCCTTGATCCCTTGAAAGGAGAGAGATAGAAGTGATAGGAAAAAGATCTTATCAGTATGTGATAAGAAGTTGGGAGTATATATAATATATCACTACCTGAGGTAAAATTATAGACTAAACATATATAGAGATAAATATAAAATTTAAAAATAAATACTTGAAACCTTAATAGGCCCCCCTCAAGATGGTGTCACGAGCCCGGCGCAACACCAATCTTGCCAAAGCTGAATGTCAAGTAGCGAGGGGGCTGAGGCAAAAGTTTAGTTAGTGCATTAGCGGGGATTGATTATGCAGCGAAACGCTGAAATCAGCCCGGGAAGGTAAGGCCGAACGGTAGATCGCGGACAAAGTGACGATCAATAGCGGATGTTGCCGTGGTCATTCTGAGATTAAATATGCGTCGTGTATGCAGATTATCCAGGAAGTAGGCCAGTAAGTCAGCGGAAGAACAGGAACCATGCGGTTCATGTGAAGAAGTGTGCTTGATCCATTGAGATAGCCGGTAGCGGCGGAAGCGATATACGCGATACTCGCGTCGATAGATGACCAAACAGCGGTCGTTTGCTTTATAGAACCCGCCAAGAGATAGGATTGGCACCTAAGAACATGACATATGCACTGCGTGGAGCAGCATTTACGATCATTGGATTACCCCCAATCGGCATCGAAAAAGTCACTTAGTGAAGAAGGAGAATTCGCCTCGGCCACGAATACCAAGAGATTTGGTGCCATTCAAATGCGGAAACAAGCGCCATCCATGGCCCCCAATGATTCGGTGAGGTTGATGCATGAGCGCGAAAAGTTTGTTGACAAAAGTTAAATGCGTCGTAGGCGAGTTATCGCGTAAGTGTTGAAGACACTCACCATACTACTTGTCTATATTTGGTAGCATTTCAACGGCAGAGGATCCATGCATGAAGAAGGAGGATGCACCTGCTTAGCGTAAAGGCGTAGAAACCAGTTTTAAGTCAAGCATAGTGAGTGTTTTTTGCCATAAGTATGAGATCAACAATTATGACTCTCAGATCTGTAGAGGAAAGCACACCATACGTGAGTCCTGGATTAACCCTCAACACCACGTAAGTAAATGCAGAGCAAACTCCCAAGCATCCTCAGTGGAAGTAATTTGGAGTCAAGTTCACGAATAATACGTATCAACCGTTAGATGAGGATCCTTTTACCGCCAGATGAATTAGAAGAATACATGACAACATAGACCATAAAATAGATGTAAAGAAAGTTGGAGCCCGTAGATGAGCTTATCAAAAGAATTCCATGTATTACTTAGGCGAGAAGTAGCATGAAACCAAGGGGCTGAAGAAAGAGCTTCCAACTCATGAGTACACCATGCCACCGGGCTTGCTTCAAACCATAGAAAGCCTATACTGCGGGGCTGGCCGGACATAGTTAAGAAACCTGAGGATCAAAGCTCGTATGTCGTGGGTTGGAGCCATATAAACTTCCCTCGATTGAGATGGCCATTGAGAAAAGCATTGTTGGACATCAAAATTTGCTAACGAGCGGACTCACGCAGCGATTACAGGAAGCGCTACACTCAAGGGCATAAAATAACTTGAGCGGTGACGAGATCTGCAACAACAAGAAATTTGAAAGTCATGAAAGATCAACACCCGGTGATTTACTGATGAAATCCTTTGGCAACAAAATTCGGGCTTTATCACCTAAGTTAATGAGCATGTACCATCCGGGTGTCATTTTAATCTGGAACACCTATTTATTTCCCAACAAGGTTACTCAATGGGAGGCCTTGGGAGAACAAGTACCGGTGTGACATAAGGCGTTGGTGAAGAGCATCATCATATTCACGGCTTGCGTGGCTTGAAACCGGTCAGCATTGGATGGTACGGAGAGCTCCTCAATACTGCGCCATCGTACGGGTATGGCGAGTCTCAATACTTTCCATCGAAAAGAAACTGTGAATGGCAGCAAGAGAGTGTACTTCAAGTTCGGGCTTGAAAATAGGGAAGTTCTTAGTGCCCAAGTAGTCAGGTAGGTTGCAACATTAAGTAGCAACATTCTGGAAAGACGGAGGGAAGATGCCGAGGAGCCCTGAGGATGAGGAGGCCCAGATATTTGGGGTGCATGGTAGAGAGGAAGAATCTCGGAGCAAGTAGGTGCAGTCTGTGGGATGCTGAAAGCCTCATAGGGAGCCAGAAAGTCATTTGGTGGGCCAGGAGGCTGCGGAGGCTGGGCCGACAGTGCAAGGGCTAAAGGTGGTCTGTGGGCGGACCTCCCTCTCCTCGGGGCCGGAGGAGCAACTGGAAGCAGGCTGGGCTGGTAAGCAAGCGCTTCCTCGGCGGCGGGGGAATGGAGATCTCAGTAGTGGTATAGAGCCGCGATGTGGAAGATGCAAACTTGAGGTAGGTGCTCTGGCAGGAAATTCTGCTGTGGTAAGCAATTCCATGGCGCGGTGAGCGAGGATGGATCTTTGTATTTACGCTAAGGCTTGGATCAAAAGAAGGTGTGGCCTATATAGGGGCCGGCTACGACGAGGACCGAGAATGAAAAGGAAAATGCATCTTCAACAAAGCGATACTTAATTTTAGAGGCGGGAGATGACAAGCTTATAGGCTAAAGCGAGAGATCATGTAGCAAATGAAGGCTACTGCTGCGAGAGAGAAGGAATATCCTAAAAGACACAAGGAATTTGGACCGGAGTGAGGTCAAGATTTGTGGAAGTAGTATAGGGAGAAGCCAAGGAAAACAAAAATGACAACAGTAGAAGGCATACGAAGAGATGTGGAAGCTGCCAATTTTGCTTTTTGGCATGTCGCGATTAATAGAGATAAACCAGTAAGTAAAGAAAAGCGAGAAGGTCCGTAACTTAGAAGGAAGAGAAGCAGCCTTGAGTGAAAGCAGGACAAAGCCCGATCTCAAGACGATATCTTAGATGCGTCTAGCACTTTGAACGCCTGTAATACCCACGTTGTGTATTTCTAGAGGTGTGTGGAGGGTTGGTAGCCAGCGTGCGAAGTAATACCATTTGACAATTAGAAATGGATGCCGGAGAGCTTGATGTACTTCCCCACCCATTGTATGTAGAGTACAAGGTACGAGATGGGAAGTTGGTGAAAGAATTCTTTTCAGCGAGGTTTTTTAGCTGAGAGCAAACAAGAAGATCGCATGAACATTAGTTACTTCCGGGAACAAGAGGATAAAACCAAATATATTTAGGTAAAGAGTGGATCCCACAAAAATAACACATAATATTTGTAGCCATACCGAGAGAGAAAAGGATAGGGGACGTCCAAACATCGTAGATATATGTATCTCAGAGGGGTAAGAGGAAAAGTAGACTGAGTTGAGGAGAAAGGAAGCTTGTGGCTTTGGTTAATGTAACCACGCGTAATCGCAAGAAAATTTCGGAAGTAATTGGGAATGCGAAGAGGAAATCACCATGGGATAAGCTTAATTTGTTGTCGAAAGACTTTAATGTAAGGGATAGTTACCAGAAGCGATTGTGCCTTTACTTGCTTGGAAAGCTGGGCAAAGCGTGAGAGCAGGAACAAGAACCTGGCAGGCTGAGGAAGTAGGCAAAGGGAGGAGTGGCGGTGAGATGTGACGTGTAATTAGTGACTACCGGCAAACATAGACAATTCACCCCGTCCTTACATGGCCTAATCCCGCCACTGTGAGCGGAATCCCTTACGGTGGACCCGATCCTAACACTGAAAAAGCTGTAATGAAAAGTGAAATCCGTGGCGACATTAGTAAAGCACAAAGTACGAAAGCAGATAATTAAATTTAAGGACAATGGATGGAGACATACTTAAACCTTACATCACTCGGTGAGAGTAAGCAGATGCCACAGAAACCGTTATAACGTCCAGAAGAAGAAGCATAGTAATCTCCCAGTATGCTCTAATGGGGAGAGCAAAATTACCATTCTCACCCGATGGCGATAGTCTCGGACTACAGATAAGATCATGGGAGTGGAAGCGTCGGGTTGGACGAAGGCCGGTGGTGACATGATGAGGAAGCACCATAATCAACAGCCCAAGCGGAGAGAAGCACACTGTGGCGAGGGGTGGTATGTAGGGTACGCCAATGCCAGGCATCACGAGGGAGGAGCCGACTGGTGGCATCGGAATGTGATCCCATGTAGATGGGGAACAAAACTGGCCCGGCATAGCGAGCGAAAGTGACCGATAAAATGGGTGCCACCCTGATTCGGAAACACTGCTACCATGAGAGCTTTGCACGCACCACTGGATGTTGAAGCAATGTAAGATGGTGGACACAGGCCTTACAAGATTATGGGGGAGGCTTTGTACGAGTTTGGGCGGTCGGGACCCAGCGGATGGCGGAGCCGTACGACGCCCAGAGGTTTCAAAGGCGGCGGGAGAGATCAACGGCACGCAGCGGGGCGTCTCTGACTGGCGAGTATTTGAGCCTTGTGGTATTTGAGAGACCGGGCTCAGAGGTTCTACCGGCCGTCACCGAGGGCACAAGCCAGGCCGGCAAAGAACTGCCTTGGGAGAATAGAAGCTTGAGAACTCTTGTTGATGGTAGACACGGTTGAAGATTGTGTTGGCCAGGACCTAGGTGAGTGACCGGCGTTGGACTTGTGGAAGAAAGTGGTAATATGGACCCTGCTTTGTTGATTCGGGAAGTGTGGACAAGCCTTTCAAAGTGTGAAGCTGTTGTGACCATATCCTAGGTTGAAAACCCTGCTTAGGAGCAATGGAGGTAGAAGCCAGGATTGTGAAACAAAAAGAGTGGTAGGAGCAGTGGCCAACAAAAGATCAAGCGGTATTGCCAATGTGAGGAGGTTATGGCCCGGTCCAGCAATAACTGGGCGGCTGGCAACATGCTCATGAGGGCAATTGTGCTTGTTAGGTGTCCAACAGGCGGATGATCAAGCGTAGAGTGCTCTTTGAGGGAAGAAAGCGCCAGTGATGGTGTGTCTGCAGTAAATGATTATTAGGCGCAAAGCGTGAGGTTTTTGGTGTTGTTTGGGTTGAGTTGATGTAATAGTGGTATGATCAAGGCTTATATAGAGGAGGAAACCCAGAATCGAGGTGGTCAGTTAGTGTGGCCTGCAAAAATTTTGGATTTGTAGGATGGAGTCCGGTGACTGGTGGAAGTGATGATTTGTTTGGGGAGTTAGACCGAATGATGCTGGTTGAGTGATGAGTGGCTGAGCGATGGGGCCGGGTGAGTTAGTACGAAAATGAGGGTGCAAGTGAAGTAGGCTGGACACCTTTGTATGTGGGTTGATTTGGATGTTGATCCGGTTGATTAATGGGATTTGTAGATTGCTCGGGCGTACAGGTGGGTTTCCTCGCGTACTGTCCAGAGCGCGTAGAAGCCGTACGTCACATCTGGCAGAATGAAAAAAATAAATTGTTAGGAGGTTTTTGGATCGCGGCTCTTGAAATACCACTTTACAGGAAAAAGATCTTAATATTACTTGATAAGTATTCAGGGTATATATAAATACCACTTCTGACAGGGGATTAAAATAGGAACTAAACGATATATAGAGATAAATACAAAATTTAAAGAGATAAATACTTTGAAATCCTATGCATAAAGGGACCCAGGGACTTTACTGGCGCTACGCTAGCGAGAAGAAGCTTGATCCTCCACGATTTGCCTGTGAAATCGGGTATTTTCGTAGACGGGCAGTTCTGCATTCAGATGCGATGCGATCGAGCGGCCGGAATGGCCACATTATAATGCCTGCGGATCGACAATTAATCGGCCCGCACAGATGAATAAATTTGGTGTCTTTTTGATGATCAGCGAGTTTAGATTACTCCTCTACGTTACGCCTCGAACTTATCCGTGCTACAAATGATCCAAAGATTTAATCTGAAGGCGGTTTTAGATTGCGTGATAATGAAGCGGCAAAATTTTGATCACGATGCACGTGTCTTCGAACTTAAAACAATCTCTGAGGATGAACATTGGTGATCAAACTCCGCGAATTTTATAGAGAAGGGATGAAGCGGCCAAGATTCGTGGGCTTACCTTGAACTAACTCTGTTCTGCACACGCCTTGATGGGCCAGTATGATTAACTCCATCTAGTACGAGAGGGATCTAGTGGCCGGATTTAATCGCTTTGCATAGAACTTTAAACGTGACATCCGAGATGTATGGAAGTTCTTCAGTAACACCCTATCCCAGTATACATTGTGGGCCATGGGGGAATGCTCCTGCACCAATTTGGTACGGGGAGCCAAGCACCGGTACCCCCATAAAAGTACATTTGCTTAATGTAGACACAGTGATGAAAAATAATTCTTCAACTACTTAACACCTAATTTAGAATAACAAAATATCTGAAATCTTATACAATTTTGGCACAAATCTTGCGAGGCATCCTAAAATTCTATACATCCAAATAAAAACATTCTATTCTCTTACACTGCTTAAGTGACTGTTTCCATCTACTTTAGAGAGAACTCTGATAATCCTTACCCTCGCACATCTTTTACTTGGAGAGTGAGAATCACTATACAGAGGTACATCTATATAATTTCAAATAAACTAGTATTGGACAGTAATGCTAATTAATTCAAATGCGATTATCTCTTATCAAATATTATGGCTAAAAGCACAATTTAAAGAGCTTCGGATAAATCCAAAACATCAAAATCTTCAAGTGTTAACACACATGGACTATGTACATTGTTCTTACAATTATTTTAGCTTGATATAATCATATTCCAATATTAAGAATGCAGATGCTCTACTGTTGTGCTCCCACAGGCCAACGTAATCAGTCTAATCAGGAATCCTGGTCTCCACAGTACATAACCGTCTTTCCCTACGTAATCATATAGGTCTACAGACTTAGTAAAGCGGTCTGCCTCTGACTTGTAGCTCGCGGGTTCTGGCCGTAATCGTGGAGGTCACGATCTCGTGAAAAATCCTGGCTCTCCATGGTCCATGCTCCACGTAATGAGCATTGGGTATGATCCTCAGTAAGCCCGGTCTGCCTCCTACGAAATGCGTACATACGTACAGGCACGTAGAGGTCGTAGATCTACCAGTAAGACCCGACATGCTCCAATGGCCGCGGCCCTGAGGCATACTTACACGCAGTCGATCTGTCTAATCCTCGAAGGCCGGCGTGATGATACTCGCAGGACAAGTCACGGGCGGGCATTATCGTGACATCCCCGGCCCAACCCTGACTCTGGTAGTAAAAACCTCGTTTCTCCTTTAATTAAATGTGCCGCATTATGTCAATAATTGGGGAAATTTCTCTTTGTCTTGATCATATTCCTCGTTTCTCTACGTTTCCTTTTATTCACATATATTTCTCATACTTACAATGCACGTAATAAACAAATGAAGATGCTTCAATATGATCTTTAATATCAACAATAACATTGCACAAAACTTGATGTGCAAAACTTCATGAAAGATTGGGATAGAAAACAAATCCGGACTTGCATCAAATCCGGATCCATAAAAACTACATGTACCAATGTATAGTGAAAGCCAACTGCACCTCCTGGTCCTTTCTCGATTAATTAGGACTCCAACCGGATCCTCCTCGCGTGTGATCCTCTATTAGTGCTAGTCCTATACAAGTATAAGAATCTGTGAATTAAAGCTACTTGTATTTTATTCTAAAGGACTTTCCTCCTATATTCTAGAAAATCATTAGATGCATTTAAATTGCTAGGGAATCTACAGGCAAACCGTGATTCCTTCTTTCTTACATTCTATCATTAGCACATTGTTAGAATACCCAGTACAGCTCGATTAAGCCTAAGTGAAACTTAATTTCTCTTAGGCGTGTATCTCTTGTGTCTTTAAAAAGGAAGTCTGCAGAGATTTAGAAATTCTGAGAACCTTTGCCTTTTCTCTTCCCTCTCACATTATCAATGACCAATCAGGAGTTTCCAACATTGCTTCTTGGGATGTTCAATTTGTTAAAAGCGTGGATTCACGGAAGGTATATTTCTAACTATAAACACTTGGGGAATCTGCACAAAATTTGACGGTCACTTCCATATACCCTATATTTGAGAGGGCTTCGAAAAATTCAATACAAAACATTCCCTCCATTCTATTAAAGCTTCTATACACAATTAACACAAGATAGTAATTGTAATCCTGTTTATCAATTCAAATTAGTCTTCGATCCACCGAGTAGCTCACAAGATAATTAACGCGTTCGATATCCTTCAGAAATGTTCGAGATAGAAGTTCTCTGCAACAGTTTTACGCACACTTAAGCATGCTGAAATTCAGTAAATCAATACTTAGCTGCAAGTTATATTCCTGAGTTTTCATAAAAAAAATCCTTAACAGCAAACTGTGTAACTTCATGAGTTAAAAAGCTCTATAATCTATACTCTAATATCAACACCATAATTCAAACCCGTCAGCCAATTTCAGGAACACTTGATGGTAATAGCAAAAGCATAGAGACCAAGTTCAAACCTGAAATTTATCACTTTTACCCACCTGATTCCCTGTGCGGTGGTGTTCACTGAAGCTTGGCCGGCGGTTGGGAGGGGCAGAGGCGTGTGCCCTGCAGCCGCAGGTGCAAGAGGCAGCGAGCCGTCTGGTGGCAACCGCGGTGGCCGGAGCACGGCGAAGCAGCACAGGTCTCTCAGACGACGACGGTCGCGCACGCGTTCAGGCGAAGGGTGACAGGCGCGCGCGTGTTGAGGCCGACGGCTGCTTAGTGGTGGCTCGAAGCTTGTGGCCGGCTGTCGGGTGGCGTCGTGACCGCCTGGTGTTCGCCGGGGCAGAGGGCTGCTCGTCAACGCCGAGGTCAAGCCGGAGGAGCGTAGATGAGCGGAGCTCGGGTTGGAGAAAAGAAGATCAGAGGATGAGAGGGAGAGAAGCATTCTCTCTACTAAATTGGCTTGAATCCCTGTGGCCTCACACGATCCCTGTATGCTCACAAGGATGAAGTCCTGACCAGATCCGAATTCTTCGGAAGTCACCATCCGCGCACAGACCTCCGTTCCCTCTCTCGCGAGCGAATATGAAGGTAAAGAGAGATGGCTGGCAGTCATCTCTCTCTCTCCCTTTAAAAGATTTTAAAACTGTTACAATACATTAATTTATCTTATTTTATTTTATTTTTAAAAAACAATTTGGGATTTTATAGCTTAATATAGTATAGTTGTTCAACGGATATGGTTTCATGATATCAACTTATCATTATACTATAGCTTATTGAATAATAAGCAGTCCATAGTTCCTTCTGATTATGTTATTAGTTTACTATTATTAATATAGTATATTTAAAATTTTAAATTAACTTTATTGAAATAAATGAACAGTCCATTTATTATTATGACTGTTCTTATTATTATTCTTATTATTATTATTATTTGATTTTCTTTCCCTCTCCCTTTTTTTTCCACAGAATTTGAATAAAAACTAGGTTTCTATATTTTATTAGATTTTATTATTCTCATCTAGTTTATTAGATTATTTTAAAAACTCACAAGATATTACAATTAAATATTATGGATACGCTTATCATTCAAAATCACGTCTGGGTCCATCAAGCTTCCTGGCTTTCCATTACGACACGCTCCGATCTAATTGTCGGGACTAGTATTTTGTCTAATATCGCCAACCAAATTTTCTAATTTCATTAAAACTTAGTAATTCCTTATGGGATTTTCCGGAAAAAATTCATATTTAATATAGAGAAGTTTCGTGGTGTTACAGTTCTTGTTCACCCATACAAAGGGGATCACAAGCACTCTCATCTTAATGATCGAATAAACAAGCGGTTGGATTGGTACCTCGAGATTAGCACCAATCCAATATCTTCTAATTTCGACCGTTGATTTATTTCAATAAATTTCATGCATTGTTATCGTGGCCTTTTGCATTTAACCCCTTCTATTTTAATTAGTTTATACACAGGTCCTTTTACCTCTGAGAGGGCACAATTGCATTTAAGTCCTCATGAATTCTGAAATTAACAAAAAGCCCTTGAGGACTCCAAATAACTCTAATTATGGGATTAACTAATTTAATACTCTTTTTCATATCAATTCTAATTAATTTCAAATATGAAAAACTCTTTTAATTAACAAACAGATTAAAGGGCAACTAAGAAAATTTTTATTCTCAATAAAAATTCAATTACACCCAACTTTGGGGACTTTTATTCTTTAACTTAATTAATAATTAAGAAAAATAACTAGAAAATTTTATTTCCTTAAAATTTCCGGATTCTACACTTTGGATTTTTATTATGATAATAAACATATGTATTTTATCCCAATGGGTCCCTTGCATGTAGAAAATTGTTGTTGTTGGTTGAGAGATCCTGAGTTCACGCAATGCCTCACGGCCTTGAGGTGAGAACACGGCATACCAAGTTAGTTACATTATTCGGCCTTGATGGGTCCTGAGCTTGTCGCCTTTGTCAAAAAAAAAAAATTACCATGAGTTCAAAATCTGAAATTCAGTGATGATCTTGGTACTTCCAACAAAAAACACATTTGGATACATGCATAAATGCATTTTCATTCGGTTAAAAACTCAAGCATAAAAGATCATGTTATGAAATATGAAATATGAAATATTTCTCAAACCAAATGCAACTGAAGCTAATAAATGGGCACTACTGCCAGGTTTTATTTACCTTATGCTTGTTCAGAAACTAAAAACAGCAGAAACAGAAGAAAAAGACCATGAGGGAGGTTACAAATCCATGCAGTGCTGCAGGGTTCTTCAAAGGAGTCACTACTGCTTTGATCTGCAAGTAATTCTTGAGGTTATCCATGCCTTTCTCTCTTCCATGGCCACTCATCTTGTAGCCACCAAACGGAATTGCAGCATCAAAGACATCAAAACAATTGACCCAAATTGTTCCAGCTCCTCAATGCGCTTCATGTTGTCAATTATTGTTAGTAAAAGCTCCAGCTGCAAGGCGTCAAACGAGAAGCATTTGCTCTTAGGATCACCTCATCAATATTTTGTTGAAGATTTATTCTAAATTTGGAGATCCGCCTTAATTGATTGGAAATCAGCTGATCGGAGTTAAGATCTACTTAAGTGAGAGATTTACTTAATTGAAGATTTGAAATATTGCTTAATTTGGAGATTGTATAGTTTCCTATAACAAGTTACAAATGTAATTCTTCCGGTATGAATATTAATGAATCTAAAAAATATAACTTCACCATGTTCTTTTCTCCAATTCTTTTGGTTCTTTCATCATCTCTGTTTGTGATTGTTTCATTGTTGCAACTCTAAACATGGTATCAGAACCTATGGTGAATTCGAAGGAGGTAAGTTGTGCAACTCTGGTCGGGGAAACTTCACTTGCAGTAGGCTCAGATGTTGCAGAGGTATGGCACTTGCACTTTGTGAAACACTATGGTTGAAACTTCTTTTGGAAGATTTGGGATACTCATCTAGACAACCAATTAAATTGTATTGTGATAATAAAGCCGCATGTGATATTGCCCACAACCCGGTCCAACATGATCGTACAAAGCATGTGGAGGTGGACAGATTCTTCATTAAGGAGAAGCTTGATGATGGTATGTTGGAATTGCACGAGATCCGTCAGGAGGACTAGTTGGGTCGATCTTCTTACTAAAAGCCGCTCCCAAATCGAAGCTTCTCAAAATTAGTGGACAAGTTGGGCATGTATGATATCTATGCACCAACTTGAGGGGAGTGTTGAAGATTTATTCTAAATTTGGAGATCTGCTTAATTGATTGGAAATCGGCTTGATTGAAGATCTACTTGATTGGAGATTTATTTGATTGAAGATTTGAAATATTTCTTAATTTGGAGATTGTATAGTTTTCTATAAGTTATGAATGAATGAAAAATATAACTTCAGCCATGTTCTTTTCTCCAATTCTTTTGTTTCTTTCATCATCTTTGTTTGTGATTGTTCCATTGTTGCAACTCTAAACATATTTCTGTCATCAAAGTTGAAAACAAGGTTACAGTTTACTGAATGTATATCTTGCTAAAATTCCAAATTCAAAAGTGATCTATTCAACACCAACAGTGGCCTCTTGGCCTATTAAATGATATCCCTCAGTTGAGTGTTGTTGGTTTGGGAGAGATCCCGGTTGACTTACACCCCACGCATCAAGGTAGTGAGGGCACATGCGCGTTCATCAGCATTAATAGCCCATATGACGGATTGGCGCTTATCGCCTTTGTCAAAAAAAAATAAATGAATAAATAAATAAATAGTGATCTATTCAGTAGATTACCTTGAACTTTAGGATGGACTGAACATGTCCAAAGATCTCATCTTTCACAATCTCCATTTCATCCTAGACAGAAAGAAGACCAGAATAAGGCTTTGGTTATGTATGAGTGTATTTATAACTGTAGATAGTTTAATTCAGGTTAAACTTCACATTTGAGAAGATAGTTGCCTTTGTTGCCTATCTATCACCACCCCATACTAGAGTTGCCCCACTACCAATGTCTGACCTGATGTAGCGCATAACTTTGTTGAACTTTCAACAACGTCAATCTAAAACAAAAATATGCCACATAAAGAAAAAACCTGTAAAATGAATCCAGAGTCATTTTCTCTTATAAAAGGAATTTTCTACTAAAAGTTGGGCAAATACTTGCAAGCGTTCCCTTGGTGTAAAAGCTGAAATAATCAGATGGCAAATATGTATTAGTCACTGCTCAAAATAAATGATAAGATTAATTTACTGCAGTAGAGCTTCAAACAGTAGAAAAATTTTACTGAAACATTTGGTATAAACCGATCCACAAAAGTTTGCTCAAGTTAAATATAATTGTAGCTATACCTCTACAAACAAGCAGTCTTCAGTTGCAATGCAAGTACCTTCTCCATCTAAATGAATGCTCTCACCCTCCAAAACCGTCTGATTCGGGAACAAGGAATTCTCTCCAAATCCAAACTTCGGGGCCTTTGCAGCGATCAGGATCTGAAGACGAGACTTCCCTTGGGCCACCTGAGATGGACGAGTGCCGTAGCAGAAGTCGGAGCAGCCGGTCCCCGCCGCCACCCTTCGCTGCACCATCCTTGCTTCTCTCCGAGCACCCGAAGGAGGTGTCTATGCCCCCCTTTAGTTGGGCCATCCTTGCTTCATGTAGATGGAGAAGGTACTTGCATTACAACTGAAGAGTGCTTGATGAATCCAAATAGGATCCACAAGAGGAATGAGAAAGCAAGAGGTAGGCGGGCTGGTACAAGGTTAGCTGCTACTTATGTTACTAAAGTGTAAACTTCTACATTGCCAATGGAGGAATCATTAATGCACCAGCATTTGCAGATGACAAGTGGGACAAGGAAGCCTATCAGTTTGATTTTGATTATCTTATTTTATGCTTTTCTAGTTTTGAACTAAGTCATGATAGAACTGGAAAGGCCGGGAATCGTGAAGGTTCTTTCTAATGTACGTTAAATGAGCAACCTTTTTGATTTATCCAACATCCAATTAGCAATGGGGCTGGCCAAGGGCATTGCCTCGTTGATTTTTCGCTTTTTTTCTATAAAAAGAAATTGCATGGCAAGTGTTTGAGAGCTTTGAATGCTATTTTAAAAGCAACCCCTTAGTTTTTACAAAATCTCTATCAATTAGTCTTCTCTCAAAAATAGCTTTTTGTCAATGGATCAAGCTACATACTTGAATGAGGACTCAACAAGATGGTAGCTGTAGAAAAAAAAAAAGAATTCGTACAAGGGGATTTTTTGTTTATCGTTTAACCCAAAAGACCTTGTTACTATGGAATGTGTCATTTTCTATATATGTCCCAACACTCTTCTCCCATTAGGCGATGTGGGATTATTGTTTGAACCCAAAACATTATTCAGGGGCTAATCAAACTGGATTCTCCATGCAATTTGATTCTGTTAATCAAATAATAATTACATCTTTTCTTGAGCTGAACTTAACTTTACAAGTGATCTTACTTGTTTATATTGCAGAAGAGCTTGAACACTACTTGCAAAGTAGAGTAATTACACTAGCTCAAATTGTTTGTTTTTGGAGATGTCGCAGCACACTATTTAGCTTGATTAATTGTCTTGAGAGTTTGTGATTGGTTTTCCCTAGTGTAGGTTAGACTCTTTTTGAACTGGGAGTCCATCATCATCACCTTGGCCCCTTTAATTGTATTTGTTGCATCAAACCATGCATGATAGCACAAGAAAATCAATATAATCAAATTTGAGTAAGCATGTTTTTTATTTTGAAAACATCTTCTTTTCTCAAACTAGAGATTTCACACAATGGTCATTTTAATTGACCACCCCAATCCATCCGTAAAGTTGTGTTTATTTGAATGGTTCAAAAAGGAGACCTCACTTAGCTCATGTACCTTTTGGTTGTATGGATGAACAATTAAAATGACATTCTGATCTTGTGTTTAACAATATTCAGAATTTAAAACACTAGACTGGTATGGCTTGTATGGGGGCTTGTGTTCCCAACCATGTAAACACTTTCCTAGTGTATGCTTTCCCCAAGGCATGACCTTCAATTTATTGATTAACCATTAATCTCTGTCACCTTGGAATCTACATTTTATTAAAGAAAGAACAACATGCACCTCTTCCTTTCCTATTTCTTCCTTTTTTTCATATGTTTCCACGTGATCAACTTGTAGGTTTTTTGATGAAAAGAGCTACATAGTAGCTATAGATTAAGAAACAAGCAGCTATTACAAACTCATCCAACAGACAGGATGAACACAAGCTTTCACAGCCTACAACCAAATAGATAAAAAAACAAGCAAAACACAGCAAATAGATGCCTGATGCATAATGTCCGATCAGGACCTCCTCTTTCCAGCCATCTTCTTACTAAGCCTGTTCCATAACACTAATAAACAATTTCCACTCCCGGTTCAAAAAGAGCCTAACCTAACCTACACTAGGGAGAACCCATCACAAACTTGTAGCTCGGTAGCCCGAACAATTTTGTGTTGAGCAATTTTGGAGATGAAATGAACCCGCTTATTATTGACGTGCCGTTTTTTGCAAGGTGTTTTTTGTTCTTTGCTGTTGTGGTGTGGCCCGTCCATTCTCCCCCCACCTTTCCCGGTGATCTTTTTAGATCTTTGAAATCTTGATGCGGCTACCTGGATTGATATAATCTACTAAGCTTGAACTTTTTGAGGGTGGTCTTGGGGGGTCGTGTTTCGACATTCTGAGAGCAGGCCCATCTTATCCGTCGAGTGCTACATCTGAGACCGCATTCTGTTGGGTCAGGATTGGGGTCGAGGTCGAGGCTGCTCTTTTTGTGGAGTGCTGAATTTGCGGCCGCGTTAAGTCGTGTTGAAGTCGTGGTTAAGCTCCAACTTGCCGGTGTCAAGGCAACATTTAAGACGTGCCGAGGTCGTGGCTAAGCTCTGGCTTGCAAGTGTCGAGGCCACGTTAAGACCCGTCGGTGTTGTGGCTAAGCTTAGGCTTGCCAGTGTCGTTGTGTAGAGGCTACGTTAAGATGTGCTGAGGTTGTGGTCGGGAACTTAAACTCTATCCCTTTTTAAACAGGGACGAGTTTAGGAACTCGGCCCTTTTAGTGAGCGGACTTTTAACGAGTTTAAAAAACTTGACAATTTTTTTGAAGGGATTTATGAATAGAAGAATAAATTTAGGAACTCGACCCTTTTCGTGAAGGGACTTTTAACGAGTTTAGAAACTCGACCCTTTTATTGAAGGGACTTTTTAAGTAGAAGAACAAGTTTAGAGACTCGACCCTTTTATTGAAGGGACTTTTGAATAGAAGAACGAGTTTAGAGACTCGACCCTTTTATTAAAGGGACTTTTGAATAGAAGAACGTGCTTACTGACAAAACATGGAGAAGAGGGAGCTTTATTGATAATATTGTTTAAAAGTGTTCAAAATGGAAAGGTCGGGAGTCTTTGTCCTTCCATGTTGGTGAGGTAGTAGGTTCCCGGTCAGACAACCTTTGTTACAATATAGGGTCCCTCCCAGTTTGGGGTCAATTTTCCCACCCTACTTTTGTTCCTTTGAAACTTGTTTTACCGTAAGACCATGTCGCCTGGCTGGAAGATGACTTCCTTCACTTCGCATTGTAGAATTTGTGAACCCTTTGTCAGAAAGCAGCAAACCTGGCAGTGGTAGCCTCTCTCTTTTCTTCTAGGAGGTCCAATTCAATTTGTAGCCTCTCATCATTTTCCCCTTGATCGAACTCTGTGACGCGATATGTTGGTAGCCTTACTTCCACCGGGATAACGACGTCCACGCCGAACGTTAGACTAAATGGGGTTTTTCCTGTGGGTGTCCGGCTGGTGGTATGGTACGCCCATAGGGTGCTGTGGAGCTTTTCCTCCCAACTTGATTCGGCTTGTATCACTCTTGTCTTCAGTCCTTGTAGGATAGTTCGGTTGGTGACTTCAACCTGGCCATTGGCCTGTGGGTGCGTTACCGACGTCCGCCTAACATCAATCCCCAATTCAAAACAGAAATCCTTAAAACCCCAACTGTCGAATTGGCGGCTATTGTCGGTAACAATGGTGGTTGGAATCCCCAATCTAGAGACGATTGCTTTGAAGACAAACTTTTGATAGGCCCTCTCTGTAATGGTGGCCAAAGGCTCCACTTCCACCCATTTGGTGAAGTAGTCAATGCGACTATAATGAATTTCTGTTGTCAAATTGTCATGGGGAATGGCGAATGGGCCCAGGATATCGACCACTCAAATTGCAAATGGCCTCGGGCTAATGACCTAGGTGAAAGGGATAGTTGGGTGCTGTTGTATCTTAGCATGTCATTGGCAAACCTCACACATTTTGGTCAGCTCAATCGCATCTTTGGATAGACTGGGCCGATAATATTCCTGCCTGAGAATTTTGTATCTGAGGGCTTCTCCTCAGACATGCTCCCACAAATTCCTTCGTGGGTTTCCTGAAGGGCATACTCTTCTTCTGAAGGGGGGAGACACCTTAAGTATGGTCGAGAATACTACCTCTTGTACAAATGTTCTCCTATGATGACATGTCGGTGTGCCTTATACGTCACTCTTCGGGCCTCTTTGGGATTGGCAGGTAGCATACCCTTTTTAAGGTATTGTATGATGGGGTCCATCCAGCGAGGATTACTCAATCTCTTGTACTTCTGGCTTATGAGAGGTCTCGATAGTCTTGCTACTCAGATGCTGGACATTGATGGGGTGTTGGTATCAATGTCGGATGATGATGATGCCATCCTGGATAAGTAATCAGTGGCCTGGTTGTCAGCGAGGGGAATTTTTAACATGGAAATTCCGAAAAACCACTGCTAGTCTCTTGACAATGGCATTGTATTTGACCATATTCTCTTCTAGGGCTTCGAAGTCCCCGTTCCAATGCCCGACCATCAGTTGGGAATCAGTGTGGGCTTGTAAGTCTTGGACCTCAAGACCTTGGGCGTGCCTTAAGTCGGCAATGAATGCCTCTACTCAGCCTCGTTGTTTGTGGCATTGAACCCGAATCTTAGTGCAGTCGAAGTTTTCTATCCTTCGGGAGAGTTTAGGCACTCCGCGCTACCCCCCGATCCTTTCTCACTGAGGATCCATAGACATATTACAAGTCCCAATCTGGCCGGTAAGGTGGTTTTGACGTACCCCTCTGTTTCTGGGGGGGGGTAGGTACTCATGCCCACTCATCTCGACAATGAAGTCGGCTAGTGCTTGGGCATTTATTGCTGCCCGGGGCCTATAGTTGATGTTGTTTTCCCCGAGATCAATTGCCCACTTCGCCAGCGTTCCTAATGTCTCAATTCACTGTAAGATGTGTTGCAGCGGCTGATCAGTGAGGACTACAGACTTATGGGTCTAGAAATAAGACATAAGGTGGTGAGTAGAAGTGACGAGGGCGTAGGTGAGCTTCTCGGTTGGCTATGTGTATCGGACCTCGGATAGGGGCATCACCTTGCTTGTGTAATATATAGGTCTCTGGACTCTTGTATCTTCTCGGAGAAACACAGAGTTGACGGCGAGGGGACCCATCGCCAAGTATAAGTACAAGTCCTTAGCTTGGTTGGGGTTTGACAAGCAGAAGGGGTGAAGCGAGGTACTCCTTCAGTTGTTTGAAAGCTTCATCTCATTCCTCGGTCCACTCCACCTTTGGGGCCTTCCTAGGGCTCGGAAGAAGGGTAGATTTTTCTCCCCCGCCTTTAATATAAATCATCAGAGGGTAGCTACCCGCCCATTCAACGTTTGGATTTCCTTCATAGTCCTTGGTGGACTCATTTCTTGTTTTGCTCTGACTTTCTCAGGGTTGGCTTCAATGCCTCTTTCTGTGATCATGAATACCAAAAATTTGCTAGATTTCACCCCGAAGTCACATTTCTCTAGGTTGAGGCGCACCTCGTGCTCTCAGAGTGCTCGGAAGGTTTCTTGTAGATCGGCGATGGGTTGGTATGCCCTTTTGCTTTTTACAAGGATATAGTCAATATACGCCTCTACATTGCTTCTGAGTTGCTTCTCGAACACCTGTGTCACAAGCCTCTAGAAAGTGGCACCTGCGTTCTTTAAACCCAAAGGCATGACTTTATAACAGTATGTACCTCTGGTCATGGTGAACGAGGTTTTTTCCTCATCAGGCTTCGCCATTTTGACTTGGTTGTACCCAAAAAAGCCGTCTAAGAAATTCAGCATCTAATGGCCCGACGTGGCGTCAACTAGCTTATCAATAAGTGGGAGCGGGAAGTAGTCCTTCGGGCAAGCTTTATTTAGGTTGGTGAAGTCGATACACATTTGTCATTTTCCCGAGGGCTTTTTTTATAAAAATTATATTCGAAAGCCACTCGGGATAATGAACTTCTCTGATGTATCCCGCCCTGGGGAGCTTGTGGGTTTCTTCATCGGCAGCTTGCTGGCGCTCGGGGGCGAGATGTCGTAGCTTCAGGATTACAAGTTAAATGGCCGAATCTGCGTTGAGGCGGTGCTAGTTTACGCTCCAGTCCACCCTAGGCATATCTTCTGGCCCCCAAGCGAAGATGTCTTTGTTATTCCGTAAGCAGCACATCATTTCTCTTCGGGCTTTTGTCGACGGCTCTGACCTGAGATGCACCGATTTGTCGGATAGGCCTTCAACCAGGGGGATTTCCATAAAGTCTTCGACAAGGGTTGCTCGTTCCCTTGGCTTCTCAGTTTCGTGTCGAGCTTCGATCTCCATGGTTTCTGAGGTTATTTTCGAATTTCTGCCTATGAGGAGGGCAACGTAGTATTGGCGGGCGACAAGGCTGATCCCCCCTTACCTCCCCACACCCGCTCTCCGTGGGAAACTTCATCAGCAAATGGTATGTGGAAATGATTGCTTTCAGAGTATTAAGCGCAGGTCTTCCCAAGATAACATTGTAGCTTGAAGAGCATCGAACCACTAGGAAATTAGTAGTGATGGTTGCTTGCTGCAGGTATGTGCTGATAGTGAGGGGGAGCGCAATGACTCCTTCGGGCTGTACCGCGTTCCCTGTGAAGCCGACGAGCGGGGTCTTCACGGGTTGTAGACCTCGGGAGCGCAGGTCCATCTATTCGTAGGTGCTCCAGAAAATAACGTCAACGAAGCTGCCACTATCTATGAGGACTTTCCTCACTTAGGAGTTCGCTATGACCACCGTGATGACCAACGCATCGTCATGTGGGTGGGAGACCCTCCTGACATCTTTATCTGAAAAGGTAATGAGAGTTCCCACTTTTGACTTCTTCAGCTGTTGTACTCGGATGGGTATCCGAATATATGATTTACGGGCTACCGCACTGTCGCCTCCCCCACTTGGTCCTCTTACGATGATGTGGATCTCGGGACTAGGCTTTTCCTTGGGCAGTCACAGAAGGGAGTTTCGAGAAGTTGGGAGCTGCGAGACTCTCTCCTCCATGACGAGTAAGGCTTGCGTTAGAGCTTCCACCTGATGCTCTAGATCGCGACAACGTTCCTTCCTTCACATGCTCTCCGACCCGGCGTTGTCGCTATTGGTGGAGTTATTGGTCATCTTTCTTATAGTGTATACGGCTTTTTCATTTAGTGAGTCCCCACGGACGGCGTCAATCTGTTAACCAAAAACTTGTTCTCCTTGGAGTTGATTCCAACTCAAGCCAACTGAATGCCTCCTTCTGGAGAAGAAGACTTTGAAGGTGTCTCCCTAAGAGAATCCACCTGAAATAGGACAAGAACAAATCACCGATGAGAGGGGGGAGGGCATGTTGCCCAAGCCAGCTATGATGGTCAAGTTAGTTGGTCTCTCATTGAAGAAGAAGAAGAAGAAGAAGAAAACCCCCTTCCTGGAGGAATTCAAGTCTTTGTGTTTTAGAATGAACTTACCTCTTTCTTTGGGGCCTCCTTTTTTGAACATGATGTAGGATGACGTGTCCCTTTCACTTGTCCTTAGGGCGTGGTGTTAGAGGAAAGGCAGCATGACAGCTCCTCTGGAGGCCCGAGCAGTATTAATTGGGGATTTCAGTGCACTGACACGTGGAGGGCGAAATCTTGGTGTATCAATAAATATCTTATAAATATTTTTTTAAATAAACAGATTTATAACATATTTATAAATATTTATAAACCAATATTTAGAATAAACATATTTAAAATATATTTATAAATATTTATAAATAAATATTTTAGAATAAACATATTTATAACATATTTATAAATATGTTATAAAAATGTTTATTCTAAAATAAACAGATTCTAAACAACGTGTTTACAAACAACTAATCCTAAGCATTAACTACCTAATATTTTCATGGTTTGACACAACACAAGAAGCTCGAATGATAAAGTTACGAGCGCTAGAGCCCTGATCAGACAGAGCCTTGAATCCACATAAGACTTTGCGAGAGAACATCAAAGACCACAAGCCACTAGCTCACAGTTCGTATACGAGGCCACTAGGGCTAGGGAAACGAAGAAAGACCCTCCCTGAACCCCACATTTAGCCATGTAACACCCTGGTTTCAACTAATGCCAGGCTACATGTAACTCAGTCCATCAAAGGACACTTTCTACATTAATAAAAGTGGTTTATCCACCTTCCCCCAAAAAAAAAAAAAAAAAAGGATTTATAATATATTTATAAATATTTATAAACCAATACTTTAAAATAAACATAATTAAAACATATAGATTTTTAACTATTGGTCCCTGGAATAGTAGCTTAATTGCCTTGGGGTCCTTGAGGTGGGTTGTTTATTATTTTTTGGTGTGTGTGTTTTTGACTTTAAGGTCCTTGGAAACAGTGCCAGGGACCTATAAATAATTTCCCCTAAAACATATCTATGACATGACTACTCAAACTAAAAAAAACTACAAGGGTAATTTGGTCATTCACAATGATGAACAACTTTCAACCTCAACCATTAATACTCATAAATAATTGTATGTAAACAACATTAAACTTTAGGGTTAAAGCCATTTTTGGTCCCTGAAAACAGGGCCAATGTTCATTTCCATCCCAAAAATTTAAAATTTGTTCAATACGGTCCACATCAACAAAATAATGACCTAAACATAATAATAAAAAGATTATATGCATTTTATTAGTATTTCACATGACCGCCACATTAGCAATATGGACCAAAAATGCCAAAATACGGAATATAATGGAACCCAAAATGTCAAAATATGCAATACATAGGGGCCATATTGAATAAATTTTGAATTTTGGGATGAAAATGAACATTGATCCCATTTTCAGGAACCAAAAATAACTTTAACCCTACCAATTTAAAAGACGGAACACACAATAGTAGGCCCAGGCTTAGGGTACGGAACCACCTCCCTCAAGTGCTAGCGTACAAGAAGGAGGTTTCGTCATTGAATCACAATTCGAAATAGGATCCGGATCCTCTCCTTGTTTTCCTTTGTATTTCGTATTTATTTTCGAATCTTATTGATTTTAAAATCGAAAGGTTAGCTCATTCCATTTCCCGCCGTTGAATGAGTCTATAAAATGTTTAATGATGAAAGTTCGAGGATTACTTGGATTTAAAAATCAACGCCAAGATAAAAAATAAAAATCTGAAAAACAAAGAGAGGTTCCGGATCCTTCGAAATACATCTAATGTTTAATCAGAGAGATTTGTGCTGCTTGTTCGTTTGGCTGCATGTGCTATAAAAAATTTGATCATAGAGATTTGTGCTGCTTGTTCTTTTGGCTGCAATGTGCTATAAAATGTTTAATGAATCATAGAGATTTGTGCTGCTTGTTCTTTTGGCTGCATGTGCTATAAAATGTTTAATGAATCATAGAGATTTGTGCTGCAACTGCACTTATCGAGATTTGTGCTTGGTCTTTTAGCTGCATGTGTTATAAAATGGTTTAATCAAAGAGATTTGTGGAGGGGTTTATTTAAATATAACCGTTTCTTCCACTTCCCCTGCAACTGCACTTGTCGAGAGAGAGAGAGAGAGAGAGAGAGAGAGAGAGAGAGAGATGAATAGGGATTTGAAGGGGACTCCGGTGGGCTACCGAATGCCGGCGGAGTGGGAGCCGCATGCCCAGTGTTGGATGGGCTGGCCAGTGAGTAGTTTCAATACTGGAACTTGATCATTGTTTAATTGCTTAATTATATGAAGTCGCAGCCATGAATTGTATATTCAAATTGGTCAAATTTATGCGTGTTTCCATGGTACTGGGTTCAATAAATAGGTAAAGATAGCGAATTGGAAATGATACGCTATTAATGGTTTTCTGATAGTGAAATTTAGGATTCAGGATTCAGTGAACTGAATATTTTATGCTTTGTTAAGAAATTTTTTTTTTTTTTGTTCCAAGCTATGATTATAATGTATGTGGAAGAAGACCTGTTTGTTGCTTTCCCTTTTAGCCTGAGGCTAATTTCTGTAAGATTTGTTGACTGCCTCATTTTTCTCAAATAAAATAATTTGTTTACTGCAAGAGAAAGATGCAGACCACAAACCATAAATGTGATTGTGCTTGGAAGAAAGTTTTTTATTTTTACTTTTTCTTTTTGATGTTGATGTTCATTTTGAGTTCAGGAGCGACCGGATAATTGGCGGGACTATGCCTCTTATGCTCAGCATACATTTGCTGAGGTGGCAAATGCGATTTCAGAATTTGAGCCGGTCACTGTGTGTGTTAGTTCTGATCAAGTATTACTTCTTTCTCATGCTCATGTTTTCTATTTTATGTTCAAAATCTTGTTTTAGTTATTTATAAGTTCTGACTTTTTTTTTTCTCTGTTTTTGTGAAACTGTCTCCTCTAGTATTTGAATGCATATGAACGATTGAGGAGTAATGCTAACATCAGGGTCGTGGAGATGAGTATGAATGATGCCTGGTTTCGTGATACCGGACCCACTGTGAGCTTGCGTTCTCATTTTCTTTTCTGTATTGTGCTCTGGCTGATCTCTCTGTTAATGTTTTGGTGTAGTTTGTTGTGCGTGATGGGAATTCAAGTTCAAAATACCAAGGAAATTTAGTTGCTGGCATTGATTGGACCTTCAATTCTTGGGGTGGTAAGCTCTTTAGATTATGTGCATTTTGCATTTTAGATACCCTTTTCCTTTACTCATTTGGTAAGTTAACAAATGATCAATTTCTTCTTGGTTGCCTCAAGTAACTAACTCAGTTTGATATTCTACACTGTGAATATAGAGTGTTCTTGCGAAATCATGCAACATAGCCCAGCAGAGAAAATGTTTGTGTATCCTCATCTTATTTTTGCACTAGAAAAATGCACCTGTGTACAAATAAGTTTTTCTTTAGTTACTTTTCTCTTGTTGATGTTAGAACTACTCTTCCTTCTAACATCTTCAGTTGTGGTATAAATAATTATATAATCTTACTGGAGCAAATTCCCACAAAGTTGAAAATCATGATTTAGTTTATAGTATTAAATATTGTATCATCTACATGGGTAATAGATTAGGATCCATTCAGGATTTCTATCATTGAAGCAGATTGCATCTTGTGATTGGCCTTTTTAGACAGATAAATTGCTGGGGATGATATGACCCCTCACCTTTTTTTTTGTATTTTTTATTTTTTCTCAACGGATCAATGCACAGAAACTAAATCATCTACATGGGTTTCTAATCAAGGTCCTTTTGATGGTTTACATGATCTGGAACTGGCTTGCATTGCAGAGTGAGATACTTGATTTAGTTGTAATGATGCCTGTGTCACAGTGCTAAAGAAACGTTAAGGAAATTTTGTCTCTTTGTGGTATTTGTTTTTATTTCTTGCTTTAGCATGCAACCTAACTTTAATTTCCCTGCATGAATGTTCTCATAAAAATAGGAATGACACCTCTAAATATAAAATAACTTCAAACCAATTCTTTTTATGATCAATCTATCAGATTTAAGCAGTATTTATATAAACCACAAATCTAATTTTACTTATATTCAAGCAGTAATATATTTAGGCTATCATACTCTATGTTTAGTCTTGAAATGAAGAGGATAACCATCCCGGATTAATGTGGCGTCAAGGTTTATGTTGCATCAAGTGAGGTAATATAATTGATTCATCTAAATAGAAAAATGTTAATGATATATTTTTATTAAATGACATCTAATATCTTGGAACTTGCGTCTATTTTTGTTTGTTAATTAATTTGAATAGAATAAATAAAAAGTAGTATATTGCGAGGTGCTGATTTGTCACTAACAATTTATAGGCATTTGTGATTCACTGTCTCTTAACATCTGCTTTTGAGTGGTCCTTCCCCACTCGCATATCACACTATATATGAGCATTTGGTACGTTAGGCTTTGTTTTTGATTTGTTACCAATTCTTTTACGAGAAAGTAGTTTTTCATTGACGGTTAGATAATCATGGTGTAAGCCTTGCCTGAATAAGTTAGGGTCACTTGTGGTTGAGAAGAACCTGCAAAATGATGAAAACTTTGTAGTTTGATGCTGAAAAAAATTGCTAATTGTATTTCAGCAATAGTATTTCAAGAAAGAGAGGGGCTTGACAGAAACCTTGTACATAGTTGATATGCAGGAATACCTTGACAATAGAAGAGTCTAATAAAAAAATATCTGTAATAGTTTCTTAGGAGTTATTAGTTGCTGAATAATGTCTGATGATATTTAACTGTTGGATGTGCAATGGGTAGCTGTTAGGAAGTTTGCATTGGTATGTCTATGCAAGCAATTTTGGATATTATGAAAAATTTGAAAAATAAGAAAGTTCATGGTCCTTGCCATTTCAATTTTATCTTGGGTATGATCATTTAACATGTGGGGAAATTAATTTAATATGTTTTTTGATTTTTAGGACCAGAGAAGGGCTGGTATATTGACTGGAACCTTGATGATCAGGTTGCGAGAAAGGTTAGTCAAGTATTTTTGCTGATAAAAGACCTGGTTATGTATATTTTCCCTTTTTGATAGTGTTGTTGAAACATACAGCTTATCTCCATTAATTTTCATTTAGATTTTGGAGTTGGAGAGAATTCCTCGCTTTCGACATCATATGGTTTTGGAGGGTGGGAGCATTCATGTAGATGGAGAAGGTTATGAATTATGACCAATGGCATTTCATATAATGTTTTGGTTGGATAGTTTCTATTGATGTATATCTGTTTCAATTTCCAAGGATCTTTTACTCTTCTTTATGCAACTCCTGAACACTTGTCTGCATTTAATGAGAGGAGAAAATAATTTGTGTTGTCTCCTTGTAGCTTCATTATTATTTATTATTTATTGTTATTATTATTATTATTATTATTATTTTGGATGTTATGCATTTAGATTCATTTCCTTCAAACTGCTGTCTTCATTGTTTTTATTGTTCCTTCTAGTTTATGTTCATTATTCAATTGCCTTCACCATAATGGAACTGTTAGATAGTTCCTTTTGATGATGTTGAAATCGAATTTTTTGTTAGCTGACTTTAATGATTTAAAGTTTTTACTTAAGCTGACTGTTTATGGTTTGCCTTGAATTATGTGATTGTTTTCACTTTAGTATTCATGAAACTCTTTTATGCTATGCGTTTTTTAGATCTCTATCTTCCTTTCACCTGTTTGGACTATAGTTTTATGTTTAAGTTCTAACACATTTTAACTTTTTCCCCACACTGTTTATCTACTCATCCATCCTATTGTATGGACTGATTGAAGGAGTTCACAAATTTTTTCATAATTTTCTAAATTTGAAGGTCTAATTCAATGATATTCAAGAAGTTGCCGAGGAAGTCTATTTTTTAAGTAATATCTATTTAAATCCGCTCAACACTTAAATATTGTGTCCCCCACTCAATTTATTCCTGCTGCTGTTTTTGTTTTTGGTTCTACAACAGGTACTTGTGTAACAACTGAAGAGTGCTTGTTGAATCCAAATAGGAATCCAGATATGACTAAGGAACAAATTGAGTTTCAGCTGATGATGTATCTTGGTGTTGCAAAGGTCATTTGGTTGCCTAGAGGGCTCTATGGTAACGCCGCACTTCTCTTATTAAATATGAGTGTTTTTAAGTTAAGCTTTTGTTATGAGAGAACAATTTGGATGATTTGAGAAGCTGTTCGTACTTCATTAGATCATGTGTTCAATTCTGCATGTCCTTAAACCCTAAACTCTTGAGACTTCTATGATGGATTAGCCTAGTTAGATTTTGATGCAAGAAAATTTAACTAGGTTAATCTTCTTGTATGCTTTGTTAGTCAATCAGCAATTCTAGAGCAGTCTGTAACTGTTCTTTAAACTTCAAATGGTATGTGATAGGTTCAAAAATATGTTCTATTAGTGGTAACATCCATAGATCAACTGACATTCATTCTTACAAATAATTAGCATAATTAAAATCCTCTATAGAGATCCCATCATCCTAATTATGCTATTATCAACCCTTGAATAAATCACAAATAAAGCATCATATACTAAATCTCTTTTCAAATTATTCATATGGGGTGCCTATCAACTGAGTTTGATTATAAATTTATAATATAGAACCTTATTTTAGAAACATGGACAATACAAGCAAGACATGCAGATATGGCAGTGATAATAGTAGGTGTGATCAAGTTCACATATGGCACAAACAACTTTCTCCAAAGTCTCTTAAGTTGATGTTCTATGTAGCTTATATGTATTTTAGATTTATAGAACTAGAATTGCTTTCTTGTTAGAAAGATTAGAATGATAAACTACACTTGAGAACCAATTGAGAAATTTACTGAATTATATTCTTATGGTTCACCAATTCCACATTTCAGACAATAATTCAATCAAGCCCACCAATGAAATATCATGGCATATCATAAGCGCATTCATATTGTAACATTTCTTAGCTAATGTATTTACCTTTAACAAATTCACATCAATCATAGGCGGTATGATGATTAAAAATATGTCATATCGCACATTGAATATTAACTTGTCATGAACTTAAAATCATTACAATTTTATGATCATCATCCTTTTACAATGTAAATCAATTCATCTTAATCAAGAATTATAGTTTCTTAGTGTAATACACTTAGTTTATTGTTTATGTATCTTAAGCATTCTCATGATTAAATTATCATTTAATGACATATTTTGTCTTCCATCTTGGATGTGCCAACATGACCTAATTAAAATTCAGTGCTCTAAATTGATGTGCTTGCAAAAGTATTCATTATCCTGCAATATGTATGATTACTCTGATAGTTTTATAACTAGTTATACTCCACCAAACTGTATTATTTTTATTTAATAATTGCAAAAAAGGATAAAAGAATGTGTAGGTTAGTCTAGTCTTGATCATCATACCTCCTAAGCGCTGCCAAAATTTTTCAAACAAGATTTCTTTTTTCTACATGGATTTCTTAGTTTTTTTTAAAAAAAATTTATATTTTTATATTTTTATATTTTATATTTTTCATTTTTATCTTTGTTTTCACTTTATAGGCATAGATCAAGCACACAGTAGTCCCTCTCCTTGGTTTCTACTGATAATGCTCTCACTCCTTAAACTATGTATTAGGTGATGATGATGCCAATGGTCATGTTGATAATATGTGCTGTTTTGTTAAGCCTGGTATGGTACTTTTGGCATGGACCGATGATAAATCAGATCCTCTATATGAAAGATCAAAAGAGGCTCTTGATGTTATCTCCAACACTACTGATGCCAAAGGCAGGAAAATAACTGTAGTCAAGCTCCATGTACCCAAGCCACTATATATGACAGAGGATGAAGTATTTGGGCTCCACAAGACAGTCAGTGCCATTATACTCATCTTGTTCAATTTAGTGCCATATTAAATTTTAAACTTGCTATATATTACTTCAAGATCTTTTAGTTCAAGGTTTTGGTATTAAGTCAAGATATCACCATTACTTATCTGCTTCAAACCGGGACAGGACAGTTAGGTTCTTAGAACTAATAGCCTAAGTGTACAGGACTCCTATAATATATAGAACTGAAGTTTTTCTTTTTTGCCTTTTAGTAGTTTTGTCCCTTGATGCATTTCTATGTAGAAAAATATCCACTTGAATACACATTAAATGTTTCTGGAGAAAAGGTAGGTTATTTGAGGATTAACCTAAAAAGTATTTAGGTGAAGTCGATTATGAAATATATTTAATGATAAAAGGTTAGCACTAGGCTCCATGTACATATGGCACTCGAGCTTGCATCTTGTAGAGTTACTTCTTAGGCTATGAACATTAGTGTAGAATGCCCATGGATCATGGTAATCTAAGTACTTCAAATACTTTAAAAATTAAGGGGGTGTTTGGTTTGCCCGTTTTCGGGCGTTTTCCGCGTTTTCGCCGTTTTCCATTTTCTGCGAAAACGCGGAAAACGCGAAAACGCGTTTGGTTGGGCCATTTTCTGGAAAAGGCGGAAAACGGAAATGGTTGGAAAACGGAAAACTGGAAAACGATAGAAAGTCGTTTTCCAGTTTTGGAAAATGATAATGGCATAATTGTAAATAAACCAAACTCTAAAAATAATTATAAAAATACAAAAAATATCAAGTTTGTCATTTTAATTTCTAGAAATATATTTTCTTGGAATTTTATTATTATAAAAATATATAAAAATATATTTTGAAATTGATAAAAATATCATGTTTCCCATTTTTTATTTTTTAAAATATATTTTTTAAAACTTTTGTTATTATAAAATATATAAAAATATCATATTTGTTATTTTTTATATTTTAAAATTTATATAAAAAGATCTAATACCCAATTTAGTCTCTCTATTATACTGAATTGGGTATTAGACTTTATAAAAATATCATATTTATTATTTTCATATTTTAAACTTTATAAAGATATCATGTTTTTTATTTTTTTTATTTCTTAAAATATATTTTGTTAAACTTTTGTTATTATAAAAATATCATGTTTATTATTTGGTATATGTTGAACTTTATAAAAATATCATGTAATTTTTTCATTTTCTGTTTCTGTAAATCGTTTCCATTTTCTGTTTCTGAAAACAGTTTCCAACAAACCAAATCAAACAGCTTTTTCATTTTCCAGTTTCAGAAAACGCAACAGAAAATTCTTTTCCTTTTCTGTGTTTTCCGCCTTTTCAGAAAACAGAAAACGGAAAACGAACCAAACACCCCCTAAGTATTTTGGAGTTGTCTAACCTATTTGTTGGTGCTTCTAAAATAAACCTTAATATGATGTGATGATGTGTGGATGTTCTAGGGCTAGTTTTTGTCAAACTATGAAGAGAAAACGTTGAAGGAGAGGGAGTTTTGTGAAAGAAAAGGGCATTTATGCTGTTGGTAGTCATCTTCATTGCATGTCTTGAAATTTTATTTTTAGTGTTAGATAGTTTTAAAATGTTAGGTAGTCATATTTATTTTTGTGCCAGTTTTAAATTTTTAGTTTTATTAATTTTAGAATAAATTGCATCTTGTCAGTGGAACTCTATGCAAAATCATAGGGCAAATCATTTCTTTTAGTTTTTAAATTTTTTTTACTATGCCACGTCAGTATGCCACATTAGCAATCATGTTAACATGCTACGTCATGCACATAAGCCACATATACATGCCACAAGACAACCCTTCTTTCTTTTTTCTCGGATGTGCAAAAAGTGTCACATCAAAAACCCATGTCGATTGCACGTAGGTAAATACTGCCACACAGGCATTGGGATGAATAAAAAAAAGGTCATATTTTAGACCGTATGCCACTTGCCTACCATGTCAGAAACTGGGAAGAAAGTGAACAAAAAACTCAAAGTACAAAGACCGTATTGAACATTTCAATTGTACAGGGATGGAATTGAACATCAGGGTAAAGTAAGATGAAAAATAGCTTTAATCTTTATTTTTATGCCAGTTTTTAAATTTTAAATTTTTATATTTATCTGTTTTGTTTTTATTAATTTTAGTGTAAATAAAAATATTTAAATGAGGGTAGATTGTTTCGTATTGGAAGTGTAGGTATACACTAGGCCTCTTCCCAGTGTAGGCTGACCCGGTTTGAACATGGTAATTAGTGTTTTAATAGTTTCTTTTCTACTTTTTACACAACACTGAGTTAGGAAAAAACATGGGGAAGCTAAATTGGATTAAGGCACTTTATTCTGGGCTAAAATCCTTGCCAATCACAGTGTTAAAACAATCTACCTCAGATCAACCACATCCAAACATGGCCAAAATGGTTCAAAATAGAATAGCCTTAGATTACGAAATTGCTCCAAGATTTTGAAATAATCTAGCTTAGTTAAACCACATTGAGACACCACCTTGAGGCTATTCTGAAACCACATGTGAGAAGATTATCCAAACCTAGATCTTAATTCATATATCTATTTATGTTTGCAGATACATGTGATTTATCCAATTTAATTCATATATCTAGCTTAGCCTCGTCCTGTTACACTTCAGCATGTGTGTGTGTGTGTGTGTGTGTGTTGATTTCATTTATAGTTTGATTCTAAGAGATCCATTGAACAGAAGGAGAGAGCAAGATTAGTCCAAGTTTATATAGGGAGAGTAGTGGTTTGGAAGAATATATAGATGGTCACATAATAAATGATGAACTTTTAGAAGCTTTAAGTTCATTTCATTTATAGTTTGATTCTAATTCTAAGAGATCCATTGAGCAGGAGAAGAAAGCAAAAGCTAGGTTCGCTGGTACAAGGTTAGCTGCTACTTATCTAAACTTCTACATTGCCAATGGAGGAATCGTCGCACCAGCATTTGGAGATGACAAGTGGGACAAGGAAGCCTATCATGTTCTCTCTTCTGTGTTCCCTAATCATAAGGTATGAACTTTCAATGGCTATAGTCAGTTTGATTTTGATTATCTTATTTTATGCTTTTCTAGTTATGAACTAAGTCATGATAGAACTAGAAAGGCCGGAAATCGTGAAGGTTCTTTCTTATGTACGTTAAATGAGCAACCTTTTTTATTTATCCAACATCCAATTAGCAATGGGGCTGGCGAAGGGCATTGCCTTGTTGATTTTTTGCTTTTTTCTATAAAAAGAAATTGCATGGCAAATGTTTAAGAGCTTTGAATGCTATTTTAAAAGCAACCCCTTAGTTTTTACATAATCAAATTTGGTTGTTAAATTCGAGTCCTTGAGCTTAATATTTTGAGTTATATAGTGACTCTTATCTATTTTGCACTAATCCGGGTTATTTAAGTTGCCTTTGAGCTCTTACTACTTACTAGATCAGGTTTTGGCCCATTCAGGATTTGGATGTGATTGGACTTGGTGTGACGTATAATGCCCATTTAAGCTTTTGCATCAATCTCTATCAAGTAGTCTTCTCTCAAAGATAATGCCAAGTAGGCCAGGTTAGCTTGAGCAATCCCGCAGATGCACATAGCAATGGTGGTGGGCAGCCAAAATAACTTTGTCAATGGATCAAGCTACATACTTGAATATTGAGGATTTAACAAGATGGTAGCAATAGAAAAAAAGAATTCATACAAGGGGATTGAACAACTGCTGATAGAAATTAATTAGGCTTGCTAAAAGTTTGATTAACATTATTTAGGGGCTAATCAAACTGGATTCTCCATGCAATTTGATTCGGTTAATCAAACAATGATTACATCTTTTCTTGAGCTGAACTAACTTTACAAGTGATCTTACTTGTTTATGTTCAAACGCAGAAGAGCTTGAACACTACTTGCAAAGTAGAATATTTACACTAGCTCAAATTGTTTGCTTTTTGGAGATGTGGCAGTACACTATTTAGCTTGATTAATTGAATTACCATGGGATGCAATACATTAAACAACTTTTTTGCCGCTCAAGAGAAATTGTTATGTTGTGAGAAACTAATAATCAGGTTGATGGTTCAAACTGGGGTTAATTTTTTGGGTGGGTACCGTACTTTGCTCATATTTCAAATCGGGTTCTGAATTTCAATTTGTATCAAAACAGGCACTAAACTTTAATTTCATTTCAACCGAAAGTACATTGGGGATTAGGTTGAAAGCGCTACGTGGCCGGAGCTCCACATCATAATGATGCCACGCCGAAGAACTTAATCCACATGGCAACTTAATAAAAAATAATAAAATTTATAATAATTATAAATAATTTTTCTAACTTATTAATAATTTTTTGAAATTATTTATAATTTATTTTAAATGATGTCAGCCACAAACCACAAAAAAACTAATTTGCCATGTGGCTTAAGTTGCTGATGTGGCATCGTATGAAGTGGAGCTCCGGTGACCACGTAGGCAGTTTTCAACCAGAATCCCCAATGTACCCAGCCGATGAAATGAAATTAAAGTTTAGTACCCGTTTTGATACAAATTGAAATTCAGTACCCGATTTGAAATATTGGCAAAGTACGATACCCACCCAAAAAATTAACCCGTTCAAACTGGGATGGTTTGGTGCAACTCATAACACCATTAATTTCTCATGCAAATTTGCTATTGTCGAATATTTCAATTTACTGCTATCATTGCATGTTTGTTAATTGACAAGTTTGTATTTGATGTCCCGCAGGTTGTAATGATCCAAAGTGCAAGGGAACTATGTTTAGGAGGTGGAAATATACATTGCATAACTCAGCAGCAGCCAGCTTCTCCTATCATCAATAATGAGAACCAAATTTAATGAGATGGATCAGAAGTCATTGTTAATCATGTTATATTTAGGAAGCAATTGAGAGGTGTTAAATGAATGGCACATGAACCATTTTGATCATTGATTATGGTGTGAAAACATAGTATTACTAAGTGAATGTATGTGTTGGATGATTTTCATCATGATGTTTTTAGTCAAGGTGTTGCAAGAAAAATGACTTTGGAATGGGTTCAATGTTGAGAAAATTAAAGGGTTGTACCTTGGTACAAATATGGAAGTTTGAAGTGAAATAATGTGCAGAAAGTAATCGTCAGTCCTGGTAAGATTTATTTTCTGCAGTCTCTTTTGCTAGTCAGCTGAACTTTTAGTTTGGGGTATCTGTTTATTTTCACAGGCAATCAAGGTATATGTTTATTATCAAATATATTTATTATATGAAGCATGTTTGATGTCCTTGTTTACAGTGTTAATGATGGCATGGACTAGTAGTTAATTAACCCTATAGATTATATTTGTAGCAGTAATACCATTGTGGGCTCGAAATTGTCTAGCTCAACCTCGAGTTTGAAATTAAATCGAATAAGTTTGTTTGAACTCGGCCAATTTTATTTCAAAAACTCAAACTCGGTTTGATTTGGCTCGAAATTAAGAGCTCAATTATAATTTTGAAAGCTCGAGTTTGGTTCGATTTAGCTCAAAATTAAAAACTTATTTATATATTAATATATATTAATATTATATTATATATTAATATATTAATATTAAATTTCAAGCTTTCGAGCTTGAGTTCAATCGAGCTAGAAATTGAAGCTCAAACTCGGCTTGAAAACTCAAATTTCCAAGCCGAGCTTGAACTTTTACCGAGCCGATTTCAAACTATTTGTGATCATTTGACAACCTAATTGTGGGTTAGCAAGATTGTTTTTTATGCTCCTTCCTGGTTGAGGTTCTGAAATAGTTATATTACCACTTGTAGTTCCCAAAAACAATCAAGAGTAATAGTTCCTGAAAACAATCAAGAGTAATGCAACAGTGTTCAGATAGTGGTAGTGTTTGGCAATGGGATAACCCCAAGTGGACTATCCCTATCACAATTCTCAATGAAAATAGTTTCCTGCCTAAATCTTTAATTAAGATTTAAAAATATAATAATGGATCACCTACCAATGATAAGATAGTGATGTGGAAAATGAATGTGAAGTGTCAAAAATATTTGGACTTCATGAATACAGTTTGTAATACCAGAAAAGTTTATGCTTGTACAAATTCTTCAACAATATGATGATTAGGGATAGGAAGCCCTTGGTATTTGTAGAAACTTATGAGGTGCACATTCATCCTTCCTTCAAATTTCTGAAAGAGTTTTCAGTCAGCTCCCTCAGATGGTTTGGTCTCCTCTGGTGTTGCCTTAACTGCACCATCCACTCCCATTTCAGCTTTGAGGTGATTGATGCTTTGCTCCAATTCATCTATCTTGTTTCCCATGTCATCTAGTGCATTGCAGTTAAGAAAACTAGTCTGGGTATATATGTACATCTAGATTCATAAGAAATGAAGTTTTCCACTCAACAAGGACAAAATAATGGAGGAAAAGAGGAACCAATAGCACCAACAACAACTAAGTCTATTGGTACCGGGTTCCCTTGCTAAGAGGTAGGGATTCTCTCATCTAACGGGATTGAATCCCCTCTTGCAAGATGGGGCTTAGACGTGTTGAGGTGGCTCCGCGCCTGAGCCCATCCCTGACTTCCCATGTGGGGGCGCTTGTCACCTTTGTCAAAAAAAAATAAAATAAAATAAAAAGGAACCGATAGCTGGAACGTAGTGATTTATATGTGTAGGTCTTCTGGAACAAAGCAGCCAACCATTATAAGATGTCTTAAAAGTAGTCAGAATACAATACAAAAGGCAGATTGTTATACTTTGCAAAAAGGATATTCTTTGAAATTATGCTCTCAGACATTGCCTGGAACCTAGTTTGCTGCAAGGACAAAATTTTGTAACAAAGGATATTTTATATAGTTCTAGTGACAAATGAAAGCCTTAAAAACAGATAAGAGAACTCACCATCTGTACAAGGAGATTTTGCACCTGTAGAAAAAGTAGGGAATGAAAGCAAAACCATGTTAAAATTTTGCAACCAAAAAGAAAGTGGAATTACATGACCATTAAAGAAATAGGAAGGAACTTCAACACAAATAAATAAATAGCTAAATGTCTTATTTTGAAGAATAGAACTATCTCTAACCATCATAAATTGCAATTATAGCTAAAGTACTACATGGATTATAAATTCTAGTTAGCAGAACCCCCACTTCTTACTTTTCCTCTAAACATGTATTGAAAGCAGCTCCAGACTGCATTTAGACAAACAAATCAGGACTCTAAATTTCTTCAGAGTCAAAAAGAGTTTTAAGAGTTGTTAAGCACTCTTTTTAAATAATAAATACATCTAAGATATATAGGATACCATTGTAAAACAGAGGTTGTAACCAAGTTATTTGCAAAACCATGCAGAAGCCCATAGTGTAAAAATTGAAAAAAAATATGAAAGAACATACAAATTGCGTCATATCTGCAGTACTTTGTTTCAAATCTTCCGATCCTTGTTCCTCCTGTAACCAATTAATAGATCAAAACAATCATAAACACAGAGTAATCAACAGATGTATAGCTGGTACAGGACAGAATCACTATCAAGAGTTTTAGGAAAAGATGATCAAACAACTAATCAAGATGTGAAAAGTAAAGGTTAGATGTGAAAATCAGAAAAAACACCAGGATATTCCATTCAAGAAAATTTCAAACATTTCCAAGAAATCAAAGTGATGCAGCAGAATTGAAGTACCAACTAGTGCAAGTTCACAGATATTAACGAAAACTTCCTACACAAGTTATCCAAGATTTGAGTGTTATGGACCAAAATAAAAGAGAGTTAGATTTGAATTGCAATCTTACCCTATTCTATGGTCAACTTAGTAACTAAAGTAATAAGCTAAAGAGTTCCAAACAAATAATCATTGACACCACTCTCAAATCAAAACATATAATTTTTGGTAACTATTGAAAGGATTCATGGCCATATCATGATTGTAAACCCCTTTCATTAACCACATAAATCCCATCATTACGAGCTACATTTCTTCTGCTCTTTACACATCATGTTCACCAATAATTCCTTTTTGTACCCCTTTTTCTTGATCAGAAAAAGTTCTTTTGTTACACAACAGCCATACTTAACACATCACATCTTCTTTTGAAATGTTTGCACAATGAGTCTCCCCAAAAACGCTATCATTTGTACTCCAAACCAGTCACAGTGGGCCACAATGGTACTGCAAATCCTCCTCGACTATGTTTTCCCATGTTGAGTGATTTATCTCAGGCTAGATTAGAAGGATAAGGACTACAGCCACTTGTTGCAATGCCACACTGCTCATCTTGGGAATTAACTTTTCTTTCTAATTCATAAGCATTCGATCTTCCCTTGCTTATTTGTAGTAAACCTCTCATACCAATACTGCCATCCATCAAAGGTTTCTCTCGTTCCAACAATAAATCATTAACCAAGCTCTAGGTTCGAGTGCCATTTCACCACTAACCACCACTCATCCATTGATTCTTCAACATTGAATTAATATGATATTATTACCCCACGATCATTCTATATTTTCTCCCTGGTTGGTGATGAAATGCTTCAGGGAGTTGAAAATAAGCATAGATCCGGAGATTCCAGAATAGGTCAACCTTTTGAACTTATGAGCTAATTGTTTTACACTTCTTACTTGGTGTAGCTTGTTATATGAGTCGTGATGATAGCGTAGCATAGGCTCCTCAGCAAAGTCTTAATATAATGTTAAAAGGCTCAAATAACTACAGGTCTTTTACATTGATTGCTGAAAACATTTGCATATAGCCAGTAAAGCAAGCTGAAAGTTCAGTTATTTTCCTCAGAATCTTGGACGACCCATATCAATTTGCTTTCGGCTTCATTTTTTCACCCTTGAATCACTTTTTGGCCAAGATGATCCTAGAATAGCTCACCTGCTTAGGGTACTTAGCATGCCCTTCTACTTCTGGTATAACTTCCGCAACAACACCTCAACTTCCTGATACATCGTCTGGATCATCTTTATAAAGCTAAGGTCTCAATCCATCTTCCCTATACTTTGGATGATGTTGCCAAATTAACATTACTGAACTCCAAATAAAAAGGATTTGCAGCAAGTAATTAAAGCACACCACAAAGGTAATTGGCAACAGGAATTGAGAAATTTCAATTATATGCAAACTAGAAAATGTTAAGCTCTTTTTCCAAGTCTTCAAATGTTTCAAATCACATCCCTGGCGAAAATGCACTAACTGGTGCATGATCTCCTTCTATCACTCCATCTATAGATGAAGTACTCCACGTCACACATATGCACATATGTTCCATGAAGACTTCAATGAGTTGTATAATCATCTGATTTAGCTTATAATCACTAGAACGTCATCAATTGACACGCCCAAGTTTCCAACATCCAAACTCCTTCATGTACTTTTGAATAGATTGAGATAAGAAGTATAACTCAATCTTTATCATCACTAATAAAGCAGAACTGCTGTTTGAGTAAATTCCTAGAATCTACTAAATCTTAGGCTAGAGATGCTATGGTCTGTTATAGGAAACCCACCACATCAAGATGCAAGTGAACAACTTCGACCATGCAAAGGTCAAGTTCTGCACAAAGGTGAAACATGTGTCCAACTGGTCATACCAATTACCACTGTAGTGAGCCTAGAGAGATTATCCTCTGTTAAAACTATTCTTGCCTTATATTTGATTCTTTATTACATGTCATCTTTGCGGGATTGTGAAGGTATGTCATCATAGATAGTATTACAATTGTCTGTAAAAGTACTATCCAGTCTAATGCTGTCATCTGGTTGGGATCATAAACAAGGTTTTGAGCTGCTTACACAAAATCACCTCAATCAAAGATCAGATAACACAACTATAATCTCCCAAGATTTAACATATGGAATGTGCTCAATATGGTAAAGCTCAAATAAAGAGCCTCTTCATTTTAATCAGAGGGTACTATAGATCTTCAGGATCATAACTCTTCTTTATTGTTAGTTCTCCTAAGTCTCTATCATCACAAATCTCTACAAGGAGGCGTCAGCTACAAGTAAAATAGAAAACATGTTTGCTTAATTTTTCTTGTCTGAATGATGGCAGACATCCATGTACGAATTTCTTCATTGTTTTCTTCCTTGATATTATTTTGACTACAAAAGTATGGTGCATTTCAATTTCATGCTCCTTTGGACATAAACTAATTAATTTGCAAAATAAGATTCTCTTGGGATGGTATTACCTAGAACTAGAAAGAACAGTGACAACCTCTTCAAACAAACCAGCTCATTCCTTCTATCAACCTTCAAATTCCAATAGTACAGGATTTTGACGATCCTTAATTAGATCGCAAGTTCCCAAACTCCAACCCACAAATCCTTAGTCATCGGTTACTTACATCTTCATTTTCCCCAATTCCAATGACTCCAAGAACCCGAATTCTCACGGTTCTTCAAGAGCAAAAGATTCAGAAAGAAAACAAGACTGAAGTGAATTGAATTTTCACAAAATTCAGTCACAAATACATCATCAAATTTAGGAATCAAACAGGATAAATAAAGATAGATAGAAATGATCCAGAGTGAGGATGTGATGGCCAAAACAAACCTTCGATGATCCAAGATTAGAACTCGGAGATTTATCCATGATAAGGAATGCCGGCGGATTGACTTGATCTATGAGAAACTGGGAATTGTGGAGATGGGGAGCTGGCCAAGCTTTGATGGACACTATCCGAGCCAATCCGAGCCTTCTCCACACAAAGCCCCCGTTTGCCAAATGCTGTCCGGTGGATGGAGAGCCTGACTATATATATATATAGAAAATGATTAATGAGGAAATAAAGGAAAATTCTAGTTTGATGATTTGATAAAATAAGTTAAAATAAAAAAAAAATGAAATTTTATTTGTTACAAATGATGTAAATTTATTTAGATATTATAATAGTGATCTTATGGAAAACGGGAAGTTTGTTCCATTATATTTAACCATTTATTATTATTATTATTATTATTATTATTATTATTACAAACCAATGTAATTGCAAGCAATATTCAAATGAAATTTAGTAGCAATAGTTAAAGTAAATATGGGTTTTTTTTTATATGGGTATGTATATGTAATTAGCCTTTTAAATTTTAATGAAAATCATTAAACCATTTTTTTAAGTGAAAATAACTCCGAAGGAAACTTCGCCTATGTGAGCATGTGACCATAACCGGTCCAAGTCCAGTAAAGGAAAAGGGTTACGGTAGGTTGACGGTCAGTGTAAAAAACTATTCACACATATGATGTGAATTCTTTGTTAAATTATAACGTTAGAATGTGCCCACTTAAGTACGCTCTGCGGGATGTGGATGTAGTGTTCAATAAGAAGGGGCTAGTGTTTAAAGATCTACATATATATTAGATATTAAGCCGAATCTTATCTTTAACAAAAAAAATAACTCGAAAGAAGATAATATACCCAATATCCAGGCAAAGTTTACCTAATTTCACACAACCTCCGTCTAACTGATAAACAAGATATAACTCATATACCAAATATGTTTAAAATTACCTGATAAATGCTAAAATGATTGATGATCGGACATTACATTACTGTATCATGAAGCTCATCAGAACTTTTTGATTAAATGGGATCCATCCACTAGAAAATGGAATGGAAGAATACATTAAAAATGATGGAGACTAAAAAGTAAACAGACACAAATTTCATGTACACAAGCATGAACCACAAGAGAATTGATTGTGGTGAAATGATATTGAGGCCATTTTCCTACAAGAAATCCTCAGTTATCAATACTCCCTGGAAGAAGTTTTTGATTTGATCGAATCCCAGTTGAGCTTGTTGTGCCCAATCGTGTCCTAGCTGCAGGGATGATCCTTGAAGGAGACAGAATCTCTGCAATGGACACATTGTACGATTCAGTCCCCAGACGACTTTGTAACCAACCTCGCCCCCCTGAAAATCCATCTGCCATGATCCAACAGTTCTTGAAGCCAAGACTTGTCAGTGCCCTAGCAACAATTTTTGCAATGCCAGCGTATCTGCATGTTTCAATTGGGCAAAAATTTTAAGCTTAGAATGAGGAAAGTACTGATAAGATTCTACTTTGAATTCATCATCATGATAAAAACATGCTTAGATTTGCATATAAGGCCATTGGAAAGGAACATACGAGTCCATGATCACAATGTTGGAACCTTTATTGACTTTCTTGAGATAAGAAATCTTCGACGCAACAATCTCAGCTTCAACTTTCTTTGCATCCCTCACAAGGCTTTTAATCTTGCTTGGGAGCTCCTCTAAACTACAAAAGGAAACAATGTTGTGTTCTTATAAGAGTAGAGGAAAAGACATTGATAAACAGTAAAAACAGTCTCAAGAGAAGTACTTACGGGACGGAGATCATCCTGTTCTTAGCACTTGATGGAAGGCGAGGAATACCTGCCTTGTTCTTGTCCTTTTCTGATCTTATATCGATCATTAGATAGTTTTGGGAAGAAACCAAGTCAAGAGTCTGCGCAGGAGTCAGATTGCCTAGACAACGCAGAAAAGGAAAAAGATTACAATGATTCTGTTGGCAAAAGAAAACAAATTAAACTTAATATCTCAATAAATTGCAAATGTAATCTAAAAATATTTAGCTTTCATGGTACTGATGTTCTTTGATGAACCAGAAAAGGCCAGTATTGCAAATTAAACTTGAAAATTTTAATATGAGATGTCTAACGCAAGCAGACACAGAAGCATAAATTCCTAGATGTAGGTGATGTCAGCTCAACTGGTTTTGAGTGTGATATGCATGGTAAAATTTAAATTTTTACAGTAAGGTAAAAATCTCTGATAATTCATTTCATTATTCTTTCCTTTGTCAGAAACAAGAATTAATTTAAGCACATGAGTTTTTTGACCGTTACTGCTGTATACATAACAAAACATGATATGAGGGGTTGTGCAGGACCATATTTCTTCCAAGTTTTGTAACCAAGACTTAAAAGGCATAAGGACAGATTACACAATATTTGATCATTGATATACTACCTTTATAACCGCGGAAGTTTGAAGAAACCACAGACCAGATTGGTGGAAGAATAAGGTATGCAAGAAACAATGATCCAGCTGAAACAACAATCACTGAAGGATCAGTAGATGAGATTGTTTCCACAGCTGCTGAAGCAATGGGCTTTGCCCCTTCCACTACTTTGCCAGTTTGTTGAGCTAAATCTGCAACAGTCTATTAGAAACAAAACTCCATGAACTCCATTATCACAATGGCAAACTAAAGAAGAACAAAACTGAGTAAAAAAAAAAAAATTAAAAATTGAAGGAAAATTCATATTTTGGATACTAAAATCATCAACCATTAGAAAAATGCAGTCTTTGATTTCATTATAATCTATAATGGCAAACTAAAGAAGAAAAACACCTTCCAATTTGAACCAAAAGCTGCAGAACCATCAAAGGAAAATCCAAAGTTTGCATACTAAAATCATCAATTGTGAGCAAAATGTAGCCTTTAACTTCATAATAAGAAAGTCCAATATCATTTCTATGATCATCTGGAGATCCAAGGTTAAGTTTCTCCCCAAGCGAGTGCTCATTTTGGCACTGGAGGTTTATCACCATTACTCCAATGCTAGCAAAAGCAGTGTGAAAAATAGAAGGATCTAGAGAAAGAACCTTAGCAGCAGAGAGAACCGGGGCGGGATCCACCCCAGCACTCTGGAGGGCATCAGTAGCCTGCTTCACAGCTCCGGAAACAACAGGAGAAGCAACCTTCAACGCCTCCTCGCTAGCACTCTGCAGCACCGGCAGCGCCGCATCGATTCCAGGCTTCAAGACATCAACCAGAGTCTTGCTTACAGACTGGGAGAAGTCCAAGGCCTTGGATCCCACATCCTGCACCTGATCTATCGTCTCCTCGACCTTCAAAACCACAAGAAATGCATGAGAAACCGAGAACCAACAAATACTAAAACGACGAGTAGGAGTAATAGTAACTCGGTACCTTGGTGAGCGATGAGAGGACGCCGTCTTTGGAGATGGAGAAGGCTTTGGCTTCGGAGCTGGCGCTGCTCGCTGAGAGAAGAGCGAGAATGGATAGCGAGGTGTGGGTTGGGGAGAGAAGAGGAGGGTGGAGATTGGAGGAATGATGCTTGGAGGTAGTGGGTTTGAGTGGAGGAGAGGGAGTAGGTTTGGCCATGGCTACGGCTCTGAAGGCCATCGCCATCGCCATTGATGCAGCTCCTTGAGCTCGCTCGCTGAAGTTTGGGTTTGTTTGGTCTCGTTGATGGATTGGGGACGAGAGAATCAGAGCCAATGGATGATGGAGGGTTGAGGTCAAGCTATATGGAAATTGGATAGTGGTTGGAATTTTGTTAGCTTTTCAAATTTTGTTTTAAAAAAATACTTTTATTTAATTTATGTAAATATTTTATTGAAATATCAAATGATAGTTTTATTTATTTAATTAAAATTTTCAGAAATTATTTCTTTTTTATGTTATTCCAACAATTTTTTTTTTTGTGTGTGGATATATATATTGGAATAAGTTACAATATAAATAGAAACATTTTGGATTGATTTTTTTTAAAGTAGGAAGCGTTTTTTATAAGTTAAGTATACCGAAAAATTTGTTTGGATTAGGCTTTTTAAAAGCGAGTTAGTGATAAAAAAATACGAACTTTTTAGAACACCACATGATGTCTTACGAAAAAGCGGTTTGTAAGCGATTTTAAAAAAATGCTTTTTTATAAGTTAAGACTTTTTTTAAAGCCCGTCCAAAGCAGTATAATCTCCATCAAAAAAGTACTTTCTTTTATTTATTTATTTTTACTCTTGTGGCAACTAAATTGGAGGTATATGTTAAATTAACAAAATTAAAAATTCTGAAGCTAAAATAAAAGTGCCAAAGATTTATCAAAAATGAAAGTGTCAAAGATCAAGGTTCAATTTACAACTTTTTTATATTCTAAAACTCTTGTGAATTTTTCTTTCTTTCTTTTCATTTATTTATATATCATTTTTTTTCCCCAACCGCTACAGCTAGTGGATAATACAAGTACCTGATAAATTTACCAATATATGATAATCCATTCACGTGCCACATGAGTCATTATCAACAAAAACACAAGATGAAAATACATACAAAAATGAGTCTAGTAAACATTCATTAAGCTCAAGTATTCTGCGAGTGCTGAGGTTTATAGCCTCATCACTCAGAGAGCAAGCCCAAAACATGGTCACAAAAACACACTCCAGAAATAAACTGATTCAATTCTCAGAACAAGGACTAATTGATGAAGAAGAAAATAAAAATATGCGGCAAAATTTAGAATGCCTTCTACGCTCAGAATTGTAGTAATTTCCTCTAGTTCGTTGGCCTATTAAACCTTGGCAGTCCTGTTGAGATTTACCATGCGTGCCGAAGGATCCATCTGTGGACCCCTAGTTGTTGAACCAGTCTGGAATGTCCTCCCTCCACTCCTGTAAGAATCTTGATGCCGCATGTTCTGGTAACCCCCAGCATAACCACCAGCCCCTCGAGCACCTTGCCCGGATCGATCACCACCCTGCCCAGGACCACCTGATCTGCCTCCATATCCAGTCCGCGATCCATATCCACTACCCAGCCGCCCCTGTGAGGCCGAGATGAAATTTTCCTGCCATCTCCCAGATGCACCTGATCCGGTATAGTCCTGACCATCCCCCCTACGCCTTGGTGGCAAGCCATCAAGTCCACCACCAGTTCGAACCTCAAATGCCCTCTCATTGCTCTCAGTAAGAATGGTAAGTTTGTCTGCCATCTGGAAAAGGAGGTTCTGCAGCCTGGTGTGTTCAACTTTGTGGAACACAATGCATTTGGTTGGCTGGTCCCAGCTCGCATGAAGTTCTTCCATGATCATCATCTTGCTCACAATGCTGTGTGCATGGGATTCTGAAAGGTCAAACATGACCATCAGCTGATCTAAGCTCAGGGACTCGTAGCATGACGAATAGGCAAAGAGGTAAGTCCTTAGAGCCTCTTCCTTTAGCTTAGACCTCAACATCTCCATCACACCTTCCCTATTTGCTAGGAGCTTCCAGGTTTCAAGAGATTTAATGACATCAAATGCTTTCTGATAGTCTCCTTTGCTAAGGGCTCTTGTGGCAGCCATGACATGGTCTCTCACATTCTCAGGAGGCCCAACAAATGTCTGCCTCTCACTTACTTCAAGGAGTCTGCGGAAAGTCTTACTTATAACCTTTCGCTTGCCATCGTGAATGTTGGAAGCCATGTTGGGGACCTCAAGAAGCATTGCACAGATCAAATGGGTGGCTTCAAGGAGCTCGAGGTTTATGTGCATGTGATATGGCATCTGCCTTCTCCTCTCAAGCTTTTCCTGGTAAAAAAATCAAATAAAAAACTAAGCAATCATTTATAAACCAGCTTATATAAAGTATGAAAACTAGATAGTTTAGGATTCTGACTTAGAATACAGTTTAGGAAAACTTGCAAGCAAAACCGAAATCAAAAATCAGCATTAAAAGGATGGCAAAGATCACAGAGCCAACAGTATAAAAACAATAAAAACGAGGCATGTCCCCACAAGAAAAAGGAACTCCGAGGAAAAATTCAGGCTGTCACAGTGAAGTAAACATGAGTAAACGATTTACAAAGAAATCAGACAAGAAGGATGGATAAACAACACAAGGTGCAATTGAAAGGCAAAAATTCATAAATACCAAACAACAAAACCCTTCTAGAGTTGTTATTCAAAGTTTTCTACAATACAAAATATCCCCAATAAGGCTCAACCCAACAGTTGGAGTTGGCTTTGGGAAAAATCCTTCTCCGCGGCATAAAAAGAAGACAACAAACAAAGATAATAACAGAGTATGTTACAAGTGAGATGCTAAAAATACATAAATAACAAACAACAAAACCTTTATAGTGCAGATATTACATTGCAGTGTAAAGCAATTCCAATTAAACACATTGTTTTACTGGCACATATTGATTGATTGTACATTTTGTCTATCACTCTGGAGCACACCCACAAATGGCCAATAAGACAAACCTACAGATTTTTTCCCTCTTGATCAATAAAAAATAAAATAAAATAACATCCTTTCCGTAGTTCCTCAAAATAATAATAATAATAAATAATATAAAAAATCCTTTTAAGTAGGAATACCCTTATACAGCTGGTAGAGATAACATCTTTAAGACAATTAATGAACTTAGGTAAAATCCTACCTCCAAGTCTCCAACATAAGTAGTAATCTTAGAAGAATCACTGTAAGGCATTCTCAAAAAAGAAGGATTCATCAATTGGGAGGTGAATTCCTGTTGGATGCAAGGATGTGATTAGGCAAAACTTTTGATCTAATTTCACCCAATTTTGCATCTCCACTTGAAGTCAGACCAGTTCTTCATCTTATATAACAATTCTCAAACTACCACAGCAACAGACTATTGACTATCCACTAAATCAAATACTAAACATCATTAGAAGAGCCAACTACCCTCATCTTGAATTTAACCAGTTAAACATAATAACCAATATCACATCATAACTAAAGCAAGAATTTCCTACAAAAATAAGCAAATAAATGATCCAATGAACTTCAGAAAATGGATCTTTAAGATTTTCTATATATCAACGCAAAGCACTAAAATGCAGCCCCCTCTGAACAATACAACAGAAATCTTGAAAAAAAAACTTTAAATTAAGAAAATCTCAGTACAAATTGAATGTTGTGTCAAAACAATAAAATAACAAGTGATACACAATTTAGATGTAAAATTGATGCAGCATGAGTTAGAATTCATTTGAAATATCAGAAATAGAAGTCTAGACTAGGAAAGGACAACCATTCCTTTTGTGATTCCATATTCATATGAGTCTAGAATAGGAAAAGATCATTCCTTTAATCATTTCATATTCACAAGAGTCTAGAATAAGAAAAGATCATTTTTTTTATATTGTTGTATGTATTACTCCTCTATTTAGGAGACTAGCAATATCATTGAAAATTAGAGAGAAATTTGAATTTACCTTATATGTTAGGGTGAATCTCTAACAATAACTAGGGATGCTTAACCCCTCTGAGTCTGTGTGCTTATTCTTTATTGACTTCCCTTATTCTTTATTTACTTTACATCTTCTAGAAGGCAACTTGATCTCAGGCGATCAAGTTGTGTCAATAGATACCAGGAAAAGTTAAACATCACAGATGATGACACATAGCTAGTACATGGCCAACAATCATTTAAACCGATAGGTGACCAAGAGGAACAGAAACATAATGGTTGGGTGAAGAAATGTGACTCGACCATCCACCCCCTTTGGGTCTGCCTCAACATGGCAATTGTTGGCCACAACATAAAGAACCGTTGCAAGTCATCATCTGCAATGTTCAACCTCACTCCAATACCAATTAACTTAACCAGAAATCAAGTTGACTAGAAGAAGATGTAAAGTAAGAAAGAAGAAAAGAAGTTTGATAAATACAAACTCAAATGGATTTAACATCACCTATCGTTAGAATCACACTAATATGTACTTGAATTATAATTGAACTTTAATTTTCAATATTGTTGCTACCTCTAAATAGAGAAGTAATACAACAATATAAAGAAATGATTTTCCTTTCTTATTGTATCAGGGGTAAAAGCGTCTGATAGACCCAAGTGATCCAAGCCTTCCTTGGACCCGTGCATAGCAAGAGCTTTGTAGCCTTTGGGCTGACTTTTTATTCTATACTCCTATAAATATGAAATGATATAAAAATGATTGTTTTTCCTATTTTAGACTCTTATGAATATGAGATCACAAAAGGAATGATCTTCCTTTTTTATTTGAACTCCTAATTCTATTATCTCAGATGATCTTGAATTTGAATTTCAAATGAACTAAACTCATGTTACATCAAAGACCTTACCACTTAAGTGTATGATTGGAGAATACCCTCATGATAACATAGTGCATAATGTTAGTATACAAATCATAAATAAAAAGACCTATAATAATCATCCGAAGACTCATGAAGTAGAACGATTCGATTTTGAAGTTTATGGTGAATTTTTGTGCTCAACATGGTTTAGTCAAGATCTGGTGGGAACTTGAGAATGATCAACCAATCTTGTCCCACAATTTAATGATTGAAAAATATTTTCCAGTCGAACAAATAAATCTGATTCTTTCCATGATAATTATTTCCTGAATTTCCTATAAAAAACCTTCTTCAGATAAAATAATGGCTTAATTTGTAATTATCCCAAATCAGAACCCCGTACCAGCTGCAACCCTAGACAACATACATAATATGAAGCTGGTTGTATTACACAAGAACAAAATAGTCCAACTATGAACTGTATTACTATGTTCATCACAAGGAATAGAAATTCTATCTTACGTGTCCTTAAAGGAAGATGGCTTTCCCTGACTACGATATGAACTGTTATTTTCACCACAAGTAATAAAAATTCCACCTTATATGAAGCTTAAGTAAGATGGTTTTTCTAATGCATACATCTTATATGTGCCTGACACAACCATGAAAAGCAGATTATTACGGTTGAATAAGTTCAGGAGGTAGAAAAGAAAATATGAATCATACAGAAAATGTCCATAACAGGGTAGAATAAATGGGTAGAGAAAATAGTTTTGAACATGCAAAATTCATCATGTGATATCAAAGTGAAGATGAACCAGAACCAATAGAAACTACATAAATTATATGTACCATCATGTGCGCCGAAAATTAAACAGAGTTCAAAACAAGTAGAAACATATTTACAAGCTAGGCCAGACAAATGAAACCGGTTGGATTCAAAACCACTAAAGTTAAACTAGTAACATCTACTATGAAGGACAAATCATTCAGTGCTCAACAGTGTCCAGAAGTGATAATAGTGAGCAACAGCCTCAGTGAGAAACCAGTCAGTAATAACATGCAAACAGCAGAAAAAGAAAAAAAATACTAGGAATGCAAGGAACAAAAAATTTGAAAATTAAATAACAGGAGAGAACACACCTGCTCAGGGGTCTTTTCATGGTACCGATTTTGTGAAACGCCTTGCGCAAGTAACTCCTTTACTCTTCCTCCAGTATACAGTTCAGACAAGCATCCAAGTGCTTCGGTAATAAGCCCTGCCCTAAAGGCACACAATCCAAGTTGTGCCATTGCCCTATTAAACAATATCTGTGAAGATATGTCCATGAGTTGAATCCCTTCTTGCAGATGGCTCATCAACAACAAATCACGAGCAATAGAGAACTCATCAAAAATGGCATGGTGAAATATGTCACATAGCATAGCCCTAGCCTTAGTTCTCTCATCTCCATACTTGTATATAAGAGACACAAGCACATCCATCAACTCCCTGCTACTCTCTGGAAAAGTAGGCCTCCGGCGCACAAGCTCGGGAATCACAACAAAAGCTGGGGGGCCCCTACTCTCCTCGGCAGTCTTCTGCCGTTCATCACCTGCCTCTTCATCCCCATCTTCCTCACCAGCTTCAGTTCTATCAGCCTCTGCCAACTTCCTCATCGCATCATAGACTCCCTGTGGCTTGTAGTATACAAGCTCAACACGTCTCAGTGCCACCTTAGCAGCTGCCTTGAAATCTCCCACCCTTTCCAGATATTCCTGAACATTTTGGGCAACAACTAAAAATAAAGGCTCATCCCTAAGCCTCTCCACATACTCCCTGGTGTGTGGATCAGTGCACTGCAAGCTCTTAAAGAACTCAGAGTCCAACCTCTCAAGGAAGGCAACCAAGTTGCCCCACACTCGTATAGGTCCCTTGTGGTCTGCACCCTTTTGCGTCTCATTCTCCTCAGGTTCAACAGTGTCATCCACAACTAGATTGGGGTACCGCTCCAGAATATCAAGCACAAGGAGCATGTTGTCCACACACTTCTTCCACACATTGACTGGCATATGTCCAAGCAAACTTGGATTTACATCAAACTGAGCTGAGATAACACTGAACAAAATTTCAAGCTTCTGTGCAGGGGTCTTTGCAACACGCGTCAAGAAGGTAAGTTGCTCCACCTGCTCAATTCTTCCAGTCCCCTTCCTGCCCCTTGCTGCCACAATTTCCTTAAGCTTCTTATTGACAATATCCCAAGTGATTTCACTTGGGTCCTTCATGAACTGCTTGTCCATAAGCTTATCCTTCTTGCTCATCTTCTTCTCCCACCCTCCACCCTCTCCTTGTTCATCACCATCCTCATCCTCATCGTCCTCATCATCCCCATCTGACATTGCAAACTTTGAAGGGTCTTCTTCAACCTCCGAACCTGACTCATCCTCCCCCTCACCGTCCTCATCATCATCTTCACCCCCTTCATCCTCACTCTCTGGCTTCTCACGGTACTTAGTTATCAACTCCTCATACTGCTTGTTATTCTTCTTGAGTTTCTGCTTCATGGAGTTCAAAGCCTTGGCATTGGAGCTGCTCATTTTCTTCCTAGCATCCTTATTGGCTAAAGCCTGGGCCAAGAAGTCCTCAAGCATGACAAGAGCCTTAATATAGAGATTGGGGATCTTTTCGGACTCGGTAACTCGAATGACCTTCTCAAGCTGTTTGTTAATCTTCTCAAAGCTCTCTTGTAGGCTCACCCAATCATTAATCTTCATAGCATTGCGCATCTGGTCGACAGTGGCCGCCATCTCATCAAACCTCTTGTCCCGGGCCGACTTGATTTCACGGCGGTGGCCACCATCAGAGTCCTCACTGTCAGAAGCATTGGCCCGAAGATACCGGCTCCCGGCTGCAGCAGTTGAAGCCTCGGTCGGTCCCGCCTCGACATCACTTCCCTCATACTGACTCTCTTCCTCCTCATCGCTGTCGCTACCACCCTGACATCGTCAAACAAGCAAGAAATTTTGAAGCCAAATTAAAATAACAAAAGACTTAATCAGGGTTAGGGTTTTCAAATTCACGCACCTGTGTCCAGAAACGAGAAGCCATGATTGTCCTGCGTAGTCCACTCGAACAGAGAAGGAAAAAACCCTATAATTCAAGAATCCAGTAGTTAAATCACAGGAAAAAATCTGCAAAAGCTATAAAGGTTGCATCTTTCTAAGAGAATAAGAACCCTAAATCACAGGCAAAAGGAGATCGTATGATTCTAAACCGTTGAGACTAAAAACCAAGAAGAAGTTCCCGATTGGAGACAGACCTAAATAAAATTTTCTAGCTTCGATGAATTCAGGAGATTGAGAAAGAAAAAAATAAATCAAAACTCACCTTGTTATCGAGCAGAGGAGATGGAGAATGGCGGTGGCCGTCTAGGGTTTCTGTAAGTTGCCAGATCGGTACTAATATAAAGGGACTTTTATGAATACCCCCAAAAAATTTCTAAATTTCAGAGAAACCCTTTCTTTTAAAATGTTTACATAACCCCCTTTTTTTCATATCATTTTACTTTCCACCCCCTAATTTAGTTTTAGCATGAACCTTGAGAAAATATTGTCTAATTTTTGGACAAATTTAATTGCTATGGAGAAAGCTATTATTTTTCTCTTTTTTATTTTTAGTTTAATGTTTAATGAATAAATAACACATATATATAATCATCATACTTACACTCATCTAGAGATAAGTTTATTTTGGGTTTTTACGTAACTAGATGTTTGGTTACTGGTAATTCAATTCACAGTGTAAGTGAAATCATATGTAACTTGAATTACTGTATTTTGACTTACTTCAAGGGTTCTTTGGTTTTGCGTAATTATAAATGCTGCATTTTATTTTCTACTATTTGGTTTGATGTAAGTTAGGTGATACAGTCACCCTATGCAGTAAGTGGTGAGATTACCCCAATAATAAAAAAAAGTATTTATATTTAATTTTATAATAGAAATAATAATATGAATTTAATATAAGATCACGCACCAACCTACTACAAAACATCATGTTCTCTTTATATGTCAATAATTAATTTAATACACAAGATTCCTATCAAATTTTACAATAATCTAAAAACCAAACAACACTTATCTCTTTCAACTTATATTTCATTTACAAGAGAAAAAAATCTCATAATTTAAGATAATTCTCATAATTTAAACCAAGTCACAAGAGCAAAGGAGGAAAAATTCCAACTGTAATGGTTCTCATGCCCATCGGCCGCTCGAACAACAACTCGGCTTTTATACAAAAAACTTCGACTTTTATATCTCCTCGAGCAGATCGAATCGAGGGCCAAACTCCCCCGCCAACATATCAAAAACATATGCTCCGATGAATCCAATAATCGACCTTGCAAACCAAAACAATAACATTGAGAAAGAAATCAAAGTTTCAGCTAGGTTTCAGACCATGGATTAGACTAAAACCCCAAAACAGGATTGGAGTGAAGATATAGCGAGTTACCAGAGAGGGGAGAGAGGCAGAATCGCCGGGGGCAAGGAGGGAGCTCGCAAGGGCCGCTATGATGCTTCGATTTGCTCTCTTCTTCGTGCTCGCTTGGGGAAACCTAATAGCTTCTCAGATTTCTTCTTTAAAGCACTCGCAAGGACCGCCACCAGAGCCTGCGTCGAAGCCATAACCGGAGCCACCCCCACTTCCATGCCCTCCACCGCCGCCGCCGCCGGAGGTATAGACCTCGCTCAAGGTCCTTGCCGTGGAGGCGAGGCTGATGGCAAGGAGAAGTATGAAAGCCAAGAACCACGGGAGGGGTGGAGAGGATGGGCAAGTGATTTTAATTCAGTGAAGGGGTTTTACTTTCCCAACATTTCAACTTACCACCAATTTGGACGTGAGTTGTAATGCAACAAAAACAAGCCTATTATGTAGAACCTTTTACATGTAAGTGACTGTTTTGCAGGTAACTAAACACCTAAATATTTCATTTCCATGTAAAACAACTTACATCATATCCATTTCCATGTAACCAAACAGAAAATATTAATTATCTCATTTATACTCTTTGATAAAACTGAAATTGCATGTAAACCCTTGATAAAATTTTTAATTCTCTACTTTTCACAAATACACCCTGATAAAATAGAGTTTTCTCAACAGAGAACATTATCTTACAATGGGTTTATTTTTAAATTCAACCTTCTAAATTTTTCAATACTAAAAAAAATATAAAAGAGCTATGAGAACTGTTAAAATGGTAGAAAGCTTATCTCACACAATTATTAGTTTTATCAAGTTTTTATTATGATCATCTAAACACTCATTCAGAAAACATAAGAGTTGTCTTCATTTCTTTTTTAATAAATCTCTATGTAATATGTAATTTTGCGTCTATACATGACCTTTTTTTTCACTTATATCTATAAAGCACTAAAATATTGTAACATTTCTATTTGTTCATACCTTTAATAAAATAATTCACAATCACTATAATGGTTATATATTTTATATATTTTACTTCAAATCCTCCTGCAACAGTTGTTTGTGTTATAACATTTTAGTTTTTTTTATAAAACTCCAAATATTTTAACAATAATTTTATATGATAGGGGTAAAAGTGGAAAAACATGTGTTGTTGTGGCAACCAACCACGTGGAAGAACCTCCAGACGACTTCTACTCAAATTCATACCTAATTCCGTTCGGATCCATACCTTATTCTATTCGGATCCGAGTCCAATCCTGTTCGGGTCTGAAATGATTCTATTCGGACCCATAATATTCTACTCGGATCTACAAAGCATTATCTGTTTAGAATCCTACAGAGTATTTTCGTTCGGGTCATTGCGGAGCATCATCCATCCAGAATTTTGTTCGGATCCTATTCTTTTCACTCTGATATTTAGCTCTCTAACACTGCAATCAGCCATACAAAACAGAAGAATTCCAAGAAGCTCCTAAAAGCCCAGTTAACCTTCTAGAGAGTTTGACAGGTGGAGCTCAGCTGGAGAATGAATTGGCATTTAACTGGCATCTAGGAGTCTTTAGAAGAGAAATTAGTTGGCGCTGAGCTGGAGGTGAGTTTGCGCAAAAGTAGGCCAAATGTATGGAAACTTGGGCCGCAAGTTTCTTCTAACCTGAAGCCTATAGAAGGGGAACCAGAGCATCATTTCAGGAACAAACTTTGAAAGGGCGATGATAAGCGTTCAATTGAGCATATTTACATACCATATATATACTTATTTTCATGTCAAATGCAATGATTTGTAACCTGCCGGTACTTAAAATGCTTCATATTTTGTAAACAGGGCATAAATAGGCCACCCCGACGAAAAGGAAGCATTTATCAACAAAATAAAGACCAAACGAAGGCATTTTGAAGTAAATAGGGGGTGAACGGCCTTGTGAACGGCCGTTCACACACGGCACAACAGCGAGGCACAAAAGAGTGTGAGCGGCCTTGTGAATGGCCGTTCATCCGCCGGATTGAGCAAGGCTGTGAGGTGAACGGTGATGAACCGCCGATTCACCCGATTCGAGAACAATTTGAGAGGTGAGCGGGGTGATGAGCGGCCGTTGACTACCCGGTTGAAACGTTTGTGAATTTGAGCGGTGATGAAGCGAGCCGTTCCGCGAGGCCGTTCATCGTAACTGCTTGATTTCATGGGCCCAATCAAGGGTAATGTTGTAATTTTTTAGTGGAGCCCTAATTCATGGGTATAAATAGTTAAGTATGAGAGTTTAGAGACAGTTTTGGCTGGGGAGAGAGGCTAGAGGAGAGATTAGGGCTTGGGGGGTCATCTCCCCCAAATCTTGATAGTAGAGAACCCTTGGAGTTGCAAGCATTGGAGGTAATGGTGTTCTCCATTAATCTTTCATTGTTTTGTAAGCTTTCCTATTTTGGTTTGAGTTCCCCATTTATGGGGAACTAATCTATTGGTACTTGGGTATGTTGAACTTTTGGATTGAGCATTAATAGCATTGAATGTTTATGATGATTTGTTGGTACCTTCTTGAATGTCTAATGAATGTTATGTATTGATTATAATTTCATCACTAGAAATTACTTGTGTGCAATACAAGGGTAGAGCTAACGCCTCCTTGTATTAGGAACTTGCTTCATTAGAGAGTTTCATGAGTATACCGAGGAATCGGGTACTAGAAGGGCGAACGACTCTTTCATACGAATTCACCCCATGATTCTCCCAATATATATAATTCCTTGAGCTTCATATCAAGTCCTAGGAGACTAGTTATCCAATCACCTTGGAAGAGGGATTGGATATAATTTTGGGACTATTGGCACAAGAAATACCAACTTTGATTCATAAACATCTTTGCTCATCTTTAGAATTGAAATCCAAAAGGCATACATACCCAAGTATCCTCTCTTGCCATTGATTCACCCCAATCAACTCTCAATTTTCAGTTCTTATTCGCAATCCTTTTTAGTCTTTACATTTGAAAACCAAAACCCCCCAATTTACTCTTCGGACTAGGTTAGTAAAGCTTGGTTTACATTAAGCAATCTCTATTCCCTGTGGTTCGACATCCGACTTCCCACAGTCCACTTTATTACTTGATCACGACCCGTATACTTGCGGAACACATCCCATCAGGCGAAGACATGCCTCTTTGGAAACTCTCTTCCCCTTTCATTCTCTTATTTTGTAATCTTAATTCTCTAGTTCTCCCATGGATTCTCCATCTTGTACAAAGAAAGAGACTGGATTTGCTCCTAAAGAGGAGCCCGTGGCTTTTCTTCATTCTTTAAGGGTTTTCCAATGTTCTTTTTCTTTTGAGTTTGATTTCTAAGCATTTCCTCGTTGGCCTACGTTCTCAAATTTAAATAAATTTAACAGTTGGTGAGAAATTAGGGTTTCTCTGATTTTTGAGTTAACATTATATTTTTTAATCTTCTTCGAAAAAAAAAACTTCGCTAAATCATTTTCAATAGCTATGAGCTATTACATGGAAAAATTTGGATCGGGACATTACCATTGTTAGTGCCAACACAAAGAAACCAAAGCGAAACTAACAGCAGTACACATTGTATGACAATGCTTAAAAAAAAAATCAAGCAAGCAAGCAATAAAGACACCAAGATTTACAAATTTTACATACAATAGGATTACAACCATTGATAAGGTTGACAAGCAATAATCCATTATTGAGAGTATAACAATAAAAAAGATAGATAATATTTTTTTTTATAAACAATCATATACTCACATCAACTTTTCGTACTCACAACCTAATGAAACAACTCTGTTTTTGACACCTCCCACTCCTTAGAAGCATAATGAGAGAGCCCCAATACCATAAGAATGGCCCTGTTTAGACATGCTTTTATTTAGTGTTATTTAGTAGTTTTTAAAAAATGTTTCTACTACATGAGCGATCGAGTGGAATAGGGTCCCCTACATAAAAGCTGTTCAATAGGGAGATCCCGTGTTCAAATCCTCCTCTATATAAGATGAAGGCATAGTGCAAACATGAGTCTGTGGATGTTTCGTGGAGATGGGTTCGTCCTTTGAGAAGGTTATTTGTCAACTTTAATAAAAAAAAATAGTGTTTCTACTGTAAGTGTTTTTTCAAATAATTCAAGTAATTTTGTGTTTTGACATTTCACTTTAAAAGTAATTAAAAGTGAATTTTGACATGCAAAAGTAAAGTTGCTTCTTTTATTTTCCTACTTTTCTAATAAATCCGTCCAAACACCCAAAAAATGACAAAGAAAATAGTTCACTTACTCTAGAAATACTTTTAGCCTAAAAATTATCCCATTTAAATAGGCCATAATCTAATAAAGAATAATGAAGAAGAGAAACACTTTCTACACGACTACACCCTCTTACAGTACAAATTTCTCTCATTTCTAAAAACCACTCTTTACACTAAAATGCTATAAATTTATAACAACACTGTAATTTAGTGTAAAGGATATGGTGAGGGCACATTTCTGGGACCATGAATAGTGGTTGTAGCGGGTGATCCAGACTCACATGTGCTTGGCGCCCTAAATATGCGCTCTGCTTAGAGGCTTGTGTACGCTCTTAGTTTCTTAGCGGCTTGCTGCTCATATTTAAAAAAAAAAAATCACTTTTTACTAATTTAATGATCTAGTTGATCATCGAAGTTAATTTAAAGACCACACTGTCATTTAATCTAAAAATACTTAACAAAATCTAATAAAATCTACTAATCATCCACATACTTTATCATTTTGTTCAATTACATTTTGTACTTTAAGAATATTCAATATAATCCCTGTATTTTATGTATTTTGTTCAATACAGTCCATGTTGCTGATGTGGCAACACGGGTGGCATTTGAATAAAATACAACCTATTTTTCCTATTTTTTTGTTTTACAGGTGGCTGAGTTTTGTTGATATGGCATTACATGCATGTGGCTGTATATGATGATGTGGACTGTTGACGTGGCTTCAACCTGCCACATCAATAACAATTTTTCATAGAGAGTAAGGTATGCTGGCTTGGCACCTGCTATGTGGCATGTTTTTTAAAAGACTACGGCCATAGGGATGACATGCTTACGTGGTGGTTGATATGCCAGCATGCCATAACCCTGTGGCCACAACTTTTTTGTGCGGGGGGAGGGGGGGGGGATTTGAAAAAGTCTGTGGCCACAGGGTGCCAGCATGTCATAACCCTGTGGCCACTACTTTTTTGCCATTTCATTCGTATGCCACATGTGCTGTCACGTCAACAATATGGATTGTATTGAACAAAATACATAAAATATAGGGATTGTATTAAATATTTTTAAAGTACAAGGATGAAATCAAACAAAGTGATAAAGTACATGGATGATTAGTGGATTTTTCCCTCCGTTGGTTAAGAAGGAAGAAGTCTGGGATCTAAAGATATATTATCCCCCTGATTTGATCACTCTTCTTTTAACTTAAATAAAAAAATATATACTAACCAAGAGATCTCATGCACCTAAAATGCTTAAAAAGCCATCTATATTAATTACTTGCGTTTCCACATCATATTTCTTTTAAACAAACCTTTTCATTTTATATTAAAATAGTCCTATTTTTTTAACTCAGTTTTTTTTAGAGAATCTCTCACCTATCTATGTACAAATTAAGGGTTAATTTTTTTTACCCACCTGAACAATGTTGCTTTTTTGATCCGGCATCTCAACTTTTTTAACTCTATAAAACAACCTCAACTTTTTTTAAGTTTTAAAAAAACACCTCTGTTATAACTCGGGAGACGGCCGTGAGAATCTAAGCTGTTAATTTTTTTTCATTAACACTATTGTAACTCTATTATAACCCTATTATTCTATTATAATATTATAACCCTATCTAACAACCCCAACCCTTCTCTCCCTCCTCGAGGCCCTCACAACCTCATCCACGACGACATCGACGGCATGCTCCACTCCGTCTTCCTCCCCACCTCCGGCCTTCCTCTCCTCTCCTCCCGCCACATCCACACCTACAAACACCTCCTCGAGCTCCACGGCGTCGTCTCCATCCTCTCCACCACCCTCATCTCCTTCCATAGCCTCGCCGGCCTTCTTCGCGTTGCCGTCTTCACCCTCCCCATCCTCACCGCCCAGTTCAACCCTTTCCGAACCCTGTCGAGCTCAAAGCACTCGAGGGTGCGAGCATCAGCGTCGTCCTAGGGACGCGCAATGAGGACCTCCAAGCTCTAGCCTAAAAAGCTTCCTTCGCAGCCTGGGTCACCACCAATGTGCTCCCCCACGCCGCCTCCATTCGGTTCAAGTACATCATGGTAAGCAACGAGAGTCAATCTCGTGGGAACTGATGATATAGTCTCATCTGTCCAATTCGCAACCTCTCTCACTCGCCGTCACCTCACCGTCGACCACCAGGTGGCGAAGAAGCCCGATCTCCACCTCTTTCTCTCTCTAGGATTCAAATTTCTCCCTTTTTTGAGGACTAGACAATCAAGTGGTGAAGAAGCCGGATCTTAATGTGGTGAAGAAGTCCAATCTCCACCTGATCTCCGCCATCACCTCGCCGTCGACCATCTCTCTCTCTCTCTCTCCATGATTCAAAATTCACTCTTTCTCTCTCTTCTAAGGAACTATGAAATCTCTAGCTGTGAAAACCTATTTGGTGACCTTATATGGAGCTATATATAATGCCATTTATTTTCAACCTTATATGGAAATCTAACAAACCATTTTTGGCCACTTAGAGAGAGAAAGAAAGAGTTACAAAACAACAAAGAAAGTTTGTATAGTGTAACACATAATCACGATGAGACAATACTACTAAGAGAAAAGGATATAACATTCAGTCAACTCCCTTCCTCTAACCCGTGCTCATAAGCATTCACAAGAGTTGTTACTCATTTAACATCACAAGACTCCAGAACAAACGACAAACACTTCAACATAACCAAAAGAAAGGCAGGATGACTAAGCGGGGTTCGGTGAAACCATGCGAGAATAAGACCAGTGAGCACGAGAAGGCATCGTTGTTCTTCCACTCATTCACACTTATGAGAGTCGGGGCTATTTACATTGTGATTTTGATGCCTGCTATCCTATCGTGCTCCTTCCTTTAACCCTAATTCCTTCCCTAACATCACGTACCCTTCGAGCCATTGTTTATCCCCTTTCTCGCATGTTGTGGTGACACATGTTGCTATCCGAGGAATAATATTTGTTTGCCCACCATTGTTAAGCCATGCGTCATCCTTCGATATTCCATGTTTCCCATTCACCTGATTTCCCTCCAATGTTGGCTAGCCCGAGTTACTTTCATGAGGGCTAACTTGTCTAGGAATGCAACATATAGCTAGGGTTTGAACAGATAGAGGAGAGGGGAGGGCTTAAATGGTTACAAAAAAGATGGAAATTAAGAAGGAGAAGAATTAGTTCAATAGAGATTATGATGTGATATATACTTGAAGCTTCATTTCAACCAAGGATCTATGGCTTTCCACACACACATACACACACACACACACAGACAATAGTTACTGAAAAGGTGGAGGGAAAGAAAAGTATGAGGGCATACATCAAAGAGAGGTTGTAGGGTTAGATTGTTAGAGAGGAGAAGGTCTGCAAGTTGTAAGTTAATCAAGACCCAACATCTAAGGCTTTCTAGGGAGAGAAAGAAAGGATGAAGCCTAGCTAGGGTTTCTAGTGCCTGGAGGCTTTTCTACATCACTCTTTGGCTTTTCTGGTTGGTTCTTCCTCTAATCTGGCCTCCCTATAATCGTGGGAGTGTAGTCAAGGACTTTCTCTAATGGAAACAGTCTCGTGAGTATTCGGGCGACGGAGAGAGAAAGAGAGATCACTTATAAACAGTGGAGGTTATGGTTTTTGCTTTCTAGAGAGAGAAAGATAAACAAAAAAGAAAGTTTTGAGAGAGAGAGAGTGAGATTGTATGGCTTTTATATTTCGCCCATCTCCCGTAGTTTATTATGTTTTGCTAGAAATCTATGTCCAGTGGATCTAGTATTCCCTTCTAGTTATATTCACCGTTGAGCTCCCTCCATCTCTTTGCTATGTTGTTTCCCACCATTGTTCATGCATATGTAGTTATTATATAATGATCACACACAGAGAGAGTTTAGAAATTAGGCTAGTGTAACCAAATAATAGATTTATAAAATAATAGATATGGGTTGGAGATAAATAATAGCTACCTCCATCTCATGTTCTCAATGGAGAAGAACCATGCGGTTGTTGGGAGGATGGTGTTGAGTGCGGAGGCACCACTTTGGGGATTATGACGATGAGTTCCGAAGGTAATGTCGGGTTGGTGTTCCAAAGGACGAAGAGATATAAGAAGTGGAGATGAAGAGATTGATAAGAGTTTGGTGACGTGGATAAAAAAAGAAAGGGACCCACCTTAAATCTCTAATATTTGGTGTTAAATATCACATGTTTGTCACGTGGCTTTATTAACCTGACGGCCGTTTCCTTGATCATGACAGAGGTGGTTTTTTGAAACTTAATTAAAGTTGTGACTGTTTTATAGAGTTAAAAAAGTTGAGGTGCCAGATTGAAAAAGCAACATTGTTCAGGTGGTTAAAAAAAAATTAACCCACAAATTAATTACTCAAGTTTCCTCACAAAATATGATTAATTTAAACTAGGGGTGTAAATGAGCCAACCTTGAATGAATTGAGGCTAGCTCTAGCTCAGCTAGATGCTAAAAACTTGAGCTCTAGTTCAGCTCAAGCTCGATTTGATCCTAGGATCTGAGCTCAAGCCTCAACTCAATTTAAACAATAATATCTAAAGTTTAATATCACTTGAATCCTTAATTTAAAACTAATATAAAACTTTATACAACCAATGATAAACAATTTATCATTAAATCTTTTTTAGAAATTATTGCATAATAAGACATGAAATATTTTACAAAATGTTATACCTGGTTGCAGAAATCATTATATGTTATCGAGTTTTATGGAACCGGTTAACGCCTATTTGAGCTTGCCTCATTTGTTTAGCAATATGAAATTTCGACTCAAACTTAATTTATTATTAATGAAAAAGCTTTAGCAAGCCGAAACCTGTGCCAAATTTGAGCAATTCACACCCTAATTTCATCATCACCAACTAATTTTAGAGATCGGTAGTGAATGAATCTCATGATAATCTTTTACATGTTTATTTTTATTTTTCGATAAAAGTGGATAAACCACGTTTTTTTATTTAGTTAGAAGACGATTACATAGCTTGAACTCTTGATGGATTCGATACAAAGAGAGATTGTGTCTCTCAGTTGCCCTGGTGCCTTGTTTGTGCTAGAGGCACCTTGTGGAAACTCCTCAATCTGCTTGAGTGTCTTCAAAGTCCCTCCCTGGTGAGTGTTGCAGGACCTCCTCCTTAGTGAAAATGAGACTCCTCTTCACAATAGACTCCATCACAATCAACTTCGGCCTTTTGGAACGGTGAGATGCATCAAACCAAGACAATATTAGGAAGTCAATGTCGCAGATTGTTTTTGAGAAAACACGGTATTTGTCCTGAAAGCATCTCCTATTGCGCTTCATCCATATTGTCCACATAGTGGCTATAGATAGCAGGTTCCATCCCATCCTAGTGTCCCTTGGCAAGCAGTTGGACAGCACTGTTGGACCCCACAAACCTTTTATTTGTGATGGGGGTGACCCCAGCTGGCATAATTGTGTGAAGTGGTGCCAGATACTTTTTGAGTATGAGCATTGTAGGAGTAGGTGTTGTACTGTTTCCTCATGTTCCTCACACAGATAGCAAGTTGTCCTTGTTCCTTGCCAGGCGCGTTTCCTTAGGTTATCCAATGTAAGAATTTTGTTATCCATTGCTAGTCAGGCGAAAGCTTTGATTTTTAAGGGGCACGACAAACTCCAAAATCTTTTCCCCACATCGGATCGGACGCCCCCATCTACCAAGAACTCATAGTATGAGTGTACTGTAAAGTTCCTTTGTGTGGTGAGCCTCGGTTCCTTACATGCGGCTTTGTCCCCTAAGCCTTGTACAACCTCCTTATGAGATGATCAAACCCATTTGCTTCATCTTCAGTCAGCGGGCCCTCTAGCAGTATTGGGTTGCCTCCCGTCAGGGAGAGTCTTGCTTCCAATATTGTTTGTTTTTTGTCTCTAGCCAATTCATATAGAGGGGGGTATCTGGTTGAGGTGCCTATCCATCTAGCCAATTATCAGACCAAAAGAACAAGGAATTTCCCCTGCCTACCTCAGCTGTCATATTATGAAATAGTGCTTCCTGTTGTGTGGAGGCCCCCTTCCAGAAGAAGGATGCCTTGAGGAATCAGGAGAGTAGGGATCAATTCTGGAGTCCTCTGTGAATCTTGGTATTTCAATATTCGTGAGCAAAGGCCAGCTTGTCCCGTAAGTATTCTCCACCACCACTTTCCCAGCATGGCCGTATTAAAGCAACGAAGCTTCATAATGCCCCAACCGCCAAATTCTTTGGGCCTACAAAGTCTATCCCAGCTCACCAGTCTATATGCTTTTCTATCCTTCTCCGATCCTCTCCATAAAAAGTCTCGCCTTATTTGGTCAATCTGGTTTATCACCCACTCTGAAAATCTGTAGATAGAAAGCCAATAATTCGGGATCGTCGTGAGGACTGCATTGATCATAGTGATGCGCCCCTCTACCGATAAAAGTTTCCCTTTCCATAATGTTAGTTGTGCTTTGATTTTGTTTATAACTGTCCTTCAGTTCTCCTTCCTTGGTTTGGATCCCGAAATTGGCAACCCCAGGTAGTCAAGGGGTAAGCTGCCAATGTTGAAGCACGCGATTTGGATCGCAAAGTCTTTCACATGTCTTGATCGTTGTACCTGGGGAGTGGGACACAGTCAGAATGTCTGAGTTTGAATATATTTTCATCTTACTAAAAGGCTCATAACCTAGATGTATAACCTTGGGTCTCATGCGTTGAGTAATTCTCTTAAGGCAAGTCCCGGGATCGAATCCCCGCCCCCGTAATGGTGGGAGCAAGCTTGAGTCGAGTTTACTCCTCAAGGACTGTATGCGCACGGTGAGGGGTCAGGGGCGATCGAATAGTTTACTTCTCGGAGTCTATGACCATATCCCTGATTGACCCGTATGGGGGGTCTTTATGGCCTATGTCATATATATATATATATATATATATATATATATATATATATAATCCGGTCGGCCGCAACCATTGTATCACTTCTGTACACGGGTAGTGAGCTTTTTTAAATCTAATGAAATAAAAATATGATTTATTTACTTTTCTCCAAAAAAAAAAGATATCTCTGAGCTGATGATTGTTCATAAGTAAGTTAACTAAAGAACTAAATAAAAAAGCTCACTAATTATAAGATGGTAAATAAAAAAGCTCACTAATTAAGAAATTATAAAAGGAGCAGAACAAGAGCAATTCTATCCAACCACTCTACAAAAGAGTTGGAGATGGAACTTAGTTTTATGATGTTAACACATCATCTAGAAGGAAACAAAATGATTCAGACAGCTCTTGGCAAGATGATTGCTTGTCTGTTCCTCAAGGACCATGAATGGAAAATGCTGAATTCTTATTCCACATTGTGGGCACCTTCTCATCTCATTACACCTTCCAATTTGATGAGCTTGTAACCTGAGGAAAAGCTAAAGAAACAAGAGAATTAATGGTGCCTTTGTTTTCCATTGGAAGCTCTTGCTTCTCCTCTTCTTTCCTAAGACACCATCCCCTTAATATTAAACCCTCCACCATCCACAACTCTTTAACACTTTTTATAACCAAAAGTAAGAGGCATGGCATTGATTCATAAACTAATCCTTTGAGCAGTCCTCCTCCTCTCTTTCCAATTGTACATACATCATATGTAGGCATCCAAGAGTACATTTCTTCAATGGGTGCTTAAGAGAGTAGATTCAAGAGAAACACAAGTTCTCATGGGGAGCAAGAAGAAGCTACAAAGATGTGGAACACTGTGCTGTGGTTCTAGGCTCAGTGTCTCCTCCACCACCTCCTCCGACTCCGGTCACTACTGCGTCGACGCATTCTCAAACTTCACACACACTATGGTGCAAGCAAGGCTGCAACAAATGATTATCGAGAGCACAGGACTGAATGAACGACCGAGAAGATGCAGGAGCTTCGGCTATGGAGATGATCGGAGATTTGTTATACTGACAGCGATGAATGTGAGTTCTCATGATCCGAGGGAGGATTTTCGGTCATCGATAAGAGAGGTCATCACATGCAAAGGTTTGGAGGAGCCAAAGGAGCTCAGAAGTCTCTTGAATTGCTACATTTCGGTGAATCCCCCAGAGAACCGGCAAGCAATACTTGAAGCTTTCTATGAGGTTTGTTGTAGCTTGTTTTCTTAATTCTTAGTAGAGAAGTTGTAAAGATTTAATGGCACTTGATTCATTGTGTTTTGTTCTAGTTCATGACTAAAGCTTGAAGATGTATATATATAGGTATGAATTTACTTGAGAGAGTAAATTAAGGATGAATGTTAACTGATTTGAGGATATGAAGATAGATGGAAGTGCTCAGACTAAGATTATAACTAGTAAATCATATAGAGGAGTAACTAATTAGAGGAGGAAAAGATGGCATGGGAAAGGTGGCAACTAGTGAATGAGATCTTTTGAGGATCTTAAGAATGCATGTTGCCGACAAACTTTAATGCACACTAATACAACCTTTAATCATGGTTGTTTAGTGCTAATCCCTACTAATCATTGCTGTAAATTGCTGCCCTACACATGTATGGTGTCCAACTTTGTTGATGGGTTGTGTGATGTTCTCATGTTGATTTCACATGCTTGGTTTTGCATTTAAACATATTATTGGTTTTCATATGTACCGATAAAAGGCTTTATTTCAAAATAAGTGTTTTCTAGAAAAGATCTTCTTGATTCCTTTTTAATTTTTTCTTCTAATGTTGCTTCTAATATTATCAGTTGAAATTTTCGTCCAAAAATGCTCCTATAATTTAAGTTAATTTCCTTCTCCTTGATTCCTTCTCTTTTTACTTTTTTTTATTTTCCCATGAAGTCTTTCTTCTTTTCCTTCACTTCTCCTTATTATGTGACCCCCCTAACTCCTCTTATTTTGTATATTTTCCTTATTTCTTACTTTGTCTAATTAAACCCTTAACTCTTACATCTCTTCACAAAATTAACTATTTTTTATTCACTATCTTACCACCAAAATATATAGGTGTGAAACTTAAAAGTTAATTTATAACTAACCATGGGTTAGGTCAAGAAGAAGTTGAGGGTTCAAATCACGCCAATGGTGTGTTTCCACTGGTTTGTTCATATTTATATAAAAACTATGGATCAAGAGTTCTAATTGAAGGTAAGGGGTTTTTGCAAGAAAAAAAAGAAGATTTAAAGTTGTATGCAAAACCTTTCTTTTATACTTATTTAAAATCTTTTCTACTTGCATAATTATCAGATTTTTGAAAGTTCTGCTGGGTTGTCTGTTTGTTATATTCTGAGTTACAACAAAGGTTGTAACACTAACTCAGAAAGCCTCACAGGCAGGCTATTTATACAAAACAATAACAAGCCACACAAAGAAATGGAACCCAGGAGTTGTTAACCCAATTTGAATGTCCAAGCCTACGTTTGAGGGGCCAAGCCCGGAGAAGAAAATCCACTAAGAAGATAGAAAGGACAGGTTACAAGAGTTTCACTCAATCCCTCTTTCCTATCATAAGCACCGACTCTTCCGTGACAATGATCACTATCACCCTCCTCTGTAAGGGACTACTCTAGTTATCTCATTTCACTCCTCAGAGTCCTGGTTTGATATAGATACTTCCCTACCTTCAAATTATCGCTATCACTTCTTAGAATCTCCCAAATCTCCGCAGCTGCTAATAAAGGACGCCTTCAACTTTTAGCCATTGCAACCGGTTTATGCTTTGTGATTTACAGCGTGACTCGGCGATAAAGCCGACCAAGAATTGAAACCTGCTGCGCCGATCTCGAGACACCTCCAACTCTCACGGTTTGAGTTACGAGTCATTTGTGTGGGATCCACACGATCTTGACCACCACAACTAAATTTGGTCTACCTCTCAGGTGACTTCTCAGCATGTTTCAAGTTCCACCTCACCAAGGTGCAAATCTTTAATAGAACTTAATACAAAACTTGATCTCCTCAATCCAAGTCTTGGTTGTGCTGTCTTCCAGTCTTGGCTCCAGCAATTCATTCCAATCCTGGTCTTCAATCACCCAAGTTTGGCCTTCATTTCCTCTTTCCTTAATCACTAACCGGATCTTCAATCAAGCTCCTTTCTATGTATGGTTGATTCCTCAATCAACTCATCTTCTTTGAGCAGTAGTTGTTGTCTTCCAAGTTTGATGATTGTGTGGATTGTAGTCACTTTCCATCTTGGACTGCATCAGGATTTCTCTTCAAATCAGTTGACTCTTTTGTCCTTATTGTTGACTATATTGACTTGTCAAAAAGTTTGTGTTGGTCGACCTTGCTTCATCCTTGTGTCAAGTAATGCCAATCTTAACTGCTTCTGTCCTAACATTTTTATACAAAAGGCTCTATCTAATCATTTATCACTATAAATTATAATTACAATAGAATTAAGCTCTAAGAATTAACATGTGAAAGACTTGTTTTTCCCTCAAAGTTTCAAAATTTAATATTGGCCTTTTAATATAGGAGATTAATTATCATTTCATTTATATTTATTACACATGGTAAGTATAGGGGGTTAAGGTAGGGGGTTAAGGCCAAAGAACATAAAAAAGAAAAAAACATATGGGTACCAAACATTTGGCCTTCAAAAGTGTTTTGTGCTTAAAAATTGCCCACATATTGAACAGAGATAGAATAAGGTAACTGCAATTTGAAATAAATTTTCTATAAAGTACAACTTTTACAAAAACCTCTTCTAGTTTGTTTTTAGTCACCTGTTGTGATAAATTTGAAAAGTAGACATAACAGAAATGGAGTGATATATAAAATAAGAAAAAATATATATATATATTTAGGCCTCACATTTTTAGAATTTTTTTAAATAATAATTTTCTACTAATTATAGATGGTTACATAAAATTTCATTCATAGTAAATTTTTGGGTAAATTTAAAAAAAAAAATCCATGTGGTTTCACAGATTTGCATAATAGGGAATGTGGTTTTTTTTTTTTTCGAAAACAATCTTGTGGTTTCTCCAGTTAATCAAAAAAGGGAAAAACCGTTAACTCCCATTAAAATTGTTAACCTTTGCTTAGTTGGCAGGGGCATTTTCATCAATTTTTTTGGTTTTGATCTCTCAAACAGATGGAGATTTTAAAGAAATCCAATTTAAGGTAATTTTCATGCAATTTTCGGCATCTATTTTATAAAATTTGACAAAAATACCCCTACTAACTTAACACCGTTAGCGGGAGTTAACGGTTTTTCCTTTTTTTTTGTTAACTTGAGAAACAACAAAGTTTTTTTCAAAAAAAAAATAACCACATTCTCTATTTTGCAAATCTGTGAAACGTGGATTTTTTTAAAAAAAAATTATCTTAATTTTTATAAAGAAAGGTCTCCTTCCGCACTCCCTCCTTAAATGAGAGATCAAACGACCAAATAAAAATTGGATTGTCATGTGTAACCAAAGGGAAAAAAATTTCATTCATATGATGTGATGCATAACTTGAAAGATAAATTGGCCATAATCCAATTTTACTTAGAAACATAATAAAAATCTCTTTATGTGTGAATCATGTGTTTTGTTTGCAAACGGAACCATTCAAAATATTTGTATTTAGCTAATATTATTTTATACTAAAGAGTGGTTTGCTCATTAAAGAAGGGCCCGGTAAGCAAAGTAGGGGTATGTTGGTGTGAAACTAGATGCACTTGCTTGATATGGTTGGAGACTTCTATCAACGGTTGAGCTTTGTTTTTTAGTGTGGGCGTTTACTTTGATTACGGAGATGCGGTAGAAAACACGTAAGGGAAAGAAAAGCGATGAATTGGGCCTTTCTGCCCGGATTTAACTCTGACGATCAAGTTAGTGGATGAGGAATGGCTGAGGGGTTATGATGAAAAGAGTAAAAAGTGTGATTTTAATCTTCTCAAAAAATTATTGTCCTTGTTTCTTTGTTGTTCTTCTCCTTTTATAGAAAAACTCCTGGGTTTGGTTTCTTATTATTACGGTTAAGGCGGTGGGAAATATTTGTCTGCGTAGGTGGGTTGTGTCAGGGCAAGTGGATGTTCTTGTCTTAAATTCCTGTCTCATCGACTGTCAGAGTGTTTTATGATGCTTTGTCGTTTTGGTCGGATTTGATCGGATTTGTTCTGACATGAGATATTTTCTGTACTTTTACTGTGATTTTAGTCAGTTTTGTCAGAAGGAGGGTGGGTATTTCATTCCTATTCTTCGGTCCAGGGGGGAGATTTTTGGGGAAATGGGGTGGAGGATCAGATTAATAATAGGTGTTTGGTTTAGGATGATGCCAAGTGGCTGGAGGGGATTGTGCCACGTGTTGTAAGGGATCGATGACACGTGTTATGCTAGATATTTCCATATCATTAGTCCCCCCAAGTGTGCTTGTTGATAAGTCTGAGTGATAAGCGGACGGAGTTTGCTTTTCGCTTGTCTTGAGAACGAGCATTTCCTTTAGTCAGCTAATCTAAATTTGTGTAAATATTATTGTCTCGAAAAGATAGAACACGTGCGTTTTAGTTGGTGTTCGATACCTGTTCATCTTATCCAGAATTTTGAATTGTCTTTTCATTTGTCTGGATCGAGGGATGGGTGCGTTGAACTTTCTTCCTGGGAGGATTTACTATTCTGATAGGGCTCTTATCTATTTAAGTCATTGTGGGGGTGGGCTATACTGTTCATCTTTCATGTTTGTTTGTAATAGCTTTTCATTATCACTCGTCTTTCCTCAAGGTTTTTTTTCCCTAGTATTTCCCTACGACATATGAGAATCCCTTCTTCTTTTTGCGAGCGTCTGGAAGCGTTGGGAACTAGGGTTGTTAACTTAACAGGTCCAAACGGTTGTGTGTGGCAGGTTCTACTTGATATCAATGAGGATGCGGCCGAGATGCAGTTCGAGTAGGGGTGGAGGGAGTTTCATACGGATCATTCCTTGTCTGCGGGAGATTATTTAATTTTTTTTTTTTTGTAGGAGGACGTGGTAGAGGCAGAATTGCAAGATAAGCTAGGGCATAGTAACTTATCTCTTCAGAGGGGATTACCCGCCATTGAAAAGGGGTCGTCTTCAGATGATTTCCCTTTTCGGGGTCATATGTCTGTGGGGGATGTTTTAGAGGCCCTGCGGCCAGAAAAAGTTTCAAAGCGGCTTCAGGAGGCAGGGAAAGAGGACGTTGCCATTCAACTTCTTCGTTCTGCTATGATGGTAAGAATAAAGTCTTTCATCCTTAAGTTCTTGCTTATTATTATTTATTTCCTTCGTCAATTTAGTTTCTTACTATTTGCTTTAGACTACTCATTGTGCGGATCATGTTGGCCGTCTTTTTCGAGAGGAGATTGTGATTGATAATTCTCGTTCGAAGATGATAGAGGAGAGTGGAGCGGAAATTGCTCGACTAAAGGCTAGGATTGCTATCTTGGAAGAGGAGAAAGACAAGGCTCTCAAGGTAACTGATTTGGTTACCAAGGAGAAAACAAACTTCTAGCGAACTTGATTTCTGTGGAGACAGAGAGAAATGATCTGTCAAAGAAGTCTTCTCATTTTAAAGACTCCTTTGAGACCACCGAAGCGACAGTGAAAGAATTTCAAGGTACTGTGGCGGGTTTGAAGGGAGAACTTGAGTCTCTCAAAGAAGAGCAAGGTAAAATCTCTACAGAGCTCGAAAACATTAAGGAAGAAAGAGATGGTTTTAAGAGGGACTTGGCCTGGGAGAAAAAAGCTTTAGAATTAGCTCAGCAAGACATAGAGGATTTTGAAAATCAAGTGGATAAGCTGCAGAAGGAAGTGACGCGTTTGAAAGAGGAGAGGAAGGATGCGGTGACGCAAATTTATTCTATCGTTCAAGTTATTGGCCGTCATACTTCTCCCAGAACAACCCTATCTATGGGGACTCCCTTCTGTTTTGAAGGCCTATGTAAAGGTGAAGGATAAACTTCCGGGTGAAAAGGTTCAAATTGAAGCTTCACAGGCTGAAGCTTCTAATCCTCCTCACAGTGATCCAAGAAGGAGCGAGGATCGCCTTCCTAGTGAAGGTGATGAAAACGTTGATGCAGGGGTTGAAGATGTTGGTGCGGGGACTTCTAATACGTCATAGAATGTATTTCTTTTTATAGTTGGTTTATAGTTTTGTAAGTGGTGTCTTAGTCTTGTCTTCGTAATTTTACTTTGTTTTTGTTGTGTAATCTAACTTCAAGTTTGAATGGAATGAGAAAACCGAACCTTTTTCTTGAAGACGATTTATTTTCCGGGTCTTAGTCATAATAACTATTCGATGATCCCCCTTGATGTGTTCTTTATTTTGAGTGATGGTTGATTGTAGTTTGCCTTGGCCCAGTAGTGGGACTTTCATTCAAGGTTTTTTGGCTTGGCCCGGTGGCGGGACTTTTATTCGAGTTTGGTCTTGGCTTTATGAGATTTTTGCCTCACTTTTGATTTCGGGGTGAGATTTTTGCCTCATCTTTGATTTTTGAGATTTTTGCCTCATCTTTGATTTTTTAGATGAGATTTTTCCCTCATCTTTCTGAATGGAGGAACTTTCTTTATGAAACTTAGGATTTTTCTACAATGCTTACTAATAGTAGCGCCGCAAGTATTCGGCATGGTATGGGCGCTTGAGGGTTTTTCCATCCATGTTGGTGAGCCAGTAGGTGCCTGTTCGAACGATATTCTTTACAATGTATGGGCCTTCCCAGTTTGGGGTCAGTTTCCCCGTTCGGCTTTTGTTGCCTTAAAACTCATTTTCCCTTAGGACAAGATCTCCGATTTGGAAAGAAACTTTCTTCACTTTGGAGTCGTAAAATCTTTTCATCTTTTGATGATATGCTGTCGCTTTGGTGTCGGCGGTCTCCCTTCTTTCTTCGAGGAGGTCGAGTTCCGCTCGGAGTTTTTCTTCATTGGTGGTTGGCGAAAAAGTCTGTGTCCGTAAAGTAGGTTCTCCTATTTCCGTTGGGATAACCGCTTCAGTGCCATAGGTGAGAGCGAAAGGGGTTTTCCCTGTCGGGGTTCTTAGTTGTTCGATAGGCCTAGAGAGCACTCGGAATTTCTTCCACCGAGTTCGTTTTGTCCCTTAACACTCGGGTTTTGAGAGTTTGTAATAGGGTGTGATTCGTTACTTCTACTTGGCCATTGGCTTGGGGGTGTGTTACTGAAGTGAGTCTTAATTCAATTCCGAGCTCGGAGCAAAAAGTTTTGAAGGCTATGTTGTCAAATTGGCGTCCGTTGTCGGTGATGAAGGCCACTGGGATACCAAATCGACAGACTATTGTTCACAATAGGAATCCTTGACATGCCTTTTCTGTTATTTTGCCAAGGGCTCGGCTTTCACCCATTTGGTGAAGTTTGTCGAGCTTCTTCTTCCCAGCCTGCGTGGATTTCATCGGAGTTGATGTACTTTTGGGTACGGATCAAGAGGTCAGGCATGGTTTTTGGTAGATCAACGGTGAGGGAGAAACGAAAAGGGGATTCTCGTAGGCCTTCCATCAAAATGGTAATGGCTATACGGGGGATGAGATCCGCGATGTTCGATGCCTCTTCAGTGAAACGATCAAGATATGAGCTAAGATTTTCTCCTCCTTGTTGTTTGATGCGCATAAGAGTAGATGGATTTTTCTTCTGTTTCGAATAATTGGCGAAGTGGACAAAGAACAGGTCTGCTAATACTTGGAATGAGGGGACTTTGCCAGATGTAAGATCGACAAGCCAATCTTGTGCTCTCCCTTCCAGAGTGGCCAGGAAGGCCCGACACATGCGGGCATCGGTGGTCCCGGAAAGAAGCATTTTTGAACGAAAAGATTTCAGGTGGCGGGATGGATTGGTTTTTCCCTCATAAGTAGTCATGGTGGGGGATCGGAAATTATCGGGCACCCGCTCTTCAAGTATTTCTTTTATGAATAGAGAAATTACATGAGGGTTGTACCTTTTCTGTTCCCGGTTCCCACGGGACGGGACCTGTCGTTGGGTTCTTCCGTCAAAAGACGGATTGTATCCTTGCGTTCTTGGTGGGGTTTGGTTTCGGCATCGAATTGAAGGAGGATCTGAGCTTGAGGAGAAGAGGGTCCTTTCTCTGTGTTCTCTTCCCTGCCTCGTTTCTCTACTGGTGTGAGTGGTGGATCGTCCCCTGCTTTCGGAATTTGCCGGGAGGGCGGTTGGGGCGACCGGAGGGATTTGGATTGGGGGAGGTGGAACTGGGGGTGGTGGATGGCGCATGTTTTGAACAACTCGGGTTAGTTGATCCAACTGTCGCTCTATGCTCCTGTAGTGTTAGGTGGATGGCCGCCTTGAGGCAAGGCTGGCGGTTTTCTTTATTCGCTTGGCTCAGCAGTGCGCCGGGTCTCGTTCTTTGGGCACTCCTTGTTCTGGATACGCTTTGATTTCCTTGTAGTCGTCGTTTGGCTTTTAGTAATGCGTCCCCTGAGGCAGCCAAAGCTGTTGGTGTCGGCTGGATGCGCCTTGTGATGCGGTTGGGACTTCTATCAACGGTTGAGCTTTGTTTTTTAGTGTGGGCGTTTACTTTGATTACGGAGATCGGTAGAAAACCTTTAAGGGAAAGAGAAAGCTTGATCGAATTGGGCTTTTACGCGGATTTAACTCTGACGATCAAGTTAGTGGATGAGGAATGACTGAGGGGTTATGATGAAAAGAGTAAAAAGTGTGATTTTAATCTTCTCAAAAAATTATTGTCCTTGTTTCTTTGTTGTTCTTCCCCTTTTATAGAAAAACTCCTGGGTTTGGTTTCTTATTATTACGGTTAAGGCGGTGGGAAATATTTGTCTGCGTAGGTGGGTTGTGTCAGGGCAAGTGGATGTTCTTGTCTTAAATTCCTGTCTCATCGACTGTCAGAGTGTTTTATGATGCTTTGTCGTTTTGGTCGGATTTGATCGGATTTGTTCTGACATGAGATATTTTCTGTACTTTTACTGTGATTTTAGTCAGTTTTGTCAGAAGGAGGGTGGGTATTTCATTCCTATTCTTCGGTCCAGGGGGGAGGCTTTTGGGGAAATGGGGTGGAGGGTCGGATTAATAACAGGTGTTTGGTTTAGGATGATACCAAGTGGTACGGAGGGTTGTGCCCGCGTGTTGTAAGGGAACGATGACACGTGTTATACTAGATATTTCCATATCAGTAGGGGTATGAATTAAGACCAAGTAAATTGAGGAATTGAACTAATAATACCAAGATAGTGAATATATAAAGTATAAGAAAAGTGAACAACGTGAACTAACATTTTGTCAAAGTTAGCTCAAAAAGACCAACGACTAAGTGGTCCATTGGTATCTCGGTCCCTGTAAAATTCTAATTACCAAGAAATCTTGGGTTCGATTCACTGGTGAGAACATATTTACAGGAGTTAAGGAGTGTGGCGATGGATTTATGTCGGGTGGTCCCAAAGTCTTGCATATGTGGGCTCCACCCTCATGTCTACTTCACCAAGACTTATGTACGCCATTGATTTCTTAGCGGCTTGCCCCTCATATTAAAAATAAAAAAAAAAGCTAGAAAAGCAATGATTGCCCCTCAAAGTTTTTTGGTTATATTGTCTAGCATGAGAATCTAACTACCTAAAACAAGACAAAGAAGAAAGATGATATAAAGAGAGATATGGTGCTTTCACAAAAATAATGTTGACAAGGAGAGGCACACACGTCAACGAAAAATAGATAAATTTTAGGTTTGAAAAATCCTTAGTTAGAGGTGTTGGTTAGATTTGCTAATGTCAAAAATAGTTCTTGGAAATTCACATAAAGCTCTTTCAACGAGTCTTTATATTGACTATTAAAATCATTCAAACCAATAACTTTATTGAATACTATTTAGAAAAAAACTTATACGCTTAAAATAATCTTGAATACGTAATTTTAGCAAACTTGTTATAATGAAATTTTTTTGACATAAAATATATGTTAGGATCTTTTATGTATTGGAACAAGCATAAAATTCTACAAGCATATTCCCTCCAGAAGACTAGGAACCTTCACCTTAAATAAGGCCCTCTAATTAAGGAGGGAAGTCAAGAACTCAAAGAGCTAACAGAGAAAATGGCTACCACCCAGGGAGACAAATGGCGAATGCACATGGCTATTAGGGCCAAGAGAAAGATAAACAATTAAATCTTTATACGACTTCATAATAGATGGAGGAATCCAGTGCCCAATTCGAAACTTGGAAACTACCATGTCTCAAAAAGGCCAAATTGTTAGTCCGACTCGCTTGGGATAACAAATTACTCATTTTCGACAACCTGGCAAAAAAAAAAAACAAAAAAAAAGATAGAAAGACACATGGACAACGTGTTACTTATGCAATGAAGCGGAAGAAACAACATAATATCTACTCATCAACTGCACTGAAACTCGAAAAATTTGGGAGCTCTATTGTCCAAGATTCGGGCTGGAAACTACCCCCAAACGATACTAGACCTACTGGAGGTAATCACATGGGTAAAATGTTTCAGAAAGAAGCTCGACTAGGGTGGAATCAGGTAGTGATTACTATCATTTGGAGTACCAGACTCAAAAGGAACCAAAGATCTTCCATAGAAAATAATATGTTTTTACCGGAATAATCTGAGAGATTAACTTTCTAATGCTATCTTGGTTGGATGCAACTCACGTCTCCAAGAAGCCAAAGTTGGTGTGGAAAAAGTCCATCATCAAGAGGAGCCTTGACTTCGCAAATGAGAGGTCGTCGTCAAAGAGGGACGAAGAAGATGGATTTGAAGATCTCATCACCCCTAGGGAGCAACAATGCAAAATGATATGTCAACAAATATAATAATCAGGAGAAATACTATGCTAATGTCAACAAACAGGATGTAACTCTCTATTTCAAGGAATAAATGAATGTTGTCTATCGACTTTATATATATATATATATATGCATCTACTATCATTTGGTAGGATCATGTGTTGATCCGGTAGCCTCTAACCTGAATTACTGGAGCATGTTTGAAGGATTTCCAACCATACGGATGGGAAGATCATCAAAAAATAAGCTAGCCTGTCAATTTTCGTATAATTTGGTGACCGTTTGGTCCTCCCACTTAACGGTTCTTATTTTAGAAAAATTTTAATGGTTCAAAATTTCAACCATTAAGCTGGAGGACCAAACGGTCACCAAATTATATGAAAATTGACAGGCTAGCTTATTTTTCGATGATCTTCCCATCCGTACGGTTGAAATCCTTCAAACATGCTCCAGGTGCCAAAATGAGAGGCGGCCGGATCAACACAGTGATCCGGCCGGCCTGATGATATCACCATCGTGTGTGTGTGTGTGTGTAAGATCATCGAAAAATAAGCTAGCCTGTCAATTTTCATATAATTTGGTGGCCGTTTGGTCCTCCCATTTAACGGTTCTTATTTTAGAGAAATTTTAACGATTCAGAATTTCAACCATTAAGTGGGAGGACCAAACGGTCAACAAATTCTAGCTTATTTTTCTATAATCTTCCCATCCATAAAGTTGGAAATCCTTAAAACATGCTCCAAGTGCCAAAATGGGAGGTGTGGACTAGAACAGTGTCATTAGAGCGCACAACAATACTTTATATATATATATATATATATATATATATATATATATATATATATATATATAGGGTCATGTTACTATGAGGTCGGCCTTACTACTATTCAAGTAAAGCCGCCTCATTTTCACCCATTTTGAGATTGTTGTTTATAAATCCAACAGTACAGATGGAAAGAACATCCAAAAATAAGATAACATGTCGATTTTCATACAGCTTGGTGATAGTATGATCATTCATCTTAAAGGATGAAAATTTAACCCGTTAAAATTTCTATAAATTTTCATCTGTTAAGATAAATGATTATACTGTCACCAAATTGTATGAAAATCGACATGTTAGCTTATTTTTCGATGCTCTTTCCATTCGTATGGTTGGATTTGTAAACAACACTCTCAAATAATGAAAATGAACAACCTACTTAAATAGTAGTAAGGCTGACCTCATAGTAACATGACTATATATATATATATATATATATGGCTGGAGGTACTTTATTTCATAAAATTGTACTATGTGTAGTGTAAGAAAACCATCAATGTGAAGCAAATCATATTCTTTTTTTTCCGACTTAGGCCATAAAGGCCCTCTTACAGATTAGTCAAGGACGTGGCCATGGGCTCCGAGTAGTAAACTCACTCGATCACGCCTGACCCATCATCATGTGTGTACAAACTCATGGAGTAAACTCAACTTAAGCTGCTCACCTTATTTACGAGGCCGAACACTCGATCCCGAGATCTCTCAGAATAATTTCCCAACGCATAGGACCCAAGGGTTTTACCGCTAGGCTATAAAGAAAATCATATTCACGTATCCCAGTATCCGAGTGTCCCAATTCCCCATACAAGTGAATAGAGTATATAATTACTAAAATCTCTTCTTTACCTAAAGACCCATACAATTACATATGGCAAGCACAATTATGAGAACTAGTTATTAGGTCATCGAGGGATAACCTAGATTATCCTCTGTAACCTTACCACCTACCAAACACCTTTTAGGTGTTAAAGGTTTTTTATTTAAATAAATTTAATTAATAAAAAATCGATCATATAATTATTACTAATAAATATTAATTATTAATAATAGATTTAATGAAAACTATTTATTTTATATAATATTAATTATGTCAAATTTTAACCAATTACATTTAATATATATTGTAAGTTCTGTCTAGTTGTCCGCTTGTTGTATGTTGTATTGCAATACCGGTTGTAACTTGCTTCGTTGGTATGTCTTGTTGGTCTCACCAGGCTGTTGTGTGGTTAGTTGTAACTCTAGTTTCCTCTCAAAGAATCACATAAGCTCTCACATACACACTCACACAATCAAGACAAAACATACAAGAAGAGAGGAGACAAAAAAGTTTGGTAACAGGTTAGAACTTCCACGGCCTCGTCTTGGGGGCGGGCAGGGAGAAGACAATCCACTAAAGGTGTAGGGAAGGCAGAGTACAAGAGTCTCTCACACTCTCTCTATCATAAGCACCTACTTCTTGATTGACAATGACCACTATCACCCTTCTCTGAGGGACTACTCTAGTCAGCTCACTTCAATCCTCTGAGTCCTGGTCTTATATAGACGCCTCCCTGCCTTCACAACATAGCTACCACCTTTAGGATCTCTAGAATCTCCGTGACTGCTGAATTGGACTCCTTCCACATTTGGGTCGTCGCTCGTCATATGACCCAGATTCGTGTTTCTCAGCTTTTGACTCGGCCAGATCTACTTTATCGGGACTCTAACTTTTGTATGATATTTCTACTTAATTAATATGGATTAATTAATTTTTAATTAATTTCTCGTTTAATAAATCTAACTCTGCTGACTATCCACCTCCAACTATTTTATGTAACTTTGGCCTGACTTAATAAGGCCTTCTCTCGGCCCTATAGTTGCGAGACTGGATTTTTCGGATCCATTAAATCTTGATTTTCTTTAATTTTGAGGTTAAAATATTTAATTTGATTTCTGAGCTAATTAACCTCATTTAAAATTTAAAAATTTACTAAAAATTTATTTAAAAAAATTGAGATGTTACATGTACTGCATATCTTTTTTTTGCCAAAGAGGTTGTTGTAGTGTTGGGAGATAACTTTCGGTATTATGTGGAAAAACTTTTTATTCTGATCACCTTATTACAACTAGGACCTTATTACATTGACATTTTTATGAAAAACTTCGGTGATATGCGAAGTTTGCCTCCAAGAGGGCTTTTTCTTCAAGTATCATCCTTTCATATTCTTTTTTATGAAACAGTTCTTCCTCGTCACAAAAAAAAAAAAAGAGTTCTTCCTCATTACTTGTAAGACTTCTTATTTTCTTTGAATTCTCAGTTCTATTACAGATAGAATCACCGTTTTCCCTTTTTTTTTTTTTTTTTATCTATTGTGCCCATCTTCCACACCTTCATTTTTTTTTTTTTTTTGGTTTTTCTTGTGGCCGTCAACTTTTTAGCTGAAATTTTGAATCTAGCAAAATACATCAGAAAGAAGACAGGGATGGGTGAAAGAAAAGTCTTACCAATTTGTTCACACTCAATCTTTTAATTAGGTCACCTCCATTTTGGTCACGCAACTTGACTTTCACATTGACATCGATGGTAATCGTGGCGACCCAGACTGATTATTCTGGTTTCACAATGAAGGTCTCTTCAGAGTAACAAGATGTTGACCTCAACTTGAGTGGATCCAAGCTCTTTCTGGTTCTTAAACTATGGAAGATTTTTATTTGTTGATCAATCGCATCGTGCGTCACACTATATGTTAAATTTGCTCTAGCCACAAAGATCTATCGGTACCATAGTTCCTTATTAAATGATGAATAGTAAATCTGTGAATGGTAGGTTGGCTTCACTCTCTACAAAGTGAGGATCAGGATAAGCGGATCTTTCTTGGCGCGTAACTCCCGCATTCTTAGAAATACTGTACATGCCCTTAACTTCTTTCGGGGGAGCTTATCGCCTTAGTAAAAAAGAGAAAAAAAATAAAAATAACATGGACCAGAGATTTATATCCGATTTCTCTGCTAATCACAGGAATACTACAAAAAGTTTGCAATTTCATGATTGATATTGCAGGTAAATGTTATATTATGTAAACGTAGATTAAGTATCATTAGAAGTTGAAGTAAATTAAATGTAGTAATTATCCTTTATTCGTAAAAGCAATATTTGTGAGCTGGGATAAATTTGGTCAAATGTAAGAGGCTCCAACTGAGAGGGTATTATGCTAAATTCATTTTATTAGTCTTCAAGTGGTTGCCAAGTTTATAGTTATTTTGATTATTTCAACAAAACTTAATTAATCTTAATTAACTTATTAAAAATTAGTTTTAGTTAATATCCAATTAAATAGTTTAGTAAATGATTGAGTTTGTTGTGTTAAATGATGGACAGTTTAGCATATATACTGATGTTTAAAATATATAAATAAAATATGATTTATTTAATTAAAGGTAAATAAAACATGGATAAGCATAAATAAAAAAAAAATCTTTTTTGTTCACATAAAATCCTTTTTATGGGAGTCGTGTGAGTCACGGAAGGCATGGCAGCCTACATGATTTGAGGGAGTCGTGGCAAAATTCTACATGAGTTGGAACACAAGGATTTTCTGAGGTTTCCAACATTTCAAGTATCAGAGATTCACAAGATGTTGGTTCCCACTTGACTTTAACTTTGACATTAACCCTCCACCAACCACCTACCACCTTCCACCTTCCACCATTGGCATTCACAAAACAACCAACCAGTACTCATTTGCATTTTATATAAAGCAATGAAGCCTCAAAACAAAATCTGCACTTAAGAAAAGCGGAATGCTTCTCTCTAATTCTGATCCCATAGGACTATCTGTGGCATTCATGCTTCTTATTTTATATGCTCATGAATCATCATCCAGTACTGATGGTAGCATGATCAATTGTTTTAAGGTGGAAAGAGATGCTCTCCTTCAATTCAAAGCAGGCCTCTTTCATGATCATCTTCATGAAGACCAGAGGCTCTCCTCTTGGATGGGATCAAACTGTTGCTTTTGGGAAGCTGTCAAGTGTGATAACACCACTGGCCATGTCATCAGTCTTGATCTCCACAACCCTCATCCATTCATCTTTGATCTTTTTGGTCATCTATCTGGTCGCAACAACAACGCAAGCTTGGGAGGTGAGATCAATCCATCTTTACTCGCCCTCAAACACTTGGTCCACTTGGATCTTAGCGGCAATAACTTCAATGGCATACCCATCCCACAATTCATGGGGTCATTCCAGAAGCTGAGATATCTGAACCTCTCAAATGCTGGCTTTGCTGGAATCATACCTCCATATCTCAGCAACTTAACCAGTTTGCAAGTCCTTGATCTCTCTAATAACTCATTTTATGGTCGGCTACCTCAATCCCTTGGGAGCCTCTTGTCACTCGAAGAACTTCTTCTCCAACGGAACGAATTCACTGGAACAATTACAGAAGCTCATTTCCAAAATCTTACAAGGCTTAGAATCCTTGACATCTCATCTACGGCTCTCGTGTTCAATGTGAGTGCAAATTGGGTACCTCCTTTTCAACTTGAAAGCATTCGCATGAGAGCTTGTCCAGTAGGACCGACATTTCCAGCATGGCTCCGTACACAAACAACCATGGTATTACTGGATTTATCTCGAGCAGGTATCGTCCACACCTTGCCCGAATGGTTTTGGGGTATACTTTCAAACATGTTATATTTGGATCTTTCTCATAATGGAATAGAAGGCAAGCTCCCCTCTTCATTTGAATTTGCTAGCGGCAAATACCGGACCTCGGCACTTCCACGTCCGCTTGTTTTGATTGATCTAAGTTCCAACCGCTTCGAAGGTACGATTCCAAATTATATTCAAAATATCCAATGGTTAGATTTATCAAATAACTCATTTAGCGGGCCTCTTCCCCTAAAAATCAATGAAACTATGCCTGAGCTTTATATGATCGATTTTTCAAACAATAATATAAACGGCAGTATTCCCTCAACATTATGTGAACTACATAATTTGGCAATGTTGTTTCTGTCAATGAATTCTTTGTCAGGCAATATCCCTGATTGTTGGGACCACAATTTAGGTTTGACGACTTTAGATATTTCATTTAATCATTTGTCTGGACTTCTTCCATCCTCCATTTTTCTTCTGCCAAAACTTGAGTCATTGTCATTTAGTAAAAATAACCTTTCTGGACATATTCCTTCTTCTATAATGAAATGTAAGGGCCTTTTTCATCTTGATCTTGGACATAATAGGCTCACAGGAAATATACCAACTTCACTTGGGAAGAGCATAACAGGGTTAGTTACTCTGATCCTCCGATCAAATAATTTTGTTGGGAATATACCACCACAACTATCACGTCTTAGGCTTCTCGGTGTCTTAGATCTATCAAATAATCACCTATCTGGAACTATACCTAAGAGCTTCGGGAACTTTAGTTCCATGAAATCAATTATCAAATATAAATCAACTATGCGTGGTCTTTCCGAAGGCATGTTCCTCTTTATGAAAGGACTAAATCTTTGGTATAACACTATGTTTCCTAGTATATCAGTTATGGATCTTTCAAAAAATGATCTGCATGGTGACATCCCCGAAGAAATATGGAATCTAAGACAATTGCATGGCTTGAATCTATCTGGAAACCATTTAACAGGAGAGATCTCCGATAAGATTGGATCGATGAGCCAACTAGAATCTCTTGATTTATCAAGAAATGAACTATCAGGAGTAATTCCAAGCACACTGTCAAAATTGAATTTCTTAAGTGTCTTGAATCTTTCACATAATCACTTATCAGGAATGATACCGATGGGCGGACAGTTAAATACATTTATTGATCCATCCATTTACACTGACAATGATGATTTGTGTGGATTCCCTCTCTCAAAGAAGTGCATTGACAGTGAAACAAAAGAGCAAGGCCTAAAAGATGAGGTTGATATTGAGATCAATGATACCATATGGTTCTATTTTGGCATAATGAGCGGTTTGGTTGTTGGATCGTGGACAGTTTGGGTTGTTTTCTTGCTGAAAAAGTCTTGGAAAATTGCTTATTTGTTGTTTGTTGATCAAATAAGTGATGCATTATATGTTGCATTTGTAATGAAGTTTGCACCAATCAAAAGATGCATATGCAGTAGCAGATGAATTGTTAATGTGATCGTTTTTCCATGAAAATGTACTACTGTCATTAAAACATTCCAATTACATGCAACCTTAGTTGTTTATTAGAATATTTTTTTTCCTTCCCTTATGCTGCAACATACTGCAGCATGGAGAAATTTAATTTGGTCAATGTATTGCAAGGTGCTCTCAGAGAGAATATTCATTTTTTTTTTCTTTTTTTGGTATTTGAAGGGCTATAATTAGCCAACAGTTACATTTCAGATTTCACTACAAGTTTTTGGGCTTGTGCCTTGTAGCATAGTGGTAGTTTATCTAAGACTTTTTTTTTTTTGAATAAGTAGTAAACCACATTTTATTTATGATAATTGATAATAAGAGTCGATTACAGAGAACGTTTCACAATCAGGAAAATACAACAGAATTGTTCATGTGGATCTTTTCTCCTGATCGGGATAGGGTCTCTGCGGGTCTTCTCAGGTCCTTCCTTGATCGTCTGGAGCATCCTCAAAGGGGTCCCTTCCCTCGCCGTCTTGTCCGGGGGTGTCAGCAGGGAATTCCAGGGTGCGCTTCACCAGGTTTGCTGCCGCCTCCAGTTTTGGCCGTTTTGTAAGTGGAGCTGCATCCCACCAAAAGAGAATGAGAAAAGAGATATCGCGAATAATTCTCAAAAAAACGCGTTGTTTTTCCTGAAAGCATCGCCTATTCCTTTCACCCCAGATGCTCCATATGATTGCCATGACGGCGAGTTCCCATCCTCCACGTTGGGTATGGTCCACCCTAGAGGTGGAGGCACTCGATCCCCAGAGGGATTTTAGCTCAGTGACCTCTGTTCGCATCCCTAAGATGTCTCTGAAGTGGTTCCATGTGCTTGTGGTGTAGGGGCATAGGATGAGTAGATGCTCGGCCGATTCATCCTCATTGTCACATAAGTAGCATCTAGTGCGTTCCCCTCCCCAGTTTCTTTTGTGCAGATTATCCAAGGTGAGTATACGGTTTTCCTTAACTAGCCAAGCAAATAGTTTGATCTTAAGAGGGCACGGCTGCTTCCAGAATCTGTTTCCGAGTTCACTCTTTAGCTAGCCAGGCAAATAGTTTATCTAAGCCTTTGATTTTCACTTTCAGCCCTTCAGTTCTTTCCATTTTTGCAAGGCTGTCCGCGAAATCGTTCTACTCCCTTGGGATCTTTGTGTTATTCCAATGCTTGAATTTCACTAACAGTCTGTAGGAGTCGTCTACTTTCTCCTTTATTCGCCAATCTTGGTTACACATCCTTTCTCTGATTTTCCTATATATGCAGAGATTCCATGTACACTTGTACTGTATCCCCCTCTTGTTTAGCAGCTTCATATTATTCATAAGGTTTTTTTTTGTCTATCAATGTTGTTTGAGGATGGGCGGTTGAAAAAAATAAATAAATCTTAGACTTAATCATGCAATATTAGAAGAGTTTATCATGAAAACATACATAAAAATTAAATTTCAAACGAAAAAAATAATCAAAGATCTTGTGGATGTGAAAAAAATGAAAAGCATAATCAATTTAATTCTTTAATTTGGAATTTTGGAGGATATTAGCTCGAATTAGCTTTTGAATTTATTTTCCTTGGCTAGGAATTATATTCACTAGATCATGTCAAATTTTCTGGAAGACCGTTGAAGGTGGGACAAATGTTGAGGCACCTCATGGTGGTGTAGTTCTCATACCGCCTGCGAGGTGGTAGTCTCTGTAAGCTAAGCCCCGACCATTTTGAGGTCCGTTTAGAGCTTCGCTATAAGGCCCTCTTGGAATTTTAATTTATAAGGGGTCTTTATGCAAAAAAAGTCTATTTATGCGAATGAAGTTTTAAAACTTTACCATCAGACCCTCATGTAATTTAAATTTACATGGGGGGCCTTTATACAAAGAATCTATTTTCTGTTTTAAAAACCCTAGTTTGCCTAACGCCGCAGATGGAGACCACATGTATTGGGATTCAGGTTTTAGAGGTAAATTTTGTGTGATCCTTCCTATATCTAAGTTAGATCTAAGAGTTAAGGGTTAGAATGGTAGATCTAAGGTTTCTCTCGTTTCTTGTTAGAGATTTATGGTGGATTTGATTAAGGTTTAATGGATCTGTAATTTGGTGTTGTTTTTCTTTTATATTTGGATATATTTATTAGGTTTTGATTTATGTTTTATTTCAATTAGTTTATATTTCTGATTTTGATTTCATTATATTTGAAATTATCATATTCTTTCAAATTATCAGAAAAGATTGTTTCTACTGTGTTGTGTTTTGGATATCTATAGATGTTTTTGTTTTATGAATGAGATGATGTTTTCGTTTAAGTTTGAATTACTATTATCGGTGTTTTGAAATCAAATATTAGAAAAGATGTTTAAATTAAATATTGATTTGTTGAACTATATGCTGAAAAAAAATGGATTTATATCTATACTTTGTTAGTTCGAGGTTTGAAGATTAAAAAGGATCACATGCTCAAATCTCCGAGCATGCATACTTGAGCTCAACCCTTATTTCCATTATACCTGTATATTATAGTGGTTTTATATTTAAATTGATTTAGATATTTTTAATTTAAATTATAGTGTTATATAAACTGGAGCTATTTTGAGTTATAATATTTATTTTAATTAGTTATCTATTTAGATGTTTAAAAATATTTATTTATTATCTATTTGTTTTTTTTTTCTACTGATTTATTTATTTTTGATTGTTTATTTATTTACTTGTTTTAATTAATTAATTAATTAATTAATTACTATTTTTGTATTTAAAATTATTCTTTATTTATTTACTCCATTTTGGTCTTTTGAACTTTAGTGCTTTGGGTTGGGTTGTAGGAATTCTCATATTTTAAAAATTTTAGTTAGAGTGCCTGAATGTTATAGGATTTATTCTCTATTTTTTAGGACCTTTTGAGGAAGCCTAAAACTTTAGTCGAGTTTAGAATTTATTTTGGGATTTAGTCAGGTAAGCATTCCACATTTAAATTAACCAAATTTTTTTTGTTATAAATATATGAAAGCTATTTTCACTCTAAAAGTCTTGTTTTTGTTTTGTTTGTTTTGTTTTGTTTTGTTTTGTTTTTGTTTTTGTTTTGTTTGACATTTCAAGAGAACATGAGCAATCTATTTTCTCTACAATCGAACAATGCATGTATGTTGTGTTTGGAGTTATAGTCAATTGCTTAGTGTGCTCTTTTAGACATAGCAACTTTGTTTAGTGTGTTATACTTCATTGGGATTTATTGAGATTTTTTATAGTCTCCAAATGTGTTTATGTTTTGACCTTGTCAATGGGGGTTAAACATTGACCGTGTCGACACGTTTTGAATATGAACTAGTTTATCCCGTGTTGTCGGTAACAATAACAACATTTTGATTTTGACTTGGGCCACCGATATGATCGGGATGACTTATATATGACAGGGATGGCTTATTTTGACTCGGGCCACCAAGGTAAAATAAATGGAATTTTGACCCGCACCATCGGGGTAAATAGTGGTTATAGCATGTTTGAGAGACGCTATATTATTTTGAATACAAATATAAATCTTCTAGTTTTATGCCCTTGTGTTTATTCTTTGGCGATGTTATTATTGAAACTGTACCGTCTGGATTTTATATCATTTCAATACACATAATATGTTATTGATTTCTTCTATTGTTTTTATCATGTATTAAGTTCTATTTATGTTATTAAGAAATCATGCATGGTTCATTTTTATTTTAAAGGATGCTTATTGAGCTCCCAAGCTCATTAATCTCTGGATATTTTTTATTTAGATCAGGAGAAGTAGGTAGTTGGGGGTAGATGGAGTTAGGGTTGTCAAATGATCAAGCTGTTCGAGAGCAGCTCGAGATTGGCTCGATAAAAGCTCGAGCTCAGCGCGGAATTTCGAGCTTTCGAGTTGAGCTCGAGTTTCAATTTCGAGGTCAAAATTAATTTCGAGCTGAGTCGAGCTCGATCAAGCTCAACTCGAAAGCTTGGAATTTAATATTAATATATTAATATATAATATAAACATTAATAAAAAATAATAAATATTAATAAATATTATAATATATGAATAAAATATTTAATATTTAATATCGATATATAATATATAATATAAAAAATTAATTTATAAATAAATTTTAAATTTCAAACTAAATCCAAGATTTCAAAATTATAATTGAGTTCTTAATTTCGAGCTTTCGAGCCGAGCTCGAGCAAACTTGTTCGAGCTAATTTAGAGCTCAAGCTCGAGCTAGGCTATTTCGAGCCGAATTCGAGTTGGGCCCAGCCCGATCTAGCTCAGTTGGTTTATAGCCCTAGATAGAGCACCAGGACCCTTGCTCAGTTATTAGTACCTTTGTTATTTTGGACTTGAATTTGGTTATGAGGAATAACTTCAGAGGATTTTGTAGAACCTTTCCATATGTTATGTGGCTTTTGAATGTTGAACTTAGAGTTTAACATTTATTATTAGCAATATGAATTGTATTATCCATGTATGTATAGTAATTGTAAACAGTTATGCGGCCTTGCATACACAATGGGGCCCATCTCTACATGTATGGGGCCAGTCAGCCGATGTCCCGACTAGGTTCGGGGCGTGACAGTCTCGGGGCACGTCGGCATAAGGGGGGACCAAGTCACCCCACATATTGATTGGAGAGGGGCTGATGAAGGCCAGCGTGTCGAGCCTGATGGCGAAAAGGCAGTCCCGCGTGGCGCCAACTACACTAATAACAGTGCCCCACGCGTCAAGAAAAGAGGGGAAAAGCTCCTCGTACCTGGTTGGGATAGGGAGTAAGCCAGGGAATGGACATTGGCGTAAAATGAGGGGCCAACAACCTCAAATATGATCAAAGTGTTGAACGAAGCGATATACGGACAGTTGGCACATGTGATCGGCTAAAACCTGTTTCTGAATGTTGTTATTGTCTATCTCGATATGTTTGGTGCAAGCGTGGAAGATTGAATTAGTAGTGAGAGTAATAACTGATTGATTGTCGCACCACAGGGTAGGGGTCTCTATAGGAGAGATGGCAAGGAACTTAAGAATCATTGATACTCAAGCTATCTCTATAGTGGTGGAGGAAAAGAGTTGCGAAAGAAAGAGAGAGGAGGAGAGGTGTGGGTGGCCAGGCGGGGAGGCCAGTTGTGAGATTGAGGGAGAGGAGGAAGTCAGCTGTGAAAGAGAGGGAGAGGGGAGACTGATAGTGAGAGAGAGGGAGAGAGATCGGGAGGATGGCTGTGAGAGAGGGGAGATGAGAGGACACAGAGAGGAGGGCCAGCCAGAACGAGGGCTAGGGAAGGCAGCTGGTGTGGCTCGGATACCATGAAAAGTAAAAGGAACTGTTGAGTATATTCGATAATAACAAAGGGGTTACAATATATAGGCTTAAATAGAAGCCTCTAGAGTTTAGTGTACATATGTTTGGAAACCCCTGCTGGAGTCTAGTATACATATCTTTGGAAACCACTAGGAGAATAAGAAAATATTCTAAGAAAGATTTGGATACAATTCATTCTGTTAATAAGATAATATTCTAAAAGAGACCTGGATACAAATTGTTCCTTTAATAACCTATATTATCCTTTGTAATCTTATATATAACAGCGAATGGAGGCTAGATGTATAATAAGTAAATATATACAATAGCAGAAAATGAAGGGAAAAGCATAATGTTTTGCGTACACACTGTTCCATTCCACACAGCTTCGGACCCATGGTTTTCCTGATCGGTAAGAACTGATGGATCTACGGGACCTGGATTGATATTCATAATTGCCTCACCTATTTTGAGGATAACGTGGTGTGTAAGAACCCATTATAATTTACAAGGTACTATAACAAACCAAATATTTCAAGCGTTCACACAATTAATTGATCAAAGGACATGACAAAACAAGTAACATGAAGAACAGTGTACTGCATACGAATGCGATCAGCTATGTGATATAAAATCAAACATGAAGGACTGATACCATGAAGAACAAAGAATGATAACATAAAAGAAAGTTACAGAAGTAATCAATCTATGCACAAACATGCCATTTTGTAATGCACATATTAAACATGAACTATGATAAATGTGAAAACCAAGGACTAATAACATGATACAGACGCTCAAAATTAGACATGGTATTGCTTCCACATGCCACTAGATAAAGATATACAAAGTTAAACTCTCAAAACAAGGTCTAATAACATGCTCAGATGAGATATAAAATTAAACATGAAGGACTGATAACATGAAATAGAGCATGCAAAAGTAGTCATGCTAATGCATAGAGCACACCATCAGATATTGCAACCAAAATTGATCATCAAGTTCTGATAAAGTTGAAAAACAAGGACTGCTAACACCAATGCGAGATATAATATTACACAGGGTATTGCTTACACATGCCATCAGGTGTTGCATACAAAGTTAAACTTCAAATACAAGGTCTCATAACATGCTCAGATGAGATATATTTTTAAACATGAAAGAGTGATAACATGGAGAATAAGGATTGATAACATGAAATAGAGTACACAATAGAATAATCAAACTCTTGCATACACATAATACTCAGGTATTGTTCAATATAATTAGACATGATGAAGGAGAGTGTCTGGTAACATGAGAGTGTGAAAAAAAAAATTAAATCAGGTATTGCATACACATGCTCCCAGGTAAAAATTACAAAGTTTAATATCAAAAAGGACTGATAACATGAAGTACATAGATAATATGAAACAGACCCCCAATATTAAACTTGTTTTTGTTTACACATGCGATCAAATATTGAATACAAAACATATCATCAAGGACTGATAACATGAAATACCAAGGTCTGATGACATAAGATGGATATATAAAAATAAACAAGGTATTGCATACACATGACACCGGATAGGACCACAACCGACCAATACCCACATGGCAAATATGGGAAAACTCTCAGCCCTACTAATAAAATGGAAATTTATTTTATAATTTTGGAGAGTAACATGGAGAATGTCGGGTTCTGGATATACTTTCAGACACATGACATGTAGCACATACAAACACAGGCAAGTACAATCGCTCTGCACAAATCTTTATCAAAAAAGTATATTCCAACATACATCAAAGTGGGACCACAACCAGACCAACCAAATGATGTTACTATGAGAAAAGTATTGGGGACATCTAAAAATGGATCAAACCAAGATACTCTTTTTTATAGTTTACAGATGGACAAACAAAACATAAGAAGCAAATCAACTTCCCAAAGTTAAACATCGAAATACCCCAACAAGAGACCCTAGCTTGAAGGAATGAATCCAAAGCCCTAACCAAATATAGAACTGAAAACTTCATAAACAAAACAAATGTGGATGTTTGCAAGCATGCGCTGAACAAGACCCCTTACCTCAGTAACAAGGATCGATTACACGGTACAAGAAAGACAGAGAGATGCAGGAGAGGGGACTTCGCTTCTGATCCCACTCGTGTACGGGAGAATGAGCGCGTGAGTAGTACACAGTGGATGCTTCTTCACAATTGACTCTCTCAATTAAACGAACCAGTGTTTCGGGAAAGGGCTTGGATGTCTTTGATATGGGCGCCGGAGAAGAAGGGGACGCAACCATTCGATTCCCCGATGAGCCAGCTGTACCCACGAGAATTGATTCTCTCACCCGCACAGTGAATGATGTTGACCATTTTAATTGAGGGGCAGGATGGTAATATTACAACTTTTACCTTTATTTGGTAAAAGTAACCAATTAAATGCCCATTAAATAACTTTTCTAAATCATTTCCCTCGTGATTAAATTCAAAAAAAATTCAAACGTGAATCTGCTTGGTGCTCAATTCCACCTCCCCAATTCTTTTGCCAAACACAGTTATATGGGTGGATGAATAGAAGAGTTTTCACTTTAAAAATTAATTATTATAAAAATTATTAATTTTTAATATTACTCTGTAGAGAAATAAATTTGGATGTTTGTTTGATTTTGTTCTCACTTTATTTGTTTAACAAACATCACCTAAAGGTTTAGTCATCAATTGATTAGTCATTCATTTAATATCCATTATTGATTGGTGAATATAAAAATCATGTAATTATAAATCTAATTACTATGTTTGCTTAACAGTTTATAACCAGGATGACATATTTCTAAGTCTAATTTCATCATTAAAATATATATGATTCCAATTTGTCCCTGATTTCATTTGAGTGTTGATCCAAATTCAAGATATCTAAATCAATATCTCTGAAACATGAGAACCAAATATCGGTGCCTTCTATGTTACCATGAAGGCACCCATGTCATGACACATCCAGCACTCAAAAAATTATAAACCCAAACCCTACACCCACCCAAGTTGACACCCAGCGGTATGCTACTGTGATTTAAAAAGCCATGGCAACATAGAATTTCTTGCCAAGTACCATCTTAAATAGGAAAAGAGAAAATTGCTTGCATAACATATAAAAATATGTATTTACTTAAATATTTTTTAAAAAATAATATAAACTTACATACCCCTACTAATAATTTTTTTTTATTTATATATATATATATACCCATGTCATCAATCACAATTAATAGCAGTTAGAATTTTTAGATTTAACTATAGTTAAACTTAACTCTAATTAAAAAATTACTTAACTATCCTTGATCTTTTCTATCCCATTAACCTTCTCTCTAAACTCCATCTTTCTCTCTATCTTTCTCTTCTTCTTGAACCTACAACCGTGTCTGGCTAAGATCTTTATTATCACTCACCTCCTCTTTCTTCTCTATGCCAACCCAAAACTTGGTGGTTTATGCATTCCCCCTTGAAATCTCCCTTATTTGTAGATAAGCCTTTATTTTTTATAATTACATATGATATATAGCTTCCTAAAATCTTTCAAAAATATCCTTAATAATTTAAATTAATTATTATGTTTCCATAGCTTTAAATTGAGAGATCAAGCTCTAACAATAGGGATGTTAAAAGTCAGAGACTTATCTACAAATATTGTGAATATTTATATATATTTATAAAATCATATAAATATAAAGGCTATTTACTATAAAAAAAACTAACATCTTGGTATATAAGGATGTTAAATGGTTTTTTTCTTAATTCCAAAAAATAAAAAAATAATTTTATAGGGTATATATATATAAGGAAACCCATCTTGAAAATTTACAATTTTAAATAACTTAAAATCTAGGGTAAATTATCTAAATAGTCACCCAACTATTGGGTTATTTCTATTTGAGTTACCCAATTATAAAAAATTTTAATTGGGTACCCCAACTTTAGAATTGCGTTCAATCAAGTCACCCACGGTAACACCGTTAACGAAAAGCTGACGTGACATGACACGTGGCACCCAACATGCCACGTCAGCCTTGCCATGTGGCAGAAAAAAATAAAAAATTCTAAAAAAATTCTAAAAAAATCTTAAAAAAATATTTAAAAATATAAAAATTCTTTAAAAAATCTAAAAAATTTTAAAATAAACAGGATTTTTTAAAAGTTTCAAAAAATTCAGGTAAGTATTCTAAAAAATTCTAAAAAATCTAAAAGATTTTGCATAAATATAAAGAATCCTTTATATTTTGCCACGTCGGTCTTGCCATGTGGCAAAATAACTTAAACTTTTCAAATAATTATCATTGACGTGTCAGCTGACATGGCATGCCACGTTAGTTGCCACGTGGTAGAAAAAATAAAAAAAATCTAAAAGATTCTAAAAAATCTAAAAAATAAATAGGATTTTTTAAAAAATTCTAAAAATTAGAGTAAGAATTCTAAAATATTCTAACTATTATCTTTAGATTTTTTTTATTTTTTTCGGAAGGAGAATAATACATACACAAAAAAAATTAAAAAAAAATTCTAAAAAATAAAGAGGATTTTACAACGTAATTACAAAAATAAAATTGGAAAATAGTGAAATGTGCTTGTATGTTGTGATTGTTGTGATTAAGGTTATTAAGGTTATGAAGAAGTTGGAATGGTTTTGAAGACCGTTTTTATTATTTTTTTCAAGTTGATTGTTGTGATTACAAAGCCCATTTTAATTTTATAAATTACAAAATCACATTTTTTTTTTTACTATTTTTCCAGGTTGATTGTTGTGATTTCTTTAAAAAAATCCTGTTTATTTTTTAGAATTTTTTAGGATTATGTTTAGAATTTTCTATATTTCTTTAGAATTCTTACCGGATTTTTTTGATTTTTTTTATAAAATCCTATTTATTTTTAAGATTTTTTAGATTTTTTAAATAATTTTTTTTATATTTTTAAAGATTTTTTTTATTTTTCACTACCACGTCAGAAATAATTATTTGAAAAGTTTAAGTTTTTAAGTTTTTTAGAATTTTAAAAAAAAAATTAGAATTTTTAGAATTTTTTTAGAATTTTTTTTATTTTTCTGCCACATGGCAAGGTATGGCGTGTTGGGTACGCGTGTCACGTGTCACGCCACATTAGCGGTGTTATTCCGCAGGTGACTTGATTGAATGCAAAAGTTAAGATGCGATTAATGAAATTTTTAGACCCCAATAATTGGGTGACTATTTAGATAATTTACCCTAAAATCTATAAAACATGTAAAAGAAGTAAAGGGGTATATTAGCAAACCTATAATAATTATTTACTATTTCAAATAACTCACGTCTATAAAATAAGAAAAATATTGAGATATATTTGCAAACCTATTTTAATCATTTACTTCAATCCATCAATTAATTTGACACCGTTAAAATCAAATTAATCACAAGAATATATAAGAAAAAAAAAGATTTATAGAGGTATAAAAAAATATTATTTTGGCATTGACATTTTTCGAGGTTTGGATTCATAATCTCAATAATACATTGTTGATTAGGAATCCAAACCTCTGCAAATTAATATAATGATCACATAGGTTTGGATTCCCAATCCCAATCTAATTAATTCATTGTTGATTCCACTCAAAAAGATATCGTGTCATGTACTTGCTTAATGGACCACAAAACTCAAAATTTCTATAGAGCTAGTGCCAAATCGAACTTGCCACATAAGCACATTTCACGCCGTCAATCATGTGATCACAACCCAGCCAGGCTGTGTTCACCCTAAAAAACCCTAATTTTTAGGTTTCAATTATTCTCTCATCTAAATACCTAATCCATTCATATGTGGCATGTTTCCACTCGTCTTTTAGGTAAAAATATCATGCATTCATCAATCAGGCCATTTATTTACCCTTCTAATTTAAAATCTTATAAAAAAAATTAAAGTTATTTTTGGTTCATATAACTTTACCCAATGTTTATTTTGATCCTTAAATTTTAAAAAATTTCGATATGGTCCGTATACTTTGGGGTTTTTATTCAAATACTTTCTGATGCTAAGGCGACAGGTGGCATATGAAATAAATATAGTTAATTTTTTATCCAAGGTGGCATGCTAGATCAACATTTAAAAAGTTAGTTTATTCGAAATGAATTTTGTCATGCCACATAAGCCGTCACGACAGAAATACTAGCCTCACATGTGCATTAGGGACATATTCGAATAAAAAAACCAAAATACAGGGATCTTATCGAAGATTTTTAAAATACTAGGACGGAAATGAACATTGAGTCAGATCACGAGACCAAAATTGGGTTTATCCTTAATAAAAATGGTATTTATATACCAAAAACTACAAAAAGAATTATCAAATTTTGTTGGGTATATATGCAAATTTCTCTAGTAACTAACTAATTAGCGAAGAGAACGACCCGAATTATGTTTCCATTCTTCTATATATAGAGAGCCGCATTCTCTCTCTCCTATCTCACCATCGATCCATCAGAGGTCTCAAACAAGAAGCCATTAATGGGGAGAGGAGGAGGAGGAGCCGATGGAGGTGCCGGGAAAGTACCACTCCTTCCAAAGAAGAATGCCTACACGCGATGCGTCTCCCACGCCGGCGACGAGCTCCAAAGCTTCCGATCATGCCTGCGCTGGATGGGCGTCGACCAATCAGATCCGTTCCGCATGTCGATCTCCTGCGCCGTATTCATCATCCTCGGCATCGTCGTCCCCATCCTCTCTTATAAACTCCTTGCGAGCTCCAAGAGCTCTCGCCGCGCCTACGACGTCGTCGTCCAGCTCTCTCTCTCTTCCATCTCCGCCGTCTCCTACTTCTTCATCACCGGCCTAGTCCGCAAATTCGGCCTCCGTCGATCCCTGTTCCTCGATAAGCTCGTCGGCGAGAGCGATCTCGTCCTCCACGGCTACATGGCCGAGCTCCATCGATCGTTCCGGATCCTCTCCCTTTTCGTGATGCCCTGCTTCTTCATCGAGTGCGCGTACCGCGTGTGGTGGTACGTGTCCGGCTCCGGGCCGGGGCGATTGATCCCGTTCCTCGGGAACCACATCGCCACCGATGTGTTTTGCTGTGTTTTGGAGCTCGCGTCCTGGATTTACAGGACGGCGATCTTCTTCTTGGTGTGTGTTTTGTTCAGATTAGGGTGTCATTTGCAGATCCTCAGATTGCAGGATTTTGCTGCGGGATTTCAGAATGAGATGGATGTTGCTTCGGTTTTGAAGGCGCATTTGAAGATTAGGAAGCACCTTAAGGTTATTAGCCATCGTTACCGAAATTTCATCGTGGCTATTCTTTGCTTGGTTACTATGAGTAATTTCGCATCGCTGCTTCTCACCACTCGGCCACACGCGAAGGTTACCTTCTCTAATACTGGAGAACTCGCTGTAAGTCTCTCTCTCTCCCCCACTCTTTTTACCTTTTTTTTATTTTCTTATTTTTTGTTTTCCTCTGATGAATGTTTGGAGTGTGGGATGATGGAGGGAAGAAAACTTAGAAAAGAAGTTAAAATAGTAAAATGGATGGATTATGATTCATTAGATTTATTGGAGTTGAATATGGGAAAAGTGATGGAGAACATTGATTGGTGCATGCAAAACGTAGACATACCAATCAAATGCATTGTCATTTTATGGGGAAATAGAAACTAAGAAACCATGCAAAACGTAAAGCTAGCTAGCTAGCTATATGGAATGGAAACTATTTACATTGAAATAGTAACAACACCACACGCAAATCATAAAGATAGTTAGGTTGATCTACATAAACTAAAATTTTTAATAGAATTTTAAACTTTCATGTTCTACCTCCTACAATACTTTTAATTTTTCTACTCATAATTAAATGTCATAGAAAAATGATCTTATGATGATTATTATTATTATTATTTTTGGGTAAAAGTCGATAAACTACAGTCTTTTATTTATGGTGAATAGCGCTTACATAGGTGGCCCTTTGGTGGGGCCGATATATTTAAGGGGACACTACCCCTTCAGACATTCCCTTTTGTCTTGTAGATGTGTCCAGAAAGGCCCAAACACTCCAAGTACCCTGGGTACTCGGACCAAACGCCCTTTAATCAACCTGAGTATCTTCAAAATCCCTCCCTAGCGAGTCTTGTTGGTCCTCCTCATTTGTGAATGTGAGACTCCGCTTGACAATGGATTCTAACTCGACCAGCTTTGGCTTCTTCGACGCGTTATCATAAAAACATCTCCTATTGCGTTCCAATCCATGAAGTGGCCATGATTAAGAGATTACATCCCATGCGGACACCTCTGGGCAAGGAGTGAACAATCGTGTTCTTCCCCACAAGTCTTGGACCCTAGAGGAGGTTACAATCAACTGAAAGAGTAGTGTAAATTGTTGTCATATTCTTTGTGAATAAAGACATTGCAGGAGAATGTGTTCTACTGTCTCGTCATTTTCCTCACACAAATAACATGTTGTTTAAGTCCCTCTCTAGTCTCGTTTCCTTAGGTTGTCTAAGGTAAAAGATTTTGTTATCCAAAGCTAGCCAAACGAAGGCTTTGACTTTGATTGGGCATGGTTACTTCCAGAAGCTTTTCCCAATTTTCGTCTTGATACCACCATCTATGAGGAATTGGTAGTAGGAGTGTACTGTAAATTCTCCTTGGGCAGTGAGCTTGTCTTGTTCTATCTTCGAGCAATCAATTAACTTTCTGGTGAGGTGTTCCAATTCATTTGTACCGCCTTCAGGGAGCGGCCCGTCTAAGAGGATGGAGTGGCCATGTGCAAGTTGTTGTCTTATTGTTTGCACTATGTGTCCCTTGTCTCAGGCTAGGTCATATAAGGTTGGATGCGAGGTGCATGGGGCCCCTCCCTCTATCCAGTTGTCGAACCAGAAGTAGATTGTGTTGCTTTTCTCCACCTCCGCCGCTATGTTGTGTAATAATGCCTCATGATGCTAGGTGATACCTTTCTAGAAGAAAGAGGCTCTAACTGGCGTCGGAGCATAGGGGTTAAGTTCATTCTATCTACGAAACTATTTTGGTCACGCATATATAACATATGATCTCTTTTTTTCGTTATTCAAGAACCATTTTGGTCGTTCACATATGTCTAGAATCAACTAATAAAGTAGTTTCAATATTATTGTTCTTCAGCTTTTCATATTGGTAAAATAAGTCAAAAATCATTTATTCCTTTATTTAAGAAACATTTTTAGATCAACAACTTTCACAACAAAAGTTGGCTAGCACACCCCTCTCATAGGTAGAGATCGGGGGATTGAAGTATGTCTGAAGTATGCTTTTACCAAAAAGAAAGATCGTTTGTCCACATATATAAAAAATAATAATAAAAGACACTCATTTGTCACCATCTTTTCAGTCTCACAAATAGTTATATAGAGGTTTAATGGAAGAGTTTCATCTCACTCTGAAATCTCATGAGTAAATTGCTATTTTTTTAACACTTGGGTACTTAGACTAAAGTTTCATGACAAACACTTCATTAGTCCCTGATTTTTATTATTTCTATATGGCAATTGGTAGTTATGTTCGATTGGTTTGGTGATGGGACTCTGCATATGTCTACGATGTGCTGCAAAAATCACACATAAAGCACAAGCAATCACATCCACAGCTGCTGCATGGCACGTATTCGCTACTGTTGATTACAGAGATCCAGAATCACCTCCAACTGCAACTTCACATCCAATTAATCCACCGGTTAATAGCAATACTGATGCTGATGATGAATCAGAAGACGAGGTTGGGGATGAGGATGACTTAGGTGAAATAGACGAGAAGAAGCTGCATCCTCATCAGATGAACACTATCTCCTATCAAAGGAGACAAGCATTGGGTGAGCAACCTAATCATCTTTCTTCTTATACTCCTATTTTTCTGAGAAATGGTGCACTCTTTTATCGCTATGAAAAAGAATTATCCCAATATTTATTTATTTATTATATATAACATTAATATCATATGCAAGTTATATTTTCAACAAAATGCCAAAGACCTTCGGGTCGAGCGGCAAAGGTCCTCCGCATCCAGGGACGAGAACATGGTTCGAATCCCTGCGGTGACGGGGGTAGTGCACGGGATTTAGTAGTCACCCTGGTAGGGCCGTACAACACGGGTCCAGTGATAGTCCAAGCTCGTGCACGTCCTACCTGGGCGGAGACTGGGATTTATCCCCTTTAGCTCAAAAAAAAATATATTTTCAACAAAATCATATTGTTTTCAAAGAACTTTTATGTTGTATCAGCAATATTTTGTTTGCATTGGTAAATTGTTTCATTGTTTTCATGCAGTGGCATACTTCGAGAACAACAGGGCTGGGATTACTGTTTTTGGGTTTGTTGTGGATAGGGCTTGGATTCACACCATCTTTATGGTTGAGCTATCTCTAGTCTTGTGGCTGTTGGGCAAAACCATTGGCATCTCGTAAGATGGATGATTTTTGATTATCAATACAATTCTTTTATGATATAAATTAAGCCGTGATGCTAAAGCATGCAATCAATTTTTTGGGCTATTAGACAACCATCCACAGCCTGCATTCTTTTTCATATGTTGTCATCTTCTTCACTTAACTTACCATTTGTATTTTGTCAGGATCCTTGCTGTTGTTTAGGTGTTTTTGGTTTGTATATGAGAGGTTTATGTTCTGTGTGAACTTTTAATCTATTCATTATTTGTTGATCCATCTTGAACCATATTATTATTATTTTTTTCTCAAGGCGCGCAAAGAATGAATTTTATTTATGCAAACAACAACATACACTAAAACAATACAATGAGAGTACGTACTCTTGTTGAGACACCGTGTATCTCAATTGCTTCCTTTATACAAACTAAGTTCACCTAAAACAAGTGACACCACTCATAGAGGCAATTCATCAAACACATGGATGGCATACAAAAAATGTGGAAAACCCCTCAAAGCAAAGGGAAAAACCACCGGACAAAATGTCCTACAATCTTCCACTATAACAATAACAATGGGATTACAAACTTCTCTAATGCACTAGAGGATCACATACATCATTAAGAGTAACACTCTTAGTTCATACAATGCATCATCACACTTGATGGAATACTAAAGAGAATGGGGAAGAGGTTACCAAAGGAACACCAATGGAAGCTAGATCTAGGTCACCTTCTCTTGAGCAAGAGGATTGAAAGACCACCAAAGCTTCACCTTTTCCTTCTCTTCTTTTTCCCCCTTTTTCTCTAGCTTAAGCCCTTGAACCAATTTATTCATCTTGTTTATATATGTAGGGTTAAGTAAGTCAAGTTACTTATTTACCCATGTGACCCACACATGAGGAGGGACCCATGTTTGGTTGGTCCAACCCCAACAAATCTCCCCCTACCAACTCATGTGTGGCTTTCCTTGCACTAGGAGAAATAACTAGCTCCTTCCATTCCGGCCCAACTCCTACAATGCTCATGCTTGTCTTTCGGCACGGGTTTAGTCAACATGTCCGAGATGTTCTTCTCCGTATGGACCTTTGCTAGCTCCAAGAGTTTGTCCTCCAAGACATCTCTTATCCAATGATACCTCACATCAATGTGCTTGCTTTTTGAATGAAAACTTGAATTCTTGCTCAAATGGATGGAGCTTTGACTATCACAATGGAGAACATACCTTTCTTGTTTGAGCCCCAAATCATTCAAGAACCTTTTCATCCATAACATCTCCTTGCATGCTTCGGTAATGGCTATGTACTCCGCTTCGGTTGTAGACAATGCAACACACTTTTGCAATTTTGATTGCCAAGACACGGCTCCCCCCTCAAAAGTGAATAAGAATCCGGATGTTGACTTCCTTGTATCAAGGTCTCGGCCATATCCGCATCGGTATATCCTTCCAATACGGGCTTACCACTTCCAAAACATAAGCATGTCCTAGAAGTGCCTCTCAAATAACGAAAGATCCACTTTACCGCTTGCCAATGCTCCTTGCTCGGATTAGCAAGATGTCTACAAACCACTCCAACGGCATGTGCTATATCCGGTCTTGTGCAAACCATAGCATACATCAAGCTCCCTACCGCCGATGCATATGGGATATTCTTCATTTCTTTCTTCTCATTCTCACTTGGGTTGCTTTGCTTTAATTTGAAATGACTTCCAAGTGGAGTATTCACCGGCTTTGCACTCTTCATATTGAAACGATCAAGTACCTTCTCAATGTACTTCTCTTGTGATAGCCATAGCTTCTTAGCCCCCCTATCACGCCTTATGGACATACCCAAGATTTGCTTTGCCGGTCCTAAGTCCTTCATAGCAAAGGACTTACTTAAAGCATTCTTCAATTTGACAATCTTGTTAGTATCATGTCCAACAATTAACATGTCATCCACGTAGAGCAATAGAATGATAAAGTCACCATCATCATACCTCTTGATGAACACACAATGGTCCGAAGATGTTCGCTTGTACCCATGGTTCTCCATGAATGAGTCAATTTCTTGTACCATTGCCTTGGGGCTTGTTTGAGGCCATATAAGCTCTTCCTTAGCTTGCAAACCATATGCTCTTTTCCCTTGACTTTAAACCCTTCCGGTTGCTCCATGTAGATTATTTCTTCCAAGTCACCATGTAGAAATGCGGTCTTCACATCAAGTTGCTCAACCTCCAAGTCCATGCTTGCGGCCAATCCCAACACAACTCGGATTGAAGACATCTTCACAACCGGAGAGAAAATTTCATCAAAATCTATACCTTTCCTTTGCCCAAAGCCTTTCACAACCAACCTTGCCTTGTACCTTGGTTGAGAGGAGTGTTCTTCATGCTTTATCCGGTAGACCCATTTGTTCATCAATGCTTTCTTCCCTTTAGGAAGTTCCACTAACTCATAAGTGTGATTCTCATGCAAGGATTTCATTTCTTCTTGCATAGCTTTCATCCACTTCTCCTTTTGCATATGATTTTGTGCTTCTCCAAAGCTCTCCGGTTCTCCATTCTCGGTGATGGTTACATACTCCGATGATGGATACCTTGAAGATGGTTTTCTAGGCCGGTCCGATCTCCTCAAGGTTGTTGGCTCCCCCTCATGTGAAGCCTCCCCATCTTGAGCATCATCATGTTCAATGACTTCATCATCAAGTTCATCACCATTGGCATGCTCCACATCCTCATGAGCATTTTCATTTGCATCTTCATCAACATGTGAAGGAATCTCATCATTGTCTTGGCCTTCACCTTGGATTGCCTCATTACTACGAGCCGGAGATAATACACCTTGAATCTCTTCAAAGTCTTCAAAGGTTGCTTGCTTAGGAGCTTCATCCTTCCCAAAATCCTCCAAAGTTTGATCCTCTCGAAAGACAACATCTCTACTCCTTATGAGCTTTCGGTTCTTAGGATCCCAAAGTTTGTATCCAAACTCATCATCACCATAACCCAAGAAAATACATTCAATGGATTTCATGTCAAGCTTTGACCTTTGTTCCTTGGGCACATGTACAAAGGCCTTGCAACCAAACACCCTCAAATGTGAGTAGGAAGCATCTTTACCACTCCACACCTTCTCCGGTGTTTCACAATTCAATGCATGAATGGGAGATCGATTAATCAAGTAACAAGCGGTGCTCATAGCCTCACCCCAATAACATTTTGGTAGCTTTGCCGAAGACAACATGCTTCTAATCTTCTCCGATATAGTACGATTCATCCTCTCCGCCACTCCATTATGTTGAGGAGTGTAAGGGACGGTCTTCTCATGTCTTATCCCATGCTTGCTACAATAATCCTTGAACTCCCAAGAGCAATACTCTCCACCATTGTCACTTCTAAGGCACTTGAGAAGCTTGCCGGTTTGCCTTTCAACCATAGCATGAAACCTTTTGAAGATCTCAAACACATCACTTTTATTCTTCATGCCATAAGCCCAAACCTTCTTAGAAGCATCATCAATGAAAGTGACGAAGTACGAGGAGCCTCCAAGTGACTTCATCTCCATTGGCCCACAAACATCCGAATGAACTAGTTCAAGAATATTAGTTCTCCGGGTACTAGTGCTCCCAAATGAGACCCGATGTTGCTTGCCCATCAAACAATGATCACAAGGACTAAGTGATGAACCTTTGATCTTGGAGAGCAAATTCTTCTTCTTCAAGACTTCTAACCCCTTCTCACTCATGTGGCCAAGCCGCCGGTGCCATAAGTTGATAGTGGAATCTTCAAGAATAGCATTCACTTCACCTTTAACTAGGTTAGCCTCCGTCTTGTAAAGAGTACAAGTCTTCATGCCTCTTGCCATAACAAGAGATCCCTTGGTAAGCTTCCACACACCTTGAGAAAAGTGTGATTCAAACCCTTCATCATCAAGCATACCGGTGGATATCAAATTCAACCTTAAATCCGGAATGTGTCTCACATCTTTGAGAACCAACTTGTGACCCACACTAGTCACGATGCACACATCTCCCTTGCCAACAATCTTGGATGTACCATTGTTTCCCATCTTTACCACCCCCAAGTCCTTTGACTCATATGTAGTAAAGAAATCCCTACAAGGAGTTGCATGGAATGAAGCTCCGGAATCAATCACCCAACTTTCATCACAAGTAGCACTAAAGCAATCATTTTCATTGCCAAAAACAATCACCAAACCATCATCTTTGTCAACCACATTAGCATCTTGTGCTTCTTGGCCCCTTTGCTCTATGTTCTTTTGATCATTCTTGAACTTTCTACACTCCCTCTTCATGTGACCAACCTTGTTGCAATAGAAGCACTTCAAGCCATTCCTAGACTTGGATCTCCTTCCACCATCTTTAATTTTGTTGAAGCCTCTACTCTTTGACCTTCCTCGCTTCTCCTCGGAAACCAAAGCTTGGGATGATGTTGAGACATTTGGTGACGACTTTCTTCTAACTTCTTCATTGAACAAGCTACTTGTGACTTGGCTCATTGTCAACTTTCCATCCGGTGAAGAATTGCTAAGAGAGACAACAAGAGTTTCCCAACTCTCCGGTAAATAACTTAGCAACAATAAGGCTTGCAACTCATCATCCAAGACCATCTCCATTGATGCTAGTTGATTCACAATACTTTGCATTTCATTCAAATGCTCCCCAATTGTGCCACTCTCTCTATACTTCAAGTTCACAAGCTTCCTTATGAGAAATGCCTTGTTCCCCACCGTCTTCCTCTCATACAAGTCATGTAGTTTCTTCCATAAGATCTCCGCACTAGTCTCATTAGACACATGATGAAAAACCACATCATCAAGCCATTGTCGAATGCAAGCCACGGCCTTCCGGTTCTCTTTCTTCCAATCATCATCGGACATGTCTTCCGGCTTCTTTCCTTCAATTGGGTCATAAAGGTCCTTGGAGTATAAGAAATCTTCCATCTTTGCCTTCCATATTTGCCAATTGTTCCCATTCAAGCAAATCATCCTCCCATTGCTATTTTCCATCTTGCTTCACACAAAGGAGAAAACACCACCAACCTCGGTTCTGATACCACTTCTTGTTGAGACACCGTGTATCTCAATTGCTTCCTTTGTGCAAACTAAGTTCACCTAAAACAAGTGACACCACTCATAGAGGCAATTCATCAAACACATGGATGGCATACAAAAAATGTGGAAAACCCCTCAAAGCAAAGGGAAAAACCACCGGACAAAATGTCCTACAATCTTCCACTATAACAATAACAATGGGATTACAAACTTCTCTAATGCACTAGAGGATCACATACATCATTAAGAGTAACACACTCTTAGTTCATACAATGCATCATCACACTTGATGGAATACTAAAGAGAATGGGGAAGAGGTTACCAAAGGAACACCAATGGAAGCTAGATCTAGGTCACCTTCTCTTGAGCAAGAGGATTGAAAGACCACCAAAGCTTCACCTTTTCCTTCTCTTCTTTTTCCCCCTTTTTCTCTAGCTTAAGCCCTTGAACCAATTTATTCATCTTGTTTATATATGTAGGGTTAAGTAAGTCAAGTTACTTATTTACCCATGTGACCCACACATGAGGAGGGACCCATGTTTGGTTGGTCCAACCCCAACACGTACTATACTAATCACAAGGGAACAAAAGACCCATGCTAAACATTACTGCCCCCAAAACCTGTTAGATATCCATCCCATTGACAACCCAATCTTTCAAAACCTTAGGGGGCGTTTGGTTGGGGGTAATATTTTCACATTCCCAGGAATGAGGCGGTAATGTGAAAACATTATCACGTTTGGCAAAGGTGGCAATGGAAATAAGTTGGTAATCCACATTACCAACTTACTCCACATTACCACATTGGTGGTAATATAGATTACCACCAAAATAGGTGTCTATCCACATTACCAAGTTGATGGTAATGTGGATCCCCATTTTGCCCATATTATTATTATTATTATTATTATTATTATTATTATTATTATTATTATTATTATTATTATTATTATTATTAATTAATTAATTAATTAATATTATTTATTATTTATTATTACTAATTACTATAATAATAATAATTATTATTATTATTTGATATTTGATCAAAATTTTAGATGCAAGTTTATTTCAGAAAAATGTGCCATAATTAATTTTTGGTATTAAAATTTAATTAATTTTAATTAAAACTTTATTTTAATTTAAATTTAAATTTACTCAAAATTTTATATAAAACGGTATTTTGAAAATTTTTGAACATTACTAAGTTGATTACTTTGACAAACCAAACATGAACCAAACATGGTCATATCAAATTACCACAACATTCCCAGGCATATAGCATTCCCGACTCCATTCCCAGGCATATCACATTAACGTGGTCATATCTTATATCTCGAACCAAACGCCCTTAGTGCATTTCCAACACCATCAACAACATACACTAAAACAATCCACTGAGAGTACTATATTATCACAAGAGAGCAAGATGACCCATGCTAAGCGTCACTGCCAATAAAACTTTAACAAATCCATTCCATTGACAATCCAATACTTCTCCCTATTCCAATGTAAAGGATCTCTATTCATATTAAGTATGTTAGGAATCTGGCGTGATTCCTTGTGATCGTGAGAGACAAAAAGAATAGGAAAAACAAGAAAGAAAAAACGCATAGAAAATTTTTACGTAGTTCACCCCAGAATAGGGCTACATCCACGACCACCAGTACTGTTCCACTAATTCCTCAGCAAATTGAAACTTACAAAGATGAATATTATAAAGGGAAAATAAAACCCTAATATAATGAAAATTTCGTCAAAACTATGGTTGGGTGTACAATATGATCAAGCTCCACAGAACTCAACAAAGTACATGTAACACCTTCCTCCAAATCTCATTAGAAAATTTACAGCAAAAAAAACAAATGGCTTATTTGTTCTCTCTCATTATTACAGAAAAGACATGCGTCAGAATTAGTAACATTCCATTTACATAATATGTCTCTTGTCTGTAACCTATTAAGAAATGCAGCCCAAAAGATGAATGATTGCTCGGGAAGGTTACTCCTAGACCATACTAGCTTAAACCAGCCAACTTTATGCTCTTGTTGCAACATGGACTTCCAGGCACTAGCAATACTAAAGTTGCCATGCATCCTTCTCAGGTTTCCAGAGGATGTTATCATTACAATTCTCATCAAGAACAAAGTTAACTTAGTAGATTTTCAAGTAGATATTTTTCAAGTATTCCTAGTCACATTATCCCATACATTCTGAGAATTAGTATCCAAGGGAATGGGACAAACACATCTTCCATTCCTCCACAGGTCCTTCACAACAGCTCTTTTATTCATTCCAGAGTTGGTCACACAGACATCAGAAAACCTCTCCACTTATAATAGCTTGCCCAGCACACCAAGGATCATACCGAAAATGGAGAACTTCTCCCATCACCAAGTCTGTACTCAAACAAGTTTTTAATAATAAGCCTCAAATTTAATAGTTGTCTCTAACTCCAGTTGCAATCAATGATCTTTGTAATGCCCAAAAGCTCAATTTTTCAGAGTTTGTATCTAATAACCCATTTGGCCCAAAGGGATGGTTTCTCCTGCAACAGATCCCGCACATGTTTAACTAGGGCAGCCTAATTCCATACAGCAACTGGTTTCACTCCCAATCCACCACACACTGTTGGAAATAAAGTAGAAGATAATGGAGGGAAGAAGAAAGGTAGATGAACCAAACAGGCTTCAAGGCACGAAGATGACAACGCTTTCTTTTAGACGATGAGAAAACGCCTTCAGGATACAATGAAGCCTTTGATTGTTGTTGAAATGCGAACTTTCACTATTCGTTTCAACCCGGAAACACTCTTGAATTTGTCTTTGATAATGTAGAGAAAGAGAGATAAGAATGAAAGAGAGAGTGAGAGAATAGAGTATGAAAATTTTATGATCTTGCAACACATAAGGCTAGGCTATATATAGAGTCTCAAGAGGCTTCATCATGAGACACATCTCTTGGCAACATCCTTTTATGAAAGGGAACACCCTTTGGCAAAAGGTCACAAATGAATGGTAACATCCTTTCATAAAAGGGAACACCCTTTGGCAAATAGTCATACATGAAAGGTAACACCCTTTCATGCGTCTTTTGGTGAAAAACCTTTAGCCTTAACAACTTTTGGACTAGTAACCCTTCAATAATAATGAAAGGGGATATCCTTTCATATTCAACTCAAACACCATTTCATATCTCACTCTAATTCTCAATAAAACCATGAAAAATACTATTGAAAATATCCAACAATCCTCCCCTATTTTCAATATTATGAAAATTAGAATTTATAATATAATATATACCGATTCGAAAACAAAACAACGATGAAAAACGATACATTATCAATGGATTTAGTACATAGGTGATAAGTGTTTTTTGGACTTGAACTTTCACTTAGTATAAACAACTCAAAGCTATATCAAGGTACTATGGTGAACGGATCTTGAACCAAGGACCCTTGTAGATAAGCCGGAGATGTCATACATACTTCATCCGTAAAAAGAGTGTTTCCTTGCCTCGCACATGTATGGCCTTGTGCTCGATATCCTGATTTCAAGAGTGCTCTAAAATGTTGGTCAAACATTCATAGGAAGCGGCCCCACTTCCTCACTCTTATAGGTAAATTCCTTTTAAGCAAGCTGCATGAGTTGCTTTTATGGATTTATTAAGGATCATACTCCAACCTCTCTCATGCAGACCCTGACACTACTCTCTTGTCATGACTCATGATGCTATAATTTAGTGTCATGCTAAACCAACTTTTTAACTTGTTTGTACCCATTGAACTTAGTCTATAATTTCAAGAGCTTAAGTTGGGTTCCCGTTAAACATGGTTGAGTTACATATTGACCTTAGCCCCATTCTTTTAGATGTTTTTAAAATCATCTCTTTAGCTAGTCCTTTCGTCAAAGGATCCGCTAGATTTGCCTTCGACTCTATATAGTCGAGTGTAATTACTCCCTTCTTGAGTAATTGTCTTAAAAATTGGTGTCTAAGACTCAAGTGTCTTGACTTTCCATTATAAGACTTACTTGAGACTTTATATAGTGTTGACTTGCTATCACAATTAATCATAACCGCAGGGGTAGGCTCTTTCCAATGAGGCATGTCTATAAGTAAGTTTCGAAGCCACTCAGCTTCTTTACATGCATCAGCTAATGCGATGAATTTAGATAACATAGTTGAATCAGAAATATAGGTCTGCTTCTTAGAACCCCAAGATACTGCAACACCTCCTAAAGTAAAAATCTATCCAGTAGTTGACTTGGATTTTGACTCTATATTATTCCAACTAACATCGTTATACCCTTCTAGTACAACGGGATATCCCTGGTAATATAAAACATAATTCATGGTTTTCTTCAGGTAGCAAAGAACTCTTGAAACTGCTTTCCAATGTTCTTCTCCTGGATTGCTTGTAAATCTACACAGCATTCCTACAGCATAAGCTATATCGGGTCTTGTGCAATTCATTGCATACATAAGACTCCCAACCACACTCGCATACTCTAATTGAGATTTACAGCGACCATTATTTTTCATTAACTTAATATTCGGATCAATGGGAGTAGAAACTGGATTTCGATCAAAATGATCGTAACGCTTAAGTATCTTTTCAATGTAATGGTGCTGTGAAAGCATCAATCCATTTTCTTTTCTAAGAATTTTAATCCCTAAAATTACATCCGCCTCCCCAAGATCTTTCATATCAAAGTTAGAAGACAAAAATAATTTTGTCTCTTCAACACATGCAAGATTAGATCCAAAGATCAACATGTCATCAGCATAAAGGCATATAATCACTGTAATGTTGTTATGAGATTTATATTATACACACTTATCTGCATCAACAACATTAAAACCATAGGATATGACTATTTGATCAAACTTCTCATGCCATTGCATAGGTGCTTGTTTCAAGCCATAAAGAGATTTCACAAGTTTACAAACTTTCTTTTCTTGGCCTGGAAGAACGAACCCTTCAGGTTGTTCCATATAAATCTCCTCCTCTAGGTCACCATTTAGGAAAGCTGTTTTTACTTCCATTTGATGGACAACCGATTGGTGAACAGACGCTAAAGCGACTAACATTCGAATTGTAGAAATTCGAGCTACAGGAGCATATGTATCAAAATAGTCTATTCCTTGTCTTTGTTTATACCCCTTTGCAACTAATCTTGCTTTAAACTTATTTATTGAACCATCAGGATTCAATTTCCTCTTAAAGATCCATTTGCAACCAATAGGTTTGGATCCAGGAGGAAGGTCGGTTATAATCCAAGTTTGATTTGACAATAACGAGTTCATCTCATCATTAATAGCTTCTTTCCAAAAAAGAGCATCTCTAGATGTGACTGCTTCTAGAAATGTTGTAGGATCATCATCTACATTCATGACATCTAGGGTTTTATCCTTTATATCTTGTCTATTTCCTTGAACAAGGTAAACAATGAAGTCTGGTCCAAATTTCTTCTCAGTTCTTTGTCTCTTACTCTTTCTAGGTTCAAAGTCCATAGGGGTATGAGAATCAGAAGAGATGTCCTCTATATCTCTAGAAGTAGATTCAGGACCCGTATTTTCTAAACTAGAAGTATTAGATTTAAATAAGTGCTCAAAGAATTCTACATCAACAGATTCAATAATATCATGAGATTCTAAATTTAAAAATTTGTATGTAGAGCTATGCATAGAATATCCAATGAAAACACACTTATATGTCTTAGTTCCTAGTTTAGGTCTTTTAGGTCGGGTTTCCTTACATAAGCAAGACAACCCCACACCCTAAGTCTACTAAGATTAGGCTTACGATTATGCCAAATTTCATATGGAGTAGTATTCCTCTTTTTTAAGGGAATCCTATTTAAAATATAACAAGCAGATAATATTGCTTCTCCCCAAAGTGAAAGAGGCAATCCAGAGCTAAGTAACATGGCATTTACCATCTCAGTTAAAGTCCTATTTTTTCTTTCAGCAACTCCATTTTGTTGTGGCGTATAAGGTGTCGTAACTTGATGGATAATTCCATGAGTTTCACAAAATTTTGTAAACTCGGTTGAGTAGTATTCACCTCCCCTATCGGATCTAAGGACTTTAATTTTGCGGTTGTGTTTGGTTTCAACTTCCGCTTTGAAGACTTGAAATTTTTCAAAGACTTCACTTTTAGCCTTTAGAAGATATACATATGTGTATCGTGAACAATCATCAATAAAGGTTAGGAAATATTTATTTCCACCTTTTGTTTCATTATTTTTAAGATCACATACATCACTATGTATAAGTTCTAGTAATTCTGAAGACCGTTCAATAGATTTGAATGACTTCCGAGTTATCTTTGCTTGTACACATATTTGGCATTTATCATATTTATCATTATTGCAATTAGAAATTAATCCTAAGTTAGACATGCATTTAATTGAACCATAATTAACATGCCCTAGTCTACCATGCCATAAAGAAATAGAATCAACAAAGATAAGGTAAGAGATAATTTCATTTAAATTCAACCTAATCATACCGTTACAAGAGTGCCCTTTTCCAATGAACACACCATTCTTAGACAAGATAAACTTATCTGACTCATACACCAGCTTGAAGCCCCTCTTATTGAGTAGGTCTCCGGATACAAGATTTTTACTCATGTCAGGTACATAGAATACATTTATTAGAGTAATAATTTTTCCTGATGTAAACTTCAATTCCACAGTGCCTTTGCCAATAACTTTAGTGCGGAGATTATTTGCCATCTTGACTTCCATTCCATCACTAGATTCCTCGTAAGTCTTGAAGAGACTACGATCCTTGCAAATGTGGATTGTTGCTCCAGTATCAAGCCACCATCCATTGGCAATGCTAACTGAGTTTGCTTCAGTCACTGTTGCTATCAATTGTTCATCTTCGACCATGTTAGCTTGATTCTTCAAACTTTTCTTATGGAGACGACAGTCTCGCATAAAATGGCCGGGTTTGTTGCAGAAGTGACAATTTCCCTTCTTCTTGGTACCTTGCTTTTTGAAATCCTTATCATTCCTTGGCTTGAGCTTGGACTTGTTTTTGTTCCCCTCAACCATATTTGCCTTGGAATGATGATTCTCTATCGACTCATCTTTCTTCTCACGAATGCGAGAATCTTCTTCTATACGAAGGTGTCGAAGTAGAGATTCTAGAGTATGACTCTTCTCTTCATGCTTAAGCTTCTTCTTGTAGCCATTCCAAGTTGATGGGAGTTTTGCAATAATCACACCAACTTGGAATCTTCCACAAGGGTAACACCAGCAGTTTTAAGATCACTAACGATAAGTTGTAAATTATGAACTTGTTCTAGTATTTACTTATCGTTAGTCATTTTAAAATCAATGTAATTGCCAATTAAAAACTTTTGATTACTTGCCTCTTCAATACGGTATTTGTTGTCCAAAGCACTCCACAATTCCTTAGCAGTTCCAATTGAGCGGTGTGCATTGTAGACTGAGTTTGAGAGAGCATTGAGAATGTGTCCTCGACACAAGAATTCGTCCTCCTTCCGCTTGCGCCATTTCTCCTTGTCTTCTTCTGTCTCATTGTCTAGTGAAGCAGGGATAGGTTCGAGATCGTCACTTAAGACATATGCCAACTTTAGTGTTGTAAGGAAGAAAAGCACTTTCTCTTGCCACCTAGTGAAGTTGTGTCCATCGAAACGATCAAGGCGGACAAGGTCTTGATTCATGACTTGGATTGATTGAGCAACGGTTGCCTCCATTATCCAATAATTCGTCTAAAAATTGTTGGAAATAAAGTAGAAGATAATGGAGGGAAGAAGAAAGGTAGATGAACCAAACAGGCTTCAAGGCACGAAGATGACAACGCTTTCTTTTAGATGAATTTCTCCCCCTCTGATTAGAATCACGATTGCAACGGGGTGTGTGAGAAAACGCCTTCAGGATACAATGAAGCCCTTTGATTGTTGTTGAAATGCGAACTTGCACTATTCGTTTCAACCCGGAAACACTCTTGAATTTGTCTTTGATAATGTAGAGAAAGAGAGATAAGAATGAAAGAGAGAGTGAGAGAATAGAGTATGAAAATTTTATGATCTTGCAACACATAAGGCTAGGCTATATATAGAGTCTCAAGAGGCTTCATCATGAGACACATCTCTTGGCAACATCCTTTTATGAAAGGGAACACCCTTTGGCAAAAGGTCACAAATGAATGGTAACATTCTTTCATAAAAGGGAACACCCTTTGGCAAATAGTCATACATGAAAGGTAACATCCTTTCATGTGTCTTTTGGTGAAAAAACCTTTAGCCTTAACAACTTTTGGACTAGTAACCCTTCAATAATAATGAAAGGGGATATCCTTTCATATTCAACTCAAACACCATTTCATATCTCACTCTAATTCTCAATAAAACCATGAAAAATACTATTGAAAATATCCAACACACACTTTACTTTTACACATAGTTCCCACTTAACCAAGTAATTTCTACTATTTTCACTTGAACCCTAAAAAGAATACTTAAAACATAATTAAAAAATAGCACCACGATAAGGCCTATTCTTCTCCTTTTGCAAACCCTAACCCTTATTTCTCTTTCGGCCTCTACCGGGTTTTAGCAATGAAAAGTAAAATAGGCCACTAAATTGTCCATCGTTACAAGTTAGTGGCATAACAAACACCCTATAGCTGTGAATGACTTATCTGTTGTTATAGGCCTATAGAAACACAATAAAAATTAATTTCCATTTTTTCCCTATAATTACATCAATATATAAATTAACATTGTTAAACATATTGATATAACATTCATCAATATGCATAAAGAATCACATTTATAAACATAAATCAAAATACATAAATATACCAGTAACATTTGATAACAATCTTACAATGAGTAAACATAGATCTATACAATTTGTTCCATACAAAAATTGAAATACCAAACCCCAAACTAAACCATAGAAAAAATGTAAGATATTATATTAGGCCAGAAAAAGATGAGCACATTTCAGGTTGATTGGAATGTGGAAATATAGATACAAACACTAAAAAGGATCACTAAAGAGCAGAAAATGACCTTAATTTCCAGAGATTGTATCTGTGATATGAACATGAAAAAAATAAGTATAGATAAGACAGGTAGCAAGGAAGAAGATGGGGCTATGGCGAGGGTGTAGAAACAACGAGAATCGCCAGAGTGTCAAGGGAATGGCAACAAAGCCTAACCCCCAACCACCAGAGCCCCCACGATCCATAGCGAAGACAGGGAGCCCCCGGGAAGCAAGGCTCTTCTATTCATAAGCTCTCAGAGAGGGAAAGGGGAGCCAAAGTTCATCAATTCGGCCCTCATAACCCCGTACAAACCATCTGAAGTAACCTAATGAACATAAATTTATATATATAATTAATAAAAATTGAAATATTCAAAACCTCAACAATCTTAGAAAGATGTTATATAATGAACTTAGCAAGGGAATTTTTTCTCGCTAATTCCATTATATACATTTCATTATAAACACAATGTTATATAATGACATTAGCGAGGGATTTGTCCCTCGCAACTTAGCTAAGGCAAAATCCTAGTTCCCTTACTATTCCCTAGCTAAATACTAGTGTACTAAATACACATCCATCGCAAATCTCTAGCTAATTGGCAATGAAATTTTTGCCTCGCTAATATTCGTCACAATTTAGTTATTTTCTTGTAGTTGGTTATTACATACTTTGTTAATATTAGATAAGAGTTTTCAAGTTTCTTTTTTTAGTGGACTACTTACTAGGTTCTCATGCTCGTATATAAACTTTTGTCGATATTTTTTTTCCAGATTAAGAGTAGTGTAGCAGCTAACTAGTTGGTGGACCTGTGATTAACGCTACCTTTGACATTGGTCCAGCAATTCCATCTTATTAGTATTTTGGATTTTTATCATTGTAACATTCCGACCTAATAAGTGGTAATCAGTGGATTGTTGAGGAGTGGATTCTGGATCTCATTTTTAATTTGTTATTTCATTTGTCATATATGTGTTTTAGTAGGTTATGAGACCTTGCGTGCTCACGGGGTTCACCTTATAGGTGTTGTTTCTCTCACGTCGGACCTACTGTTAGAGGTTTGGGCCATGGCATATATATATATATATATATATATATATATATATATATATATATTGTTTGATTTTACAAATTGATTAATTACAATAAACTTATATGACCATATATACATAAAAATGTACATTTGTTTTATTTATATTTAAAATTATAAAAAGGTTTCGGACTGGTTTGAAAATTTATGTAGGGATTATAAATGAGTTTGGGACGTTTTTAGATCGGAAAATTTGGGTTTAAGTAGAGAATGGTGTTCTTTCCTAGATCCAACCTAATTTTTTCCCATCAATAAACGAATCAATCTACTTAGACCCAAAACAACTTATATTAGATCCAAACCCGTCGAGCATGGTTCAAGTTTGGTTGCATTGATGGGTCAAAAATAAGGTTGGACACCCATGTCCAACGCAGGTTTGTAGGTATTCAATGTAGCAGACCTTCAGTAAAATTTTTACCCCTACAAAAGTTTTATCTATTTCAAACAAGCAAAAAAAATTTAGGAATTCATAGAAAATTTTTATCTTTTCTAGTAAGGAGTGTTAAAAGTAATGCCATGTTTTTCTTTTATTTGATTTGAGTCTGCTTCTATAAATATTTGTTTAGGCTTTATGTATTGGGCCAGGCCTCTTTGAAATATAAAGTATAGGGGTTACGAAAAGAGATGGAAATTATATACCTCCAAACAGTATGAGAGCCTTTCAGCTCGTACTGTTCACACTCCATGATCTTCACGGCGGCTGCTTTTTCAGGGTAAGAAGTGGTAGAGGAAATGTCTCGAGCCAATGTCCGGGTACCAGGCGCTATGGCGCTGAAGTAACCCATGCCATACTTTCAGGAAAAGCTCGAACGACCTTCAACAAATGTATATATATATATATATATATGACTAGTGATAGAATGAGGCCGGCCGCACTTGCGGCCGCCTCATCCTATCACTATTAATATGTATTATATAATATAAAATATATATATTATATTTTTTATAATCTATTTATATATATATATATATATATATATATATATATATATATATATATATTGATTTATCTATATATTTTAGATAATATTTAGATATGTATATATAATTTTTACGTTATCTTATTATCACAATACATATATATACATATTATCTATAAAAATTATATATAGATATCTAAATATTATCTAAAATATATAGATAAATCAATATATATACAAATAGATTATAAAAAATATAATATATATATCTTTTATATTATATAATACATATTAATAGTGATAGGATGAGGCGGCCGCAAGTGCGGCCTGCCGCATCCTATCACTAGTCATATATATATATTTGTTCTATCCAAAAAAGAAAAAAAAAACTTTTTTCATGAAATTCTTACAAAAGTATTATTTATGATATAGATTATAGGAATTGATTTAGATTTTTTTATTTTAAATTTAAAATTAATCAAATCTACTATATTGTTTTGATAAATTTTAAAGGTGAATTAAGACGACGATGACAACAACAACAACTAAGCTTTAATCCCATACTAGATGGGGTCGGCTATATGAATTCTATGTCTCCATATAGCTCTGTCAAATACAAGATCCGAACCAACATCTAATAGACGTAGGTTCTTAGACATTATCTCTCTCCATGTAATCCTCAGTCTACCTCTACCCCTCTTTTTACCTTTTATTACCAAACTATCACACTTTCTAACCGGGACACTTAGGGGTCTACGATACACGTGTTCGAACCATCTTAAACGCCATTCTTTTATTTTATCTTCAATTAATGCAATATGCACTTTTTGTCAGATATATTCATTTCTAATCTTATCCAATCTTATATGACCATACATCCACCTTAACATCCTCATTTCTGCCACATTCATCTTCTGAATATGTTGAATTTTAGTTGTCCAACACTCACTCTTGTATAACATGGCCAGTCTAACTACCATTCTATAAACCTTCCCCTTCACTTTATTGGTCATCTTCTTATCACATAGCACATCGGTAGCACTTCTCCATTTCAGTCATCCTATTCTGATTCTATGGGATACATCTTCATCGATCTTCTCATTCTCCTGGAAAATGGAACCTAGATACTTAAAATGGTTACACTTAGGGACTACTACCCCATCTAGTATCACTTCCCCTTCGGCCTTCCTACTTTGACTTAAATTATAATGCATATATTTTGTTATACTTCTACTAAGCCTAAAGCCTCTACTCTCAAGGGTGTTCCTCCACAATTCTAGCTTCTGATTAATTCCATCCCTAGTCTCATCAACATTCACCATGGGATGTCATTTTGGATACAACTGGTTAACTTAACCATTACTAGAGTAAACAAGCATGGGCTCAAGGCCGATCCCTGATGTAGACCCATTGTTATAGGAAATTCCTCCGAATCTCCTCCACCTGTTCTCACACACATAACTGCTCTTTCGTACATATCCTTAATAACATTTATATATTTAATATAAATGTCTTTCTTCTTCAACACCCACTAAAAGACTTGTCTTGGTACTCTATCATATGCTTTCTCTAGGTCAATAAAAACCATATGAAGATGTTTCTTCTTCTCTCTATAGATCTCCATCAAACTCCTTAACAAATGAATGGTTTCTGTTGTAGATCTACCAAGCATAAAGCCAAATTGATTCTCCAGCACCTTCATAATATCTCTTAGTCGATGCTCTATTACCCTCTCCCAGAGTTTTATCATGTGGCTCATTAACTTAAAACCATGGTAGTTTGTGCAATTTTAAATATCTCCCTTATTTTTATATATAGGGATCTGAATTCTCTTAGAGGTGAATTAAGAGAATTAGAAAAAAAAAACTTTTAGGATAATAATTTCTCTATTAGTCGCATATCAATTACATGGAAACTTTGTAACTTTGATTGGTTGCATTTCAATCAAGTTCCTCAACAACCACCCTACAAGAAAATCTCTTCATCAATAGTAAAATTCAATTTATATGCATAATTTATGAATAAGCGTGTATCAAAAGATATAGAAAACCAAAGGGCTCTTGGCTTAGCGATATTGGTCCCTTATGTAGGTGGGTTCCCTCGGGGCAAATCCGAGTTCGAACCCCTACTAGCGTAGGTGTAGGATCTCTCAGAACAAACCCGAGATCTAGTCCCTACTCCGGTAAGATGAGGGCACCGAGTGTCGAGCTCTTGACTCTACACCTATGCACGTCCAATTTATATATATATATATATATATATATATATATATACCGAGGTGTTATATATATATATATACGGAGGTGTTAGAGTCAGGCCGGCCGCAAATGCGGCCGTCCCACTCTAACACCCAAAAAAAAAGAAAAAAAAAAAGTCAAAAGCCCAAACAAAAAACCCACCCTTGGGTGAGTGATATAGTGGGCCGGCCGCAAATGCGGTTGGCCTGACTCTATCACCTTCATATATATATATATATATATATATATATATATATATATATATATATATATATAGGGTCTTTGTTAGGGTAAGGTGCATTTGCGGCCCACCTATCGACACCTATATATATATATATATATATATATATATATATATATATAGCCGCTTGATAAGATCAGGCCTGCCGGATATTGTATAGATCCGGTCGGCCTCTCATTTCGCCCCTTGGAGCATGTTTGAACGATTTCCAACCATATGGATGTCAAAGATCATCGAAAAATAAGTTAGCATGTCCATTTTCATATAATTTGGTAACAATTTGGTCCTCCCATTTAACGGTTCTTATTTTAGGAAAATTTTAACGGTTCAGAATTTCAACCATTAAGTGGGAGGACAGTTTATAGGGTCCCGTCTGATCTTGGTGAGGCGGATCATCAATCAGATCCATGGCCCATTTTTGCCCTTTGAGCATGTTTGAAGGATTTCCAACCGTACGGATGGGAAGATCATCGAAAAATAAGCTAACCTGTCAATTTCATACAATTTGGTGACCGTTTGGTCCTCCCACTTAATGGTAAATTCTGAACCGTTAAAATTTTCCTAAAATAAGAACCGTTAAGTGGGAGGACCAAACGGTCACCAAATTATATGAAAATTGACAGGCTAGCTTATTTTTCGATGATCTTCACATCCGCATGGTTCAAAATCCTTCAAACATGCTCCAAGGGCTGAAATGGACGTCGGCCAGATCTGCACAGTGATCCGACCAACCACACCTTATCACTGCTATATATATATATATAATTTTGATAAAATAAGACCAGCCGGAACACTGTTCATTTAAGATCGTCTCTCATTTGGCCACTTGCACAGTATTTTAATAATTTCCAACTTTATAGATGAAAAGAAAATTAAAAAATAATCTAACATGTCAATTTTCATACAATTTGGTCTTCATCTTAATAAATATATATATATATATATATAACCCAAAAAAAATTAACAAACTAATACATTGTTTTGAAAAGATATGCTCATCCAGATAAAAATAATATTATGATTTATATTAGAGAACACTATTTCTACTATAGCACATGTTTGATGTTTATATTAATTATCTCCATATTTATAAATATTTTATAAAATGCTTTTTTCTATAGGTGGCAAATTGTGACCAAACTAGCTAAACATGTAGCTGCGTTAAGCGGGTGTGCACGCAGTGGAATTGCACTTTTATATACCTATATCAATCCTTTAATAAAGTGAAATATTCGTCTTATAATGGGGTTAACCTGCATCTATACGGCTTAATATCTATATTTATATTTAAATAATAGTTTAGTTGCATTGTATTATGTATATTTATAAATTTATAATATTTAATGAGATTTGTAATATTCACATGATTATTTATTTTATTGTTTTTTGTGGTGTAAAAATCAAATATAACATGTGTTAATCATCATGTCATTTTTACGTGCCTATTTTACCATAATTATTTAATTATAAAGCTCATCTAAGATATTTATGCCTTGTCGTTCCAAATCACCGCCTCTAATTAGGTTGTAGTATGACTAATTGTATCACGTGAACTAGTGCTGTAAACGGGCCGAGCTTGGTCGGACTAGGCCTGGCTCGAATTATGCTCGAAATTAGCCCGAATAAGTTTGCTCAAGTACTGCTTGATTTCAATTTTAGATAATAAACTATTGGTCCTTGGCACTATTTGTTTTTTCCTTTGGGGTCCTTAGGGGGTGGGGGGTAGGGGTTTAGTGTAATAATATTTTGGGTGTGTGTGTTTTGGGTGGGAAATAGTATCAAATAGTATCAGGGCTAATAAACAATTACCTCTTTTAATTTTGATTGAGCTCGACTCGATTTAACTCTCAATTAAGAACTTAATTATAATTTTGAAATTTGAATTTGGCTCGATTTAGTTCAAAATTAAAAACTTATTTATAAATTATTTTTTATATAATATATTATTTATTAATACTAAATATTAAATATTTTATTCATATATTATATTATATATTAATATTTATTAATATTTATATTATATATTAATATATTAACATTAAATTTCGAGCTTTCGAACTAAGCTTGATCAAACTCGACTCAGCTCAAAATTCTAAGCAGAGCTTGAGCTACTCATGAACAACTTAATAGTTTGACAGCCATAATGTGAACACAGGATATTGTGGGGAAGGAATGAAACACCAGTAATGGATCCATAATTTTTTTAAAAAATATTTTCCACTCCCTTAAAAATAGAGAAATCAATATTTGTCACTCTCTAATTTTTCAATAATATCCCATAAGTCTTTGTTTTATTTTTATTCTACTTGTTAGCTAGTTGCTACCCTTTGGATCAAAATTTTTATATTTTAATTTGAGTTAATTGTAAAACCTCATGTTGCAATATGTATAAAGTAATAATTTTGATCTTCTTATATGTTATATCATTTTAAATTTTATTTTTTTTTAATATTTTTAAGTGAATAATTTAGAAACTCAAAGATATGTTATTTATGATGTATTTTATGTTTTTTTAATAAAAATCTAATTATTTTGTTTCACTTTGAATATCTACAATTTTTTTTGTTTTTTTAATATATATCATTAAAAATTAAATAAAATTATAAGCTTTTTGTTTAGAAATTAAAAAATAAATTAATTTATAACTTCATTAATAAAATCATAATTTACTTATAACCTCTTTCAATATATTGTTAATTACTTACTAATCATGAATAAAAATTAAATATTAACCATGAAAAGAATATGATAGTTTTGTATTTTATTTGGTTTTTTAAAATAATTATTAAAAAATATTCGAAGTTTTTAGTTGGGATAACTAGCTCAGGAAGTGGCAAGTAGAATAGTTAAAAATAAAAAGTTATGGGATATTATTAAAAAATAAGAGGGTGACAAGTAATTTTACTATTTTTCACCGGTGACAAGTAAAAAACTCATTATCTAATCATGTTACTTTAATATCATCATAAGTTCAACCACAATCAATTGAATGAGATTTTGCGTGCATGGCTGTGGAAAATATTATACTCGTGAACCACCTGACGTGAGTTCATCTTTCATTATCTTAAGGTTTGATTAACAACCCTTTTGCCAACTAAAGTAGGCTAAATTGATATCAACTTGTACCAAACAAGCATTTTCCTAGAACATAAGGTGGACTTCCAAATATTCCAACGCCAACCCTACATAGCAAATAATAATTTGTTTTCAAGTGTCCAACTATATCTTAGTTGGAAAATAACATTTAAAGTGAAGAGTGGGTATGGACTAAGGAATATATCAAAGTCCTTTAGTTTCAAAAGGCATCACTTTATAAACTCTCCTTAATAATCTATGAATAAATTGTATGCTTTTCTTTAGAGTTCCTTCTTCACCAACAAAACTAATGAAGGAATATCAAGAAAACCCTAACCCTAACCCTAACCAACCCACACCCACACCTTTATGAAAGATAACAAGTATAATAACTGAAGTTCTTCTGTCTCTTTCTTTTGTACCAAATTTCCACATAAATTAGTTTTAACAAGACTTGTAGCCATGAGTTCTTTTGTCAATATTGAGATGCTTGAGCTTCTATACATATCTCTTCCAGAGGATTTTTTTTTTTTTTTTTTTAGGCAAGCATCACAATCATCTTATAATATGCATGAGTTCTTGTGTCTCTTTCTTTTCTACCTAATTTCTATATGACTTAGTTTTAAATATGAAGACTTTTCATAAATGAGTTGTTATGTCAATATTAATTAATGGAGATGCATGAGGTTCTATGCATCTCTTTCAGAAGATTGTGTTTTCTTTCTTTCTTTCAGGCAACCAGTTTACCAAATGTTTCAAACAAGTGTGCTTGGGGTGGACGGCTTGGCCTTCTGTCCTGTTTTTAATATTTGACCACTTTTTTCATATGACTGATTTTTGTTGTGTGTCACACAGACAGCTGAGCTAGATAATCTCACATCAAATATAAGATATATATATATATATATATATATATATATATATATATATATATTTTATTCATGTTGGGTGATTACACTTTATATTTATTTTTATGAGGATATTCTTAGTTTAATTTTTGTTTTCTTTATATCTACTTTTATTTTAAAATTTCAAATTTATTTTGTTGCTATTTTTTCAAAATAATTTTAAAACAAAAACTTTCGAAAGGTTTCAAAACATGCAAAAAGTAGTTCATGAGATTTTGTTATATCAAGAGAGATTGGTGGGAGCAATAGCTTGGTCTAATGGTTGTGTATCTTATTAGTTGAAAGTATAGAAAGACTAATCATTGTAGATTCATCTGCCAATCATATTCCATCATACATGCATCTATCTATATTGCAGACAAGATCCTAGTGGAAGTCACACTACTTAGAACATTCTGGTGCAAGAGTATAGACTATTTGGAAGAGCAGTAGCATAAAAGACGAGTACTAGCCTGAGAGGGTTTGTCTCCTCCATTCCGTCACATATGTATCTGTAGTCGACAGTATTCCTTGGTGCATTACTATCGACCCAAGAACTATTTGTACCAAGATTCATCTAAGAACCTATTTTGATAATCAATAAATATAGTTTATCTATTTTCATCAAAACAAAAAAAAAAGATCGGTTAGATCTATCGAGAAAAGACTCATAATCCATCAGAATATCTTTAATGCCAACCACAACATACTAAATTAAACTACAGTTATTTTGTCAAAGAATTTTAATCATGAAAATATATTTTTTAATCTATCCTAACAAATTAAAAAAATACAGTTTACCTACCATATTTTCTATTTTTATTTGAAGTTTTATGTTTTAAAAAAAACTTATCTTTTATTAAAATTTAAAAAATGTTAAAAGGAGATTTTTAAATAAACCCAAAAAAAATTAAAAATTGCAAACAAAAACTAGACACGAGAAACAGAAAATTTGAATGAAAAATGAAAACATAAAACAGAATGAACAAAATAGCAGCATCGGAACTCGGAAGAGGTTAATTCGGATTCGAAGTGAAAAGTAACGGCCAGTGTCGGCCACCGAGACGGTGAGTTCCAAGAAAACAGGGCCAGGTGTCCGGTTAATGACCGGGAGTTGACGGTAATCGGACTAGACTATTCAAACACCAGTGACATTAATGAAACGTTGAGGCTTTGTCAAAGAAGTACGGCTTGTCTGTTGCCACGTGGCCTCACAACCGACAACAACTGCTTTAACGGAAACGGAAAACGGCCTCTACTTTGGGCGTGATTCCCGCCAATTCTGTTTGGTTGTTCTTTTCAGAAGAAACATGATTAATGTTGGTTCTTATTAATTTATTTACATTTTATTATTATTTATTATTATGGGAAAATATAGCATACGACACATATGAATATAATAACATGATCATAAGTACCGGGATGAGGAATTAACTGTCAACATAACGCTTTGATCATCCGATGATAGAGAATATCTAGCTTCCACTTCCAGAAGGCCTGAAAGGTGTTGAAAGCTGGCAATTAATTACCTTCAGGCTAGCACCCCATTATCTCCACGCTAGTACTATGTTGTCTCTAAGCTGATAGCTAGCGATCTCTTAGCTGGCCAATAATCTCAAAACCATATAAGGAGGACTTTGACTCACAGTGAAGATAACTTAGCCAACTTGAGAACAACAGTTCAAGGAATCCATCCATTGAGATTAAGCTTGTACATAACTCTCCTTTTGAATTCTCCCTACTCTTTTCCACTCTCTCACTCTCCTTCTTGCTCTCCCCTCTATTTTGAGTCCTTGACTTGAGCGTCGGTGGCTACCATAAGACACAAACACTTGACCCTCCTATCTCTATAGATCCTTCTCTCAGTGGGGTTCAATACTTGAAGGTCTGATCTTTGGAAAATGCGTTGATCTACCAAGGAGTTGGTCCGAGAAGCAGTCATCCACCATAGTTAATCTCTCCCTCAAAATCAACTAATGCTCTATAACTGTCAGTGATCTCTCTCACCCATTAATCTAGACCTATTATGATCCTCAAGAGAAGCAGATCTCAGCTTCAACATTTATTATGAATGACCTATATAATTATTTTTTCCTATACTTCAATCCAAAAAATATTGAGTTAAAAATATACTTTCAAGTGATTCTTTAAACATTTTGAGAGCCAAAATTAATTATTTTTTTTTTGTTCAAAATCTTTGAATGAAAATATTCTATAGAATTTGCCAACCGCAGAGCATGTTTTTAAGTATATATTAAGGTTAACTAATTTATAATTTTAACCATTTTTTAAAAATAAATAATCTATATTCTTAAAAATGATTAAAAAATATATACCAATAATTCACTATTCATCCTTTGAATAGTGAACTAATTGCCAATGAGTCTTTGGGGGCTGTTGTTTATAATATTTTTGGGGGAGTGGTTGGGTGTGTGGGTGTGGACTTTAAGGTCCCTGTAAACAGTTGCAGGGACCAATAAATAACTTGCCCTTTAATATATTATTTGTAATAATTCCAATAATAAAATATCTTTATAAACCAGAAACTACTTGTTTTGTCACAAAATTCTCAACACATAAAGATAGATATTATTATAGGTTTGTTTGAGATGTGATTTGCGGGTTTTAATGTTAATGAGTTTGGAATGTCCATTCAGTTCAAATGAAATTCATGAAAACATAAACTAACAAAATAAATTCTTAGCATTCAATCAAACACAAATCTATAATATTTTATTTGATTAAGTTTTATTTCTAAATTACCTCACATGGTGACAATCATTTTTACCAGCCCCCGTTTCAAATTAAATCCTACCTATGGGTCAAATGTCATAGTAAATGTTGATGCCAAGACCTGCTCCTCTATGGGATCAGAATAAAAAACTATAAAGATTTGGAGGGAAAGATTGATTGAGTGGATGACTCTTCAGGTGAACTCCTAGCTAGTTTGCAGAATTGTCTTCTGCTCTGGGGGTCGGACCTTTAGGGATCGTGCCTCGCCAGGAAAGGGATCTGCAAAGAAAGGAGGGTCAGGCACTCATGACCCGAGATAGCCTCCAACGCTCAAGTCAGAAAGGCTCTAAAGGAGAGAGCTAGGAGAAGAGTGGGAGAAAGTGTAGAGAATTCCAAGTGAGAGAGGGGCACTAGCGTATAGTGGAATCAAAGTAATGTAACCAAATGCTAGATACGAGATACTAGATACCAGATGTCCTCATTGTGAGTGAAGGTCCTCCTTATATATTATGTTGAGGTAGTTAGGTGGTTAGGATCCGGTTGGATGCCAATAAGGTCAATCTTGCTAACAAGCCGCCAGCACGAACATAGCTAAATACCAAACTAGAGACAATTAGCTAGGTGCTAATTGTTAGAACTTTTTGGGACCTTTTGGAGAGCTGATCTCCAATGTCAGATGACTAGACACTTAGATATCAGTTGGATCTTTGTCTGATCCCTTGTGATCATGTTATGTGTATTTTAAAATTTCTACTCCATAACATTAAACTTTTATTTTCCAAAATACTCTCACTATATAGTCTAAAGTATAATTATAAGATATTACCAATTTTTAGCCCATTCTCTTTCACAAGGTTAAGGGTTAAAATCATGTTTAAAGAATGTTTTTAGTTGCATGTCGGTGTTTATAAAAAAATATATATATTGTTTACCAATAGGTAAATTGAGTCCGACAAAATATTTTGATTTTGTTTTGTTTTGTTTTTTTTTTTTTTGCTAAAATGTATAAACAGCAGAAAACTAATAATGTAGAAAAGAACTAATTGAAGATCCTATTTTGCTGTCAGATCTAGAGCAGATGAATGCCAACCAAAGCACAATAAAGGAGTCCTTGGCATGCGTAAGTGGAGATAAATGCATACCAGAACTCATGTTCGGATGGGTCAGCTCACACTAGCTGTGGATTCAAATTTTGTCGCCCATCACCGACTCAATCAATCAAACCAAAATTAGTATCTTTTAGGAATCACAGTACTGTTTTCATTCAAAGAAAGAAATAATTTATGGCTTTTCGATCATGTATTAACTGGTATTGAAGGCAAAACGAGTTAGATGAACAAATCTAAGACATTTATTTCACTTGATTGTTTGATTATGATTAAAACTAATTCGGGGTCAAAGACTTTAATACATGTTTCATTGTTAAGTAAATATTGATTTGAATATGTAAGTTTAGCTATCAACGGCCATGCCGACCTATTGGTACCGGGTTCGCTTGCTAAGAGGTGGGCCTCGATCTTTGTGGACGGGTCCCAAGATCGAGCCCCTCTTCTTGCAAGGTGTGGGCGCAGTTGTGTTAAACGGTTTCACACCTACTGCCCATCCAACTGTTAAAATAACTTTATGGTCATCCAACAGTGAGATAACTTTCAGAAGGTTCTGAAAGCTTGCAGATAACAACCTCCATGCTATAAAAGATGTCATCGGCTCATGAATGAGATACGTTGTGTCTTGAATTTGGAGATCGAGTAGGAGTTTTGAGCACCTCTCTTTTCAAATCATCTTTGAGTTCTTTCTCTCCCACTATCCTTCTCTCTTTCTCTCACCTCTCTTTTGAGTCTTGATTCGAGTATCAGAGGCTTCCCCTATGCACAAAGGCTCGAATCTTCTTTCTCTACAATTTCTTATTTCTACGAGGTTCGATCTTTGAAGGTTAATCCCTAAAGAAAGTGTTGATCCTGCGAAGCTGAAGAATTGAATTAGTAGAGTTATCTATCACAGTCGATCTCTCCCTCAAAATCACCTAAGCCCTCCAACTTTTATTGAGTGGTCTCACCCGTTAATTAAGATCTATTCTAATCCCCATTCGTGCAATATATGGGATAATGAAAGGAAGTAAATAGAGAAAGTTTAAGAGAAACATACCGGAGACAACTGCAAAAACAAACCATAGAGAAAAGTACATGAGAGAAAGATATGTCGGAAGAAAAGGAGGTATTAGAAGCAGGTAATTAAATCATAAGGATTTCTTTTTCTCTCTGTAATTATTATATCCAATTGAATAATCCATATAATTATTTATAAATGTAAAAATATTCGGGAGGTATACCTTGTATGCAAAATATATATATATATATATATATATATATATATATATACATTTTTTTATGTTATTATGTCATATTCAAATAAATTAGAAATAGAAATCTCAAAATGAAAATTAGAAATAGAATTCCCAAAATGAAACATAATTGTTTGACCAACAGCCTTTGGCCGAGTGGCCCCCGTTAAGGGGTGGGATTCATTCGGGGACAAGGACAAGCTTGTGTTTGAATCCCGCCCACCTACATGGGGTGAGGGTGTAGGGCGTGTAAGCTTGTGGTGGTTCTGTATTAGCATATGAGTCTTTGGGTGTTTCGTGCAACTGCTCACATCATTTGGAAAAACCTTCGTGGGGCGCTTATTGCCTATTAAAAAAAACAAACAAAATTGCTTGGAAGTGCAACATGTGTATACCAAAAACAAATTTCCAAATGCATCAAATTATTTATTATTATTATTTTTTTATAATCACTACTTATGCTATTAGGTTTTCATTTAATAGGACAATACTTTAGATTTCAAATTTCAGTAGGATAACATATTTTATTTTTGTTTATCAGTTGAACCACTGAAGCAGATAAAATTTAATAGTACTGGACATTTTTATAGGTGAGTGAGTGTTAGTCTGATTCTGTTCATCATTGGTACAGAGAAGAGAGATGGGCATATGATAAATAATTTTCAGTATTATTTATTGTCACACATGTAGTATAAATATATATATTAATTACTAGAAAGGATTTGAAAGAATTACAAAGTCCGGTCAAACCTCAAAATTCTCTGTGGGAGTTGGTGGTACTCTTCCTGACCCTAACCAAAGCTATGCCTAACCCACCCAATTGACTCACTGGTTCCAGTCAAGCCCTGCAAAATGCAATGTAGGCTATGTAGCAGGTTTGGGAAATTTTAGCAGGCAAATTTACATATACACCCTTACACAAATGCATAATTATATATATATATATATATATATATATATATATAAACCTGTCAAATCTAGTGAAATGTTTTTGAAAACCATTATTTGGCATAGTGTTTAATTTTGAGAATATAAAATCAGACAAAAAAAAAATGAGCTTGAACTCCATATAATAATTTTCCATTTTCAGGATTATACACCTAAATTTATATATGCATCCCAAGTTAAATCTAAATTTTCATCTGAATATTTTAAAAAATAAAAAATAACTTTTCATACAAGTAAATTTAAAAACTATTAATTAGATTAATACAGTTCTCCACCACTCCAGATTAAAATTACAAAATATTTATTCCACCTCATTTAATTTTGTTCTTATTATAGTTAATAACCACTCTACTAAATGATTAATAAATTATGATATTCATAGGGGTGTCATTGCAAAAGAATCTATAATTTTCCTCCAAAATGTAATGGGTGAATTCTAGGATACCGTGGGCACTGTTCCCACGGTATTTATGCTGTTAGGTTCTAGAGTAGTGTTTTATGGGTTCTAGTGAATGTGTTTTGGGTACTGTGTTGGACCTAATAGTTGTCATTTTGCTACAGTATTATCACAGTATTATTGGACCCAAAGTTTTTTTACCATGAGTACAAAACCCATGGTACTGTAGAACACACCAATGTAATGTAGTGAATTCTGACCTATCTTGGGCACTGTTTATAAAGTATGATACCATTTGGATTCTGGGGGTTTAATTACCGGAATGGTCCCTATACTTTTCTCTCTCTTCCCTTTTAGTCCCTGCTTTTCAGATTGTCCCCTTTTAGTCCCTCTACTATTTAGATTGAGTAAAGTGAGTCCCTCACTCTAACAGACGTTAGTTTTACCGTTGTTTAAGGCTGACGTGGCTTTTTATATTATTAAAATATTATTAAAAAATTAAAAAAATATTGGTTTTAGTTTTTCCGTTGTTTAAGGCTGATGTGGCTTTTATATTATTAAAATATTATTAAAAAATTAATTTGCATGGCCATCTGTCTCTTGCGTTGGCGGCCGCCGCCGCGACGGCCTCCACGGTGAGCACACCTTCTTTCTTGCTGGTGCTAGATGAATTTCATGCTTACCAAATGCCCGATGAATCCTCCCGTGCCATAGTCACCAAGAAGGATGCAAGATGAGATGAGCTTCATTTTTTCAATATTTCATGCTCACCAAATGCTTCTTTGCATGCATGGATTGGTGCATGATGAACTACTGAATCAAAGACTAGCTAGCTATATACTTCATTGAATTGCAATATTGCATGCACTGGACTTTGTTGAAGCATGTAAAGTCCCACATCCAAGTATGAGAGTGATTGCTTGGATGTAAACCATAGTTGTCTGTCTGCTCCTTGCTGAGAAAAAACCAAACAACTTATCATTAGTATTCTAGAGAGAGAGTGGGAGGGAAAGAGAGAGAGGTTTGAACTGGGTTTCCATCATAATAAAATCCATAGGCAGCATCATAATAATAACCAGACTTCTCATCCCAGACAAAACCATAGTGTGGAGTTGCACCATCTTTTGTGCCTCATCATTTCTATTTTTTTCAAGCCTGCCAGTGGATTGTTTTTCATCAGGATTATACTCCTTGGGAGCCCAACCAATAACATCACATTGTTGTGCAAATGTTGCTGCCACAATTGCAGCTGCTGCGAGACTACTTGACTGTGGAGCCCCAGCTATAAGTCCATGGATACTTTTTGCATAAGCTACACGTAAAGTTTGCTCATTCTTCTCAAGCATTGTCCCATTTGTTGCTTCCAAAGCTTTTGTAGCATCCTCACCTACATGCGTGTGTGGCAGCGCGTCTTTGAGGTTGTAAACTCCATGGGTTCGTTCAAAAGGTGGCAGCTAGGCTGTGTAGTACTAGCAAAGCTCGGTTCCGTTTCCTCTCTTGCTGGCCTATGTTTTATGGAATTTACGGGTGTAGTAGCTGAGAGGTGGGCTGTAGACGTGTCCCTCATTGCCGCCTTGAGCTCCAGTTTCCCCACTGTCTTTAAAAAGAATGGGAACTGAGTTGTGGTTGGCTCTCGAGAGTCGCAGTAAAGTAGAAGGAGAGAAGAAGAAGGAGTGAAGTAATCCTTGTTCATCTGAGAGCTTCAGCTCTTTTCATGGGGACGAAAGGAGGATTCATGGGTACCCTCTCAACACTCTGTTACCACCTGGAATGGTTTAAGCATGCAACGCCACACAGAATGTCAAGCTCTGCCATTACCTCTCCAGGCAACACCTCAAACTAGCTTCTCAGCCACCTCTCAACCACCGTCTGCATGCGGAGAAACGCCCTCATCAAGACCACAAGCTTTACCTGCAAGTGGAGGAGGTTAACCACATCACGTTGTGGGAGTTTCGCAAGCTCCACGGCCTCATCAAGCGGAGCACGAGCACCAGCAAGAAGGAAGGTGTGTTCACAGTGAAGGCCGCCACGGTAGCGGTCGCCAACGAAAAAGACAAAGATGGCCATGCAAACCTAGTTAATTTTTCAATAATATTTTAAAACTAAAACCGATATTTTTTTTAATTTTTTAATATTTTTTTAATAATATAAAAGCCACATCAGCCTTAAACAACGGTAAAACTAACGTCTGTTAGAGTGAGGGACTCACTTTACTCAATCTAAATAGTAGAGGGACTAAAAGGGGACAATCTGAAAAGCAGGGACTAAAAGGGAAGAGAGAGAAAAGTAGAGGGACCATTCCGGTAATTAAACCGGATTCTGGGTATTGGTTTTGGGGTTCCGCTCCATCATTTTTGCTATAATAGTGCCGTCATTTTGTATTGTAACCATCGAACTCAAAAACTACAAGCCCCAGAACTCAAAAACTACCACCCAGAACCCAATGGTAGCATTTCGTTGAAAAAAAAAAAGCCCAAGATACTGTATCACACCACACCATGACCCAACCCGCAGCCCCGTTCCCGTTTGCCATGCACTGACTGAGTGACTGGTGCATCCCAAACATCAATGTTCTCATTTAAGGCCGTCCCCAGAGAAAACATATGACACAAAAGACTCGCATCTCTCTCTGTTTAAGAGAGGGAGAAAGAGCGTGGCCTAAAAGAGAGCTCAACCAAAACCACAGAAAGAGCCTCCTCCTCTCAACTCCCTCTCTTTCCCATGTGATTTCCACATGCTCTTGTTCTTCGTCTTCTTCTTGTTCCCGTACTAAGTACTACAAAAGCACAAGATTGTAGCTTTCTTTGCATCTTTCTTTCATGGAGTTCTCCATCTCCTTCAATATTCTCTTCTTCTTCCTCCTCCTTCCAACAGTACTCATCAATGCTGCTGCTCAGGAACAAGAGTTTAGTTATAGCGATGCCCTCTTTAAGAGCTTGCTCTACTTTGAGGCCCAGCGTTCCGGCCATCTCCCTTACAACCAGCGTGTCTCCTGGCGCCACCACTCCGGCCTCACTGACGGCCTCCAACAAGGGGTATATATATAGTTTACATATATATATATATGTTCATACTTCATTCCTCTGTTCGTTTAGTAAATGTTCATACTTCATTCCAACAGGTGGATCTTGTCGGTGGGTACTACGACGCCGGAGACCATGTGAAGTTCGGCCTTCCAATGGCCTTCACCATCACCATGCTAGCCTGGAGCGTTATAGAATACGGCGACGCCATCACCGCTGCCGGCGAGCTCAACCATGCATTGGAGGCGATTAAATGGGGCACTGATTACTTCGTCAAAGCTCACACCCAGCCGAATGTTCTCTGGGCTGAGGTTTATATATATATATATCCTATCAACCAACACTTTGCTATGAGTTCTTGAAAACCAGATAGATAAAAGCATCTATGGAATTCCGTAGGTGGGAGATGGAGATACAGATCACTACTGCTGGCAAAGGCCGGAGGACATGACGACCTCCCGTCGAGCTTACAAAATCGATGAGAATAACCCGGGCTCGGATCTCGCCGGCGAGACTGCAGCAGCACTGGCCGCATCCTCCATTGTGTTCCGGAAGTCCAACCCGCATTACTCTCATCTCCTCTTGCATCATGCTCAACAAGTATGTATCCATCCATCAGCTAATTATTCTTTTGAATGTTGTAATTCTCCTGCTGATGATCAGCTTCTTTTGGATCACATGATCAATTATCAGTTGTTTGAATTCGGGGACAAGTATAGAGGGAGGTACGATAGCAGCATTGGGGCTGTGAAGAGTTACTATGCGTCGGTGAGTGGGTACAAAGACGAGTTGCTGTGGGCCGCGTTGTGGCTCCACCGGGCTACTGGTGGGGGGCATTACCTTGACTATGCCGTCGACAAGGCTCACTGCTTCGGAGGGACCAGCTGGGCTATCTCCGAGTTCAGCTGGGATGTTAAGTACGCCGGGGTTCAGATCATCGCCGCCCAGGTAAATATAATTTATATATATAGAAATTGCATTCTAACCATTAATATTTAAGAGGGGAGGAGTCTTTGGCTCAATGGTAAAGTTATCGCCGTGTAGCGGTAGTATTGTATCACCGGACTGCCCTTTATTCTAAGTATTAATTCTTGTACAGTTTAGTGTGCATTTAACCCCATGTTAGATCTTAGACTGCACGTTGTAGGAAAGGAAAGGGGATTGGGAATTGATTCCTCTTTCTTTGAGGGAAATCTAAAGCTGATGTATGGATGGATGCTTTGTTCAGATGGTGTTTGGAGTGCTCTTCTGGTTCCAAATTTGAACTAACCCTCTTTAGTTTTAGAGTGTTGCTGGGTTTGTTTGCCAACTTTTGTTGGTTAGGTGGGACCGGTTACTATACAGTTTGCTTAATTTATAGTTCTCAAAGTAATTCTTTGGTATAATTACTTTGGAACTGTAAAGGGCTCACCTTACCATTGAAGACAAATTCAAAACTCAAGAGTGGGAAAAGGAGTGGGACATACAGCCCCACCCATGCTCACATCTTACCTTTTATCATTCAAATCATATCAAACAGTACAAGATCTACTTTCTTAATTTCTTTTTAACTCTCTTTTTAATCTAATTTTCACCTCAATTATTTATGTATATATATATATATTTTTTTTTCTACAGAATTTATTGAGAAGGGAACTTCAACCAAACCAGAAACACATACTAGAGCAGTACAGATCAAAGGCGGAACACTATGTATGCTCATGCCTCGGCAAAAACAATGGCAGCAATGTCGACCGAACACCGGGCGGGCTTCTCTACATCCGGCAATGGAACAACATGCAGTATGTCTCCAGCGCCGCCTTCCTCCTCACCGTCTTCTCTGACTTCCTAAAATCAATGGGGACTAACCTACACTGTCCCAATGGAACAGTAACACCAGAAGAAGTCCTCTCCTTTGCAAAGTCACAAGCTGACTACATTCTGGGCTCCAACCCAATGAACATAAGTTATCTTGTGGGATTTGGGACCAAGTATCCCAAAAGAGTGCACCATAGAGGAGCTTCCATGGTGTCCTACAAGGAGAACAAAGGGTTCATTGGATGCACCCAAGGGTATGACAAATGGTATGGTAGGAAGGATGAGAACCCCAATGTGGTTGTAGGGGCTGTTGTTGGTGGCCCTGATTGCCAGGATAATTTTGGGGATGAGCGTGGGAATTACATGCAAACAGAGGCTTGCACTTATAATACTGCTCCATTGGTGGGAGTGTTTGCCAAGTTGCATTCTTTGAGTGGTGGGAGTATTCAAGAAGTTGTTTTCCCCTCTTATGGTTCTTCTGATAATTATTAGAATTTGAGCATATATGTATACACCGGAATTTCTCCTTTATGAGATGTTACATAGTGCAGAGAGAGAGAGAGAGAGAGAGAGAGAGAGAGAATTGGCATCTTGCTTGTTTTTCTCTAATACCTGTTTACATGTAAGTAATTGTTAAAGGCTTGAGAGTGAAAAAACAAATTTACTTTTAAAATTTCTTTTATTTGAGGATTGATAGTATTTTTGTGAGATTTTATTTTCCGACATTTTAATTGTGTGTGAGATTTAAAATTATCGATTAGGCATTGTTGTAGACGATCCTCATGGATGATTTATAGTTTTGTTGTAGGTTTTTAATAGAGATTAATTATTATTATTATTTATCAAAGCAAATGAGCAATCAATAGATGATCATGTTTCTATTAACAAGCTAAACCATGTTTGAGCCCACGGAGAGGTTTATTTTGTGAACTAAAAAGTAGCAAGTTTATTAATAGTTTTGAACTTTTTTTCATCAAGACCCCTTACTACAGCCCATAAAAAAAAATAGTCATTAGAGATTTTTTTTTTGTCATTATATTAAATAAATAAAATAAAAAAATACTATTTATGATGAACTAGATACATGGTCTATGATATGACATGTACGAGTTCACCACATTCTCATATTGATAATTTTAAAATAAAAATAAAAAGAAATTAAAATTGATGACATGTATTATTGTGTACATGCAATAGGTTTATGATCGAGCGCCGACCTACCACCCAACTCACTTTCATCGTGAGTCCTCGACCATTCACGATGTAGGGGATAAACATTCTCAGGTCCTTCCCTATGGCGATTTGTCAGCTGAAGTTCTTAATTGTCGCCATAGATTACTTCACAAAATGGATAAAAACAGAACCCCTAGCTAAGATTACAGAATAAGCTTGTGAAGACTTTATATAGTAGTTCATCATCTGCAGATTCGGCATCCTAGTCACTTTCGTTACAAACAATGGGCGACATCTCAACAACCATAACTTCAAAGAATTTTGTGAAGAACTAGGTATCAAGGCGACGCTGACCTCCGTAACTCATCCCCAAGCTAACTAGTAAGTCAAAATCACTAACAAGACTATCCTCCAAAGCCTCAAGACCAGAGTCCAACAAGCCAACTCCAACTGGATGGATGAATTGCCCGGCACCTTATGGCTTATATAGGACGACCAGCTAGACTTTGACCAGAGAGACTCCATTTAGCCTTATCTTCGGTGTAGATGTAGTGATCCTCATGGAGATTGCAATGCTGACTTATCGAACCCGAGCCTTTGATCTAGGAGCTAATGATGAGGCCCTCTAAGGAGAGCTGAATCTCATAAAGGAGAAGAGAGATAAAGCCTATATCAGAGCAACAACCTACCAACAACTGGTTCGATGCTTCTACAACTCCAAGGTGCGAGAAGCTCATTCCAACCAGGGGACCTCGTTATGAAAGAACGTCTTCCAAGGGAATGAGAGTTGGACTAAGAAGCTTACTCCCAATTAGGAAGAACCCTATACTGTTACAGAGATTGTCCGACATGCATGAGACATATAGGCTGATGGACTTGGGGGGTAGGTTGCTTAAAAGTTTATTCAATATTAAGCACTTGAGAAGATATTATCAATGATTGTCTTGAAACATTTCTGAAAATCAACTCATCATCATTTTGCATGTGTGATTAGCCAATCATTGACTGGAGCCCCAACTCAAGAGCCGAGCAGATTAATCATCACTGATCACATGGCACCCTCGCCCCTTTTAGGGCACATATTCGATTCCTAGAGATCATATCACCCTCATCCCCTTTCAGGGAATGCAAAGGTTGATTATTAAAACCCGCAAAACCTCGACATGGATTCAGTCTTCAGGGATCAAATCATCCCCGTCCCCTTTAAGGGAACACAAAGATTGATTGCTAAAACCCTAAAGGCTTCGACTCGAATGACCCTCTTTAGGGCTCCTTTTTTAAGGCTCGACCATAGGGTAATTTTCAAGGAACGGATTTAGTCCTGGGGGATTAGATCATCTCTGCTTCCTTTCTGGGAATGCAGAGATTGATTGCTAAAACCCTCAGGACTTTGACAGGGATTCGGTCGCCAGGGATCAGATAGCCTAGTCCTCTTTCAGGGCACGTAGAGACTGATTGCTAGAACCCTGCCAACCTCAACTTGGATGGTCCTTTTCAAGGTTTGACCATAGGACCATTTTCAGGGAACAACACTAATCCTTTGTGGTTGGATCGTCTTCACACTTTCCAAGTTTAGATAAGATGAATCAATAAAGCCCATTGGATTTGTTTGTTTTTAGTCTTTTTCAAGATTCGAGAAGAAGACCAAAGGCATTAATCACCCCTATCCTTCGCAAGATGCAAGTCATTTTATCTGAGCTTGGAGAGATAAACTCTCTATTAGTATCTATCCTAGTCGGGTTCGCAAATATGAATCACGAAATCCTGGAGGACTGTTATATATTGAAACCGGTCATGTTAGAGGGAGTTAAATCCTAAAGTCAATGACTAAAAAAGTTCAACACATAGTTATTTCATGAGTCAAGCGTGATTAGCTCGAAGAAAATAACAACAAGACATTCATTCAAACAAGAAGGAATAAGGCAAGTAAGTCAAAAACTTTTTTCTTTATTAATTGAATGAGTCTTTTGAAAAGTTTAGGTACAAAAGGAAAATGACAAATGTATGAGATACAAAATTTATTTATGAGGAGCTATTGGAGGCGCTTCGACCTTGGTTGAAGTTGGAATCTTAGACTCAGCTTCAATCTCAGCTTTGGCTAGACCGATGTCAACCTCGGGGGTCAAAGGAGATATTAGAGAGCACCCTTGAAATCCATAGAGGCGATGCCCAACTCTGGATGTCCGAGGATGATCTCCTTGAATATCTTAAAGCCTTCCTCGGCTCCCCCGGCAGTACGGTCGGCAATTTCATCTTCAAACTCTTTTGAGTTTTGAACTCCATCACCCTCTATACTGTGAAGGCTTTAAGCTCCTCTGAGAACTCCTACTAGGCTTTGAATTTCTCCGCAGCTTCCTTGTCGAAAGCCTGGAGTTCTTCATAATACTCACGAATCTCCTTAAACTCTGCCACAACCCTTTCCACAGCTTCTTCAGTAGCTCGGTGTGTCACGGCCTTTAGATCCTCCTTTAAGTGGTGGGTGTACAATTCTGAAGCTCCTAGGAGTTCGCAGACACTTCTTACTTCATTGAGAGCTCGTAGCATCCCACTTTTTTCGGTCTCAACCTCCATCTTTAGAGCTTTTGCTCTAGTTTGAAGGTTAGCAACTTGAAGTTGGAGTTTCGAGTTCTTCATCCTAACCTGGGCCAAGTTGACCTTGGTCTTCTTCAACAACTCTTTTACGGGCCCCCCGAGCATAGCCTCCTCTCTCAACTGCTTGGCTGTATAGGCCATAAGAAGACATGATTGCTGTAACGCCCCGACCCGAATTCTGGGACCCCGGGCACATCACAGATCGGCCGTATTCAAGTAGGGACAAGCCCTACTCGGATACAAGACCTAAGTAGAATAAGCAGATAACTTAAAACTCCATAAATTACATAAACAAAATTACAGTTCACAAAATGAAATATTCACAAGGGTCCATATACCCTACACATGTCAGGACAACAAGTCCTACAATATCTCACTCAAAAGAAAGTAAATAATAAAAGAGGTCCTAAACCTCAGCAAAGCTCGATCCCTCGCACAAATCCTCGAGATCAACTCTCCTGTACCTCAGGACCTGAAAAAGAGGGAAACAAGTGCATGAGCTTTCGAAGGGAAAGCTCAGTAAGTACCCTGCAGGGATCACAAGGAATCATGTATGATCAAAGACATATCAATCAACACATCATCAAACAAATAAGGGCAACACCCAGTGTCACCACAGCCTAGGGGTCTCGGACCTACCATAAAGACCTAACAAACGGTAGGGACCCCTAATCTCATAATAGCCCTCCGGCTCTGGAAAAGAACTCAACAAACCTTCCCCGGTCAACAACACACAGCATCCACTGCCAGCGACTAACCTGTCTCTCCTTGGTAGCGCTACCCCTCTCACATGTCGACATAGCCAGCGTATCAATCCCGCTGACAGGCAGGACAACCAGAGTATTGTTTACACCAAAAAAAAAATGATGATTATGAAATTTTTGAGGGGTATATAACCAAATTTCTCTTAAAATATATATCCGGCGATATCCTGAGGCAAGCCAAGGACACATATCCCGAGGCAAGCCAAGGAAACAAATTTCAAGATAGCATGAGAGCAAATCTCGAGGCAAATCTCAAATTCCAAAATTGCCCCTGGAACATATCTCGAGGCAATCTCAAAAGTCCAAGATAGCCCGAGAACATATATCTCGAGGCGATCTCAAAAGTTCAAGACAACCCGAGAACACATATCTCGAGGCGATCTTTAAGAAGTACAAATCTCATAATAATCCGAGAACAAATCTCGAGGCAACCTCGTCCGAGAACAAATCTCGAGGCAATATGGGAAAAAATACAAATCCCGAGGCAAATATATATATATAATAATAATAATAATAATAATAATAATAATAATAATAATAATAATAATAATAATAATAATTATTATTATTATTATTATTATTATTATTAAAAATAATAAAAATAAAAAATAAAAATTGTTTGAAACTGGTTCCTATCCCTATAACGAAAGGGTCCGAGGGGTTATGATATGACGCAGAGAAATTCTCCCGTCTAGGATGAGAATGAGAAGGCTTTAAAAAGGGGAATTGAAAAAAAAAAAAAAGAGAAGAGAAGGGATCAGCAGAGGGAAAGTAGAGAAGAAAGAAAGAGAAAGGGGGACAACCCAAAGAAGAAGAAGGTAGCTCACACTTGACGCTGGGTCTGTCAGCACTGCTACAAGCGCCCAACTCCAGTGGCAGCGTCCTTGCTAGGCCTTGGCCTTTGCAGCGCCCCTACAAGCCTTGAGCGTCAGCACCTCACGCCCTGCGCGGCGCGCACGCACCCAGCCTAGCGCTCCACGCCCTTAAGCGCGCAGCGGTCCTGTAGCGCAACACCCAACACCCTGCGCCCGGCTCTTCCCCAACCACGCCCCAGCGCCCAGTGACCTCGGCCTAGCGCCCGGCTCCCTGCAGCTTACAGCCAAGCCCCAGCTCTTCCCCAACCACACCCTGGCGCAGCGACCTCAGCGCCCGGCTCTCCTGCGGCCTGCGGCCCTGCCCCGAAGCATGCAACAAGGCCATTGTCCGTTGAGATCTGCAGCGGCCCAAAACTCGTTGCTGCAACCAACTCCTGCCACCACGCCGCGCTGCTGAAATCTGTTGCTGGAATTATTGCTGATCCTCCAGAAGATGGTTGCTGATCCTCCAAAAAATGGTTGCTGATTCTTGGTTACTTGACGAAGACGAGTTCTTACATGGTTCGGCGACATGGTTCTTTGATTCTTAGTTCTTGTGAAGACATATAGTCACCGATTCAAATCGAAGGCGGTTCTTTGATTCAAGCTGAAGCTTGGTTGTTGATTTAATGAAGCCTGATTGAAGCATGGTTGCTGCTAACTCACAGTTCTTGGATTCAAAGAAGGCCTGGTTGCGGATTAAAGTCCTGGTTGCTGATCAAAGACAATGGTTGCTGATCGAAGAACTTGGTTGATGATCGAAGACTTGGTTGTTTTTCCAAGACCCACAGTTCTTTATCCCAAGACTTTGGTTCTTTATTCTGAATTAGTTCTTGTCGAAGACATAGTTCTTTGATTTGATGAAGACACAGTTCTTAGATTCAATGAAGGCGGTTCTTTGATCAAAGAATTTGATTCTTGATCTTGCAAAAAGAAGCTAGAAGTCTGATTTTATTACAAATTTTATTTTTATGATTTGATAGATGGATGTGTGTGTATGTTTGTATAAAAATTGAAGCCCAAAATCTGAAGGAGGTTGCAGCCGAAATTTCTAAAAACTGGAAAAGAGAGTAACCGCTATTCAATTCTCTAGAAATTGGTGTGATGAGCATAATGTAATCAGTCTTTTGTGATGTTATGAGTATAATGCAAACCGGTCTCTGTAATGTCGTAAGTCCGAAATAATCAAGAAGTTGTCATTTGCCAATGTCTTAAAGCAATAATAATGGATATTCGAGACTGATTTTGGTGATGTGGTGATTCATAGGAAACCCATTCTTGGATATGCAAAGATTGGAGCTCTTTAGAAGAATGTTGGATTACATTTGTTGAATCGGATGTGGTTGTAAATGCACTCACCATCACGACTTTTTTAAAATGAAGTCGACTGCTTTGCCATTCTTTGCGAGAATTGCTACTGCGGTACTTGAGAAAAATTCGCTAGTGTTTGTTCAAATGCCTATAACTTTTGCTACATAACTCCGATTGAGTTGAAATCTGAGATGTTTGAAACAAGACTTCCGGAGCTTTCAAACCATGTATGGCACGATTCCTATCAACAGCCCAGTCGGTACAGATTTTGGTGGGAATGGAGATAAATTCCTGCAGTTCTGCTATCTCGACAGCCCTCTGTTTAAACGCTGATAACTTTCGATAGAAAGCTCCGATCTAGACAAAATTCATGGCATCAGAAAATAGACTTTCAGATCTTTCCAACCATGTGTGATACACCCCCTGTCAGTGGCCCAGTTGAGAGCAGTTCTTGATGGAAAGGGAGTCAATCTCTGCAGTCCTGCTAGCTCGACCACTCCTCGTTCAGAAATTAATAACTTTTGCTAGAAAACTCCGATCGAGCTGGAATTCGCGGCGTCGGAAAATAGACTTCGCGATCTTTCCAACCATGTATGATACGACTCCTATCGGCGGCCCAGTTGGGAGAAGTTCTTGATGGAAAAGAAGGCTAATTGGCGGCATAGTCAATACGGATTTTGGCTACAAATTCTTCTAAGACTAATTTATGGAATTTCAAGGAAATGGCACAATAACGTAAGGCAACCAGCGGATTATGGATCCCACATGGCGGGGCACAGACTCCAAGGCGGGGGGGCGGTGTCATAACTAAACAAATGAATATATATATATATATATATATATATATGTTGATGTGTAACAAATTATATTATATTGCAATAAAATAGATTATTCTTTCTCATTGTCTCTACTTGTACTTTTGCCCTTAATCGGAGGTTCCCATGACATTGTCTGGGGTAATTAATAATAGGGGCTTGCCTCTATTAGGAATAAAAGAACCCACAAACAAACAAATATGATATTTGTGCTTCGATATATCGTTTGGTGTCACACGATGCCAGGCGCGTATTTTTGATCCCACAAGTATCACCCCTCTGGTATGGAATGCAGGAACGTCAGGGTGTCCCATCCTCGAATGTTCTCTCTCAAACCGAAGCTCACCTGCTCCTCTGATCCAGGCGGAAGAAAACAGCTAACACTAGGGATGCCAACATCCCGAAATAATCATACATGCTCAAGAATCCAAATCAACAAGGAAACACACATGCATGTATGAAAAGCAATAATCCAAGCATCTCATCAAAACATGATAACAACAATATCATGCAACAGTCAAACAGAAAAGAATCAAGGCCAATGAAACCCGAAGTCGGGTGGGAACTAGGCAAGCGTACTTACCTGTAATCACAAAGCCTGGTGTTCCACGGAATCACCTCCTGACGCATCCACGTCAATATCCGGTAATGACAATTATTACTCAGTACCATCCCCAACACGAAGTGGGCTATTAATATCAATAATAATATTAATGTAAAATTCTATAAGTTAATGCGCAGTCCCAAAGAACAACCCATAACTTTTGATCTAGGAATCCGTTCGAGTTGATCTAGGGCTTGTTAGAAAGATCTTTTCCTTATATTTCCAACGGTACCTTACACGACCCTATCGGATAACTACAGGCTGCCCAACTGTCCCTTGAAGGGGACAGCCAAACAGCAGGCCCCTCTTTGTCTTCAGTTAGTCTAACCTAATTAGTCATGGTTGAACCCAAGTTGAGTTTGAACTGAACCTAATCAGTTTACTTGAATTATTGGCCCATCCAGCACTAAGCAAGCCCAATCCACATGTCATTAACAGCTTCCCCAGCTGCCAACCTAATCAATCAATTTGACTAAGCTAGGGTTCCCTTAACATTCTTGTCAAGCTACACCTCATCCGATCATCCCCTCACACTTGCAAACTAACCACACCTATAATAATTGACTCAACCACACATATCATCTCTATCCAAGCCTCATGCACTCATTAAGTTACCAGTTCCTCACTGACTTCTCCAAGACCAAATAAACACCATGCCACTTGGCAACAACTAATCCCCTAACATCCCATAATTAACAAAAGACCAACACTTACACAAAACCACTATGTCACCACATTAATAGTGCCCATTACAATTGAGTTCAATCAATAATAATCCTCATTACACTAAAGTTCTAACTCAAATAATTTCACACCTGTAGATAACTCCAAACATACACACTTATGGTAACAGAACCACATCCCAACACAACCCTTTGCCACAAGTCCCTTCTCTCTGAAATATCTTCAACTCATGACTCAAAAGGACAATCTCCCTCCTTCTTAGCTACGTACTCTTGCACACATACACACCTGAGCCTACATCACACCTAAAAATTTCATCAAAACCCAGCAAATTCCATCATCACTCTAGAATCTCATCAAGGTCTGAAGATATAACCTTCCCATCCTCAGAGAAGCCATCACCTATACTGAACCAGGCAAGGGAACCTAAACACCAGCCAATATGCCTCTATCTAGGGTATTATTATTCATGCATCTCTCTCTCCATCCTCACAGATATGCAGTTACTCATACTCCCTTCCCAAAGCTACAAAGTTCTTAACATTATATCTATCAAAATGAATTAACCTCTATTAGGCTTAACAAATGCTTACCAACCCGTGGTTTCCCTGTGGTGCTCAGGTGGTTGATAGCCCCTCCTCGTCGTCCACAGCCTCAGCTTCAACTGCAATACACAACTACTCAAACTAAGGTCCATAAACAGGTTTAGTCTTAAGGCCTGTGCTTTCTCTACTTGTTGTGGCACCTCAGGCGGTTCTCCGGCGACGAGGGGTTAAGCTCGACTCCTCCAATGCCTTAGTCCACCTTACTCTCCTTCCAAAAACCATGACGGCCTGAGCAACCCGATTGAAGACAATGACGTTATGAAGTTTATCTCTTGGGGACTCCTCGTACCTTATGAGAGCTGGCAACCTCCGATGGATAAGAGGAGATCACTCGTATCGTGGCCGACGGCGGGTTCGGGAATTGCCCAACGACGTCTGGATATCTCGGGAACACCCGCAGACCCAGTCACCGTGACGAGAGGAAGCCTCACGCTCGTGTGCATGAGTTGTGTGGCTTTTGCGTAAGTACCCCCCGAGTTTCTTTTAAATTAAACGTAGTTCAAATATAGAGAAAGGAAAATTCCATTGAAGTCCTCCTGACTTAGTAATTTTACATGCGGATCCTTATTCTAGAGAGAGTGACAAACTCCAATTAGGCCCTTACACTTTTTTTTTTTCCAAAATTATATTTTAGTCCTAGGTAGACTCAACAAATCTCATTTCAAGATTTATTCATTTAAATCCCCACTTTTAATTTAAAACAAGTTTAAGGGATTCCTCCCATAAAAAAAAATCCTTGGAAAAAATAAAATTCTAATTTATTCATCAAAACCACTGGATTTTACAATTGCACCATGAAAAAGCATCATATTACCAACCAAGCAAGAGATATCGAAACCAAAAGAAGGCAAAAGAACTAAAATACCTTCATCTCTGATAGTGTCAACAACGAGGCCAACTCCTCTTTGCATGCCCTTGCAAAGTTACAAGATCGGACTTCAAGGAGATAGCCTGGAAGGCCTCAGTTGCAGCTACATTATTAGTGAAAAGAGATTTCACCTCGGCAGCGCTAAAGATCGGGAGATTTCACCACGAAGCCACGGGAGCTTGCGTGATGGAGGACCTCTTCTATTTTGGATCCGAGTCCACGGGCAAGATCACCTTGCGACTTCGACTTCTTGCAGCCAGGTCCCTAGAAGTATCAAGCTTTTCGATCATCAGAGCACCAATGCCTTTGGTTGGGCTCGAGGTTTCTTTGTTTGGCGAGGCTGCTCCTCCAAATGACTCTTGGTCCGACGTGCAGTAGGAAAGCTCGAAGAAACTCCCAATTACTTCTTGAGCCATTGCAGAAGTAGTCACATGTCCTTCTGGTTCTCTAAAGATCAGTCGGTTAGTTGTGTTCAGGTTGAAGGAGTTCAAAAATTCAAAAAAAAAAAGGGGAGGGGGGGGGGGCATCCGACTCGCTAGTGAGATAAGCCCAACCATGCTGAGATTTTCTACAATTACTAGGGTATCTAAGGGAGGAGATTCTAGACTTTGGATGAAGGCCAGTTGTTCCTCCTCTCTAGATGACATCTTTGCCTTAAAAGTTGAATCGGAATTTGGGGGACCCTAGGAGATCGAGATTGTCCACCCAGACTTAGAAGGGATGAAGAACCCCAACTTCCAATTATGGATGGAAGATGAGACTTTTCCTAAGAATGTCTTGTAAGGTCTGGCAGCGAAGTTGTACCAGCCCCTGAAGTGAGGATACTTCTTCAATACGAAAAGAAGGTAAAACCAATAAAAAGAAGGCTCATAGACGGACAAGAGGTGAACCCACATAGAATCCTCCATGAGTTCGAGACAAACTGAGTGGGAGTTAGATTATGGAAAGATAAAATTTCACATAACAACTAATGGAAAGGACGATGAATATTGGCCTGGAATGACTCTACATATAATGTCAATTCCCTGGGCTGAGGATAACTAGCCCTCTCCCTAGAGTTTGGAAGCCTAACTCTAAAAGGAGTATGGATTGTAAAGTTGTTACATATCCAGATGAGTTCGGGGAAGTTAAGGGAAGAGGCTACTAACTCAACACAGGTGGGTTGATCCCTTGATGTTAGAGGGAGGACTTCCATTACCTCAGCTTGAGAAAATGAAGAGAAATTGCTTGGTGAAAGGTTAAAAAAAAATTCCTAAGCGACTGCAGAGGTTCTCACAAAAACAAAGATGACGAAAGTACTGAAATCCTAGCCCTCTATAGGCCTACTTATAAGATATACCTGTGTATGAGTTTTTTCAACAATAATTAATTGGAATCCTACGGCTCGAGCGACTCATTGAATGAATGCACCAACGGATGAGCGACATGTAGCGCAATATATATGACACACTTTGAGACGATCTTATGGGGAGCTGCTCCCGTTATCTCCTCCGCCAACTTCTACTATTAATTTTCAGTCGAAGATGCTTTGGAAGTTTAAGTGCTCTATCCATCAAAAATCATAACCCATTGATTGATGTCACTATGAAGCGACGACCCTATTAACTCGATTTTTATACAGAAAAAGCAGCTCATCTTTGGGTGATCAAAGGTGTTCTTTTGATATTATCATGCTCTAGTTAAATACCGAACTCCCCAGGCCGCATTGCACTAAAACCAGGTCGAACTAGAGAGTTGGGGGCAAGTGTTATGGGGTAAAAATAACATGTGGAATGATTTGGACTGCTAAGATAGAAATCCAACTACCTGGTCATTCAACGGTGGATAATGAACCCCAAGGGCGCCAAGATCAAGACGAAGTATAAAAGGAGGTTGCCAACCCACTGGGAAGATAATCTGATATCTAGTATCTCTCTTTGGAATCTCATCCAATCCATTGACTCTCTCTCTCTCTCGCTCTCTCTCTCTCTCCTAATTGTCTCGGAGACCTAACTTGATTATCGGAGGCTTCCCCGAGTACTAGTGCTTGAATCTCTTCTCTCCTACAGTTCTCTTCTCTTTCTAAGCAGGGTTCGATTCGTGAAGATCGGTCCCTAGAAGAGTCATTGATTCCATAGAGTAAAGAAAGAAGAAGAATGATTACCGATCATGACCAACCTCTCCATCAAAATCTCCCAAAAGAATCCCATTGTTTCTGATCAAAATCTCTTGTTGATCAAGATCAGCGCTAATCTTTAGGAAGAGTGGTGGATCATTGCATCAACACGGTTAATAATCTAATATTATACACTTCATTAGAAATATGGAGGGCGTGACCAATATAGTGACGGATATGGAGATCGTTAACAATGGTAAAGATAAAATAAATATATAAAATTATTCATATTTTAACATGTAAAATAAAAATTTCTGGTGAAACTCGATAAACATGTTTTTAAATTTTTAATCTTACTTTAATCAATTGAATTGAACCAATTAAATACTGGTGACTAAAAAATAAGTTGTTCATATTGCAACATGAACATGAGTATCAGAAAAATAGCTTAATAGATCCATGGCATTTGTTTAGCTAGCTTAAGATTTTAGGTTAGTAGAGCCGCTCTGGCATCTATATCACCGGCAAGAAATCCATGTCAAGCAAAAAGGAGTAGTTTATGTTGTTGAATTTAGAACAATATCTAACCTCTTGATTAATAACACATTTTATATATATTTAGTGATAACTTGACGGAGATTGATGGGAGCTTAGAAAGGGGCATTTGGCTACGAGAACAAGAGCATGTAGACAAGGTAAAAGAGAACCAGTGGAGACTTTGTAGAGTCTGTGCTAAATTGGTTGTTCATAATTAATCAATTATAAGATGGATAGAGGTGTGGGCAAACAAAACGGAAACTTTTAAATTCATGAGGAAAACCGGTTTTATTTTGAACTTTTTTTTAAAAAAAAAAATTCAGTATTTTTAATGATTTTTTTGCCTACATGTACAAGTAAAGCTTGTTATGACTTTATCTCCCTAGATTTTTTTTACCCGTTTTTAGTTTTGAATAAATTTGATTTCATCTTCAAATTTCCAAGAACACAATTATTCTCACCAACTCTCTCAAAGATTCTTAGATTTTTTTTAAAAAAAAAAAAATTAAAATCCTGTCACTTTTATAATTTAGAATAAGAGAAAAAAAAAAGAGAAGCTTCTTCTCTACGTACCTTCTCCTCAGTTGACTTATATAATTTCCTTCTCCTTCAGAGACAAGATCAAATCATCCCATACTTGCTCCAATCTGATACAGCCCTACCGATTCCACTGTGCTCTTCGGAGGCCGAGCCCGGCGAAGGTAGCAGGTCCGCACAGGACCCAGTTGAAGTTGGCGCTATTCCGGATCCGAAGACACGACGCAACCGCAGGCAGCCAGCATGGATGGAGGACTATATCGTCCATACATAATTATCTCTTTATCTGTTCATATTATCTTTTTATCTTTTGTTACTCCAGCCATGCATGTAGTGATAAGTCTTTCATATATCAATTCGTATTAGGTTTATCTAGTAGTTTTATCTTTAGTTTTATCTTTTGCTGTTAGTTTTATCTTTTGCTATATATAGTGGTAGTAGGGTTTATTATATATGGAGTTATGAATAAAGTTGAGAGTTCTTTTCTCTTCTCCTGAATATCTCCTCTTCCCCACTATTCCTTTCTTCAGCCTGTCATCTTCTTTTTCTTGAGAGTAAGTACCTACTCAAAGTGGTACAGTAGATACGACGGTGCCGACGGAGTCGTATCACAATCCGTGTATACAAATATGATAACAAAGTTGATTCAAGTCCTACCTATTTAAGCCCTTCCAATTCTTCATCTCAGCACAATCACAAACATCATATATGCACTGCATGCGGCAATTAGAACACCAGCTGATGGAGAACAAGAGGAGTCCTTCCTGCCAATCAAGAACACCAGCTTCAACAACCCTGGCCATGCACAAGAACTCTCATGCTATATCAAAGCCTAAACAAAACATAAGAATAGTCCACATCGCCCCGGTGATCATAAAGACCGATGCAACGAACTTCCGTGAGGTTGTCCAGAGGCTCACTGGCATGCCAGAGAAGAAGAAGAAGGAGGAGGAGGCAATCACAGCAATAAGATCACAACATGAGGGAGAATTTAGAATGAAGAAGAAGAAGAAGAAGGGGGATGAGGATCATGAGATGTGGAGTTGTGATGGATGCTTTGATGGGCTTGGAGATGTGGATGGTTTTATGCAAGGGTTCACTGATGATTAAGATGTTATCTTTGTAGATTGACTTTTTAGGGAGGATATTGGATTCTAGTTCCTGTTTTTTAAGCTTTATATTGTCTGAGTCTGATTGAATAGTTTTTTTTATTTTTTTATTTTTATTTATCTTTTCCCACTTTCTTGTATAATTTATATATATATATATATATATATATATATATATATATATATATATATATATATATATATATATATACATTGATGATAATTGATGACATTGAGATTTGAAGAGTCCTTTGTGGGTTACTGTACTCCAATTTGTTGTGTTGGATTATGCCCTAATCTGCACACTGGAATAGCATTGGATACTGGAGATGAGCACATTTTGCTTGAGGGTTAGTTGATAGGCCATTTCTTGTTTTCTTTGGATGTCTTGTGATTCTTTATCTCTCTCTCTTACCTCCCTGTCTTGCTTGCTTGCTTTTCTTTCCTATATCCAATAATTTTGAGTTCTGCCTTCAATCACTTGGATTGTTGATTATCATTGATTGCATTTATTTGTGCTATGCTGATGATCACAAACTCAAATCACTGGAAAATTGCTCTCTTGTTGATCATCACCAACTATCAACATCCATCGACTTTTAGTTTTGTAATTCTGTGAAATAGTGATCATAGAAGCATCTATGGCAGGATTTTTATTTGGAAAACAAGCCCGTTGAGTTTTTTTAAACTCCATAAAAATTTTACTTAATTGAAGGATTATATAGTTACTAAAGCAAGATCTCTCGAGCGGTGATGATCTCCAGTGCGGCGGTGACAAGGCGACAAGGAGCTGAGGAAGACTGGGACAATGGCACAAGTGTAGAGACACACACCGGTGATCAGGCCTCTGGGGAGAAACCAAGCATCTCCCCATCACATCAAGGTGATCAGGTGCCCCACAGGGCCTGAAAACAATGGGACAGAGCAATAACCAAGTCGAAGGAGCCCATAGCGACTAGGAGTATCCTACGTTGAGGCCCTTACTAGATAGGGGCCACACAACCTTCTCAATTCGGCTCTGAGAACCACCCAAGGACCCCAACAACCCCCTCAGATGACATTAAATGGATAAAGGTCTATTTCAAGGGTCACTATAGAAGAAGCGACGAAGTGCAGCTACCCCGAAGGCCGGATCAACAACGGTATTCCCTACCAAAGCTCCACATTCCTTCAAGGCCTATTGAGGTATATGGACAGTGTCTCTAAGGTGGACAAAATGCCACAGAGTAAGGACGAACCACCACTTGCCGGAATTATGGGACGGTCGGCCACCAAGGGAGCAACTTTTGTTGTAAGGCGCAAATTAGACGAGGAAGAGGCTAGGAAGCTCTATAATGTATCCCATTAGCTTCGCGAGAGGATGAGGAGTCCAATGGTGTTGAAATTCCCATGATCAACCACCCATAGCATTGATTTCCTCCTACCTTATTGAAGTGATCGCCGAAGGGGAGTGAGGACAAAGCAACACACGTCCTGTCGCTCTCTTTGGATAGTGAGATGCTCAGGGAAAGGAGGAACTCAGGCGATTCACAATCACTACAATCACAGGGTCCGAGATGGTGTAGTTGATGGTCGGCAGTTGTCGAAGATGATGAGGGGGACCAAATGGTGATGAATGGGTCTGAACCTTGAAAGCTTTCAAGGACAGGTGATTCATCATCGTTTGTTCCTCCTCCTCAGAAGTAGCAAGGTAATTGGAAGCCTATGGGGAGATGAAGTTGCCGAAATTTTCATTTCGACACTCCCTCTTGTTGTCGGACATGTTGTCGGACATCTAGGGACCAGAAAAGACCTACAAAGTGACCATGTGGGTGGAAATTCGACAATTACCCATGTTCTATTGGCACAGGGACACCATCTTGAGGATTTTGAAGCCCATTAGAGAGCTTATCCACATCGATAGCCAGGGAGGGCCTTTCGTCGACAACTTTAGGACGGTTCTGAAGATAAGAAAGGGAAAAATCACTGTCTTGTTCGATCTACTACAATATAGGCAGTAGGAAACATCAAATCAGGGTCGTGATGGAAGGAGGATAGGAGGAGATCCCATATGCTTGTCGGAGCTCATAGTAGAGGAAGAAGAAGGACCCCAACAACAATTGGGAGATCGACGAACCCCCAATTAAGCAATCAGAGAGAGAAAGGAAGAGAAGTGGAAGGAAGTTGTTATAGACTAGCTAGGAGGAGCCTTTGGCGAATATGGTTAGAAAATAGGGAACCAGAATCTTAATTAGAGATCTAAAGGGTGAATGGCAAAAACTGGTGGATCGGGAGCATTGCGATCGGACCGATGAAGACTCTTTGGTCTGCCATACTATGGCGTCGAAGGGGCTCCTAACATGGTACTGCCAGGGTATGACCATGGCTGTTACTGAGAAAGGCATCGTCATCATACAAAAAGTCAAGGGACGCATTTTGTCCTCGGAGCGGAGCCACATAGAGAAGACCTCTGACGTGGGCTTTGACTTATCCAACTCGGACTTAGCTAAACAGAATGCTGATAAGGACACTGATAAAGACCAGAAAACTGAGGTAGTGGCCTTCTTTGGCGATGCTTGGACCAAGAAAATGGCACCACAAGGGAGGGGGACCACGACCATGAAATGGCCCTCACTCAACCAAGAACAACGTATTTTCAAGCGACGGTTGGCACATCAAAAGTCCCAATAGTGCAATGCTCATTTTCGCCACACAAATACACAATGAGTAGGGGAAGACCAACGCAAATGCGACAACTCAAGTGCAGGATCCCTCTTGCCATCTTAGGGCGCACTAAGCTTGGAGAGTGTTGGGCGAGCCTCAGGTAGGGTTGTCGACCCACACAAGCCTGGTAGCATGATCTCTTCGCTCACCCATGAGCAAGTCAACCCAGTGAACCCCTCAAAAGCCTAAAAAATGGAAAATGGATCCATTTTCAAATTTAAGTATTGTGAATGATTTAGGGGAAAATATTAATGGCATTAGGGACCATCAAAGGCCCATTAACCATTACATCAACACATTAAATTGAAATGAACGAAACCAATACAATTTGGTGTAGGTGTTAGATTGGACCTAAATAAGGTAGAGCTAAGATATATCCGTAGCTCATGGAGCCTCATTTCCAATGAAGCATGGGCATTAATAGTAAACAATACATCACAAAAGGAAACCCAACCATAGGAACAACAAGCCATGGCAGCTTCCAAGGATACTGAAGTGGAGCAACAACCATTAAAGAAAACGGGGAAAGAACAAAATATGAGTGTGGGTCCACCAAGGCCAAGAGGAAGGCCCAAGAAAACAGAAGTCTCATGAAGAGGTCCCTCCTCCCAATAGAGCCCTGAAATACAATCTCTGGCAAACGGATGGATCGCATCGACCCTGAAGATACACCCCCACACTCTCTATTATTTCACTAACTTTATTTGATTGGTTTGACATGGAACTTATATTGGTGGCATTACAAGTGGGGTCGACTTAACAAGTATTTAATGTGACTCTATGCCATTCCTTAAACACATAAGGCAGACAGAGTCAATGCGCTCTAAGGGCACCAAGGGTAGCAACTAAGCTCCCCGAGTCCCCCTACATGCATAATCACAGGGAGTGAATAGTATTTCAAATGAAAATAATCTCATGGAATGTGAGGGGATTAGAGTGAAATGGAAAAAGAGTTTCCTAGTATGAGATTTGATAAAGCTACAAAAAACCGATGTCTTTTGTCTACAATAGACTAAACTTACATCAATGGATAAAATTAGATAGAGATTTATTGGAGGAACAACCTACAACAAAAGATTGATACTCTCGACAAATAATAAAAGAGGAGGTTGAACTTTGGGATAGAAGAGAGCATCCCTGAAGCCGATCAACAACCACATAGGGTTTACACTATCACAACAATATTCTAGGAACTTTTGAATGCCAAGCCGTGGATGTGCACAACAATCTATGGACTCTGTGAGAACTCAGATGAGAGATTTCTGGAATGAACTCAAAATCATGAGGAATCTGTCCCTGGATCATTAAAGTGATTTCAATTCCACAAGGGGCAAAGAAACAAGAAATGTGGAGCCACAAAGCAGCAACGACCAACATGGTTTTAATGACTTAATACAAGACATCAACCTATTTGACCCACCACTCATAGGTAGAAAGTTTACATAGACAAATAGATGTGTTATGCTAACCCTGGCCCTCTTGGACCTTTTCTTCCTATCACTGAATTGGGTATCCATATACACCACAAATATGGCAAAAGATACTACTAAGAATATGATCATATCACACACCCATATGTCCAACCCCAGCCCTCTTGGACCTCTTCCTCCTAACACCGGACTGGGTAACCACATACACCACAAATATGGCAAAAGCTGCTATTGAGAATTTGATCAGATCACACACCCATATGTCTCTAGTGTGACCTAAGAGTTCAAAAACTACCCCTTTCGATTTAATAGGGAGTGGGCTAGGAAGGAAAACTTCTAGAATATGGTCAGTGAATGGTAGAATGGATGCACCTATCAAGGTCGGGGAGTCTACATACTTGCCAAAAGGCTAACACTATTGAGAACTAGACTCAAAGGTGGAGTAGGGAAACAACTACTTTAGCATCAAGAAGAAAGAAGGAGCTCCTAGATGAGTTAGCTATAGCTGATGCCATCATAGATGAAAGACTCCTCACACGGGCGGAGGAAGGGGAACCTTAGGGATGAGAAAAAAGAGTATGAAGACAACATAATAAAGGAGAAGTCATTCTGGAGATAGTTCTCAAGGTGACATGGCTGAAGGAGGGTGATCAAAACACCAAGTTCTTTCATGTGGTGGAAAACTAACGAAAGAATCAAAATTATTTAAACTAACTACAAGTCTGGGGTGAGATAGTTTCCACCAAGGAAGGGATCTCATTTGTTATTAAGGATCACCTCAACAAGCTTTTTGGTATCTAAATGGCTATAAGGTACTTAACGGACTAGTAGAGGCTTTATCAAAATAGAGAGAGAAGAGACTTATCACACTTGGATAGGCCTTTTACTAAAGAAGAAATATTCGCGGCGGTTCAAGACCTAAAACCTGATAAGGCACCAGTCTCGGATGGGTTCCGAAAAACCCTGTATCAACAAGGATGGAGCTTCATCAAAGGGTATGTCCTCCAAATCTTCCAAGACCTTCATCAATGAAGGGAAAAATTGGAAAGATTAAACTAGCACATATAATCCTCATTCCAAAATAGGAGACACCAGAGGAAATCAATGACTATAGACCTATCACCGTACTCACTTGCTCTATGAAGGTTATTACAAAAGTTTTCACTAATCTATTACAAACAGTAATAGCAATCCTGATAGATGATAGCCAAATGACCTTCATAAACCGATGATGTATCCAGGATAACATTATCATGGTTGAAGAGCTGATCTTCAGAATGAAAGGAATCCCCTCAAACAGAGCATTCATGAAGATCAACTTCGAAAAAACCTTTGATAGTGTGGATTGGAACTTCATTATGGAAATTCTAAAGGCAATGGGTTTCACTGATCGTTAGGGTATGCAGACTTACTCTAAATGAGGTTACACTGATCGCTAGGGTATGGAGACTTACTCTAAATATAATCTTCACCGTCTAATCGCTTTACTTGTTCAAGATGGATAGTGGACTGTGGTGCTCCTACAATCAAGTTTCTGAAAACTACCATGTCCCATTAAGGTGAAATACTTCGCTTGGATTGCTCGGAATGACAAGATCCTGGCACTACATAACTTGACGAAAAGATACTAGAAGGAGGAACGATTAAGGTGTTACCTCTGCAACGAATACAACACACCTCATGCTATAGTACCCCTATACTAGTGCCATTTGGATTCACTTCTGCTATATGTTTGGGGTATCAAGGAATCCAACATAGTTGCAAGATTTGTGGGAGGGTCACAACCCTTTCTAAACTCCTGGAAAATAAAATCAAATAGGTTGGAATCTGGTGGTAATAGCGATCACATGGAGTATATGGTTGGAAAGGAATAGAAGATGTTTTCATACCAAACAACATGTTTTCACAAAACTTATTTGATCTATTAACTTCATGACACTCTTCTGATTTGATGCAGTGTACCAAATGTAGAGGTCAAAGTTGTTGCCAATGAACAACATGAAAGGATGAATCTGGAGGACCTGATTATGGTCATGCCAGATGATCTACCACAGCTAACTAGGGAGCAAAAAGACAGACTGACAACCCCAGTCACAAGGTATGAGATCTTTAATGTAATTAGAGAAATGCCCAAAGGTAAGTCTCCAGGACCCAATGGCCTTAATCCTGAATTCTTTACTGCTTTCTGGAATACTATTAACCACTCATTGATCACAACAATATTACATTGTTTTGAACATGCTAAAATGCCTAAAACCTGGAACCAGACACACATTTGCTTAATTCCAAAGATAAACAAACCCATGACTGTAAGGAATTACAGGCCTATATCATTATGTAATATCAATTATAAGATAATTACAAGGATTCTTGCTAATAGAATTAGGGAAGTACTTGACCATATAATTAGTGATGAACAAAATGCTTTCATTAAAGGTAGAAATATTGTAGATAGCATCTTATTAGCTCAAGAACTTACCCATGCCCTAGAAAATGACAGAAAGCACCCAATAATGATGATTAAATATGACATAATGAAGGCCTATGACACCTTAGAATGGAATGCTATATATGTTGTTATGACCAAAATGGGATTCCCTCCTATGTGGATTAAATGGATTAAAGAATGTGTTGAGACCCCATAATTGGCTTTTGTAATCAATGGAAGAGTTGGATGTTGGTTCAATCCTGTGGCTGGGGAGAGACAAGGTGATCCCATTTCACCTTATCTGTTCATCCTAGTGTCACAGGTGCTAACCAACATTCTGAACAAGACAGATCAAATGAGAATGATAAGAGGAATTAAAATTAATGACAGTAGACAAATAAATCACCTATTATATGCTGATGACTTGCTGATTTGCTGTGATGCATCCAGGAATAGTGCCAGAAATTTGATCCTATGTATGGGAGTCTATAAGAAGTTAACTGGCCAACAAGTAAATCTTGCAAAATCTGAACTTTTTACCCCAACCTGGTTTAATATTAAAGTTAAAAAAGCCATTGAAAAGATCCTGCATATCAAAAGGGGTAAATTTCCCTTCAAGTACCTGGGTAGTTGGATCTCACCCCATAGATTACCAATGAGAACTTTCAACCCATTGGTAGAAAAAATTGAGAAAAAACTTTCCAGCTAGAAAGGGCTCTGCCTTTCCATGTCTGGTAGACTCACACTTGCTAATTCTGTTTTGATGTCAATACCTGTTTACACCATGAGCACATATCATGTACCTGATAGTATCCTGGAAAATATTAACAAAAGGGTGAGAAAATTCATATGGTCACATAGCCATTCAGGTAGAGGCCTTCACTTGATTAACTGGGCAACCATCACAAGCCCTAAATCTGAGGGTGGATTAGGATTAAGGAACCTTGAAAAAATGAGAACCGCCCTATTTGCTAAACATGCCATTGACTTTATTAACTGAAGAGATAAGCTCTGGATCAAATTAATGGAAAGCAAATATAGGGAATTGGATCCTTGGGATATAGGAAGAGTAAGAAATGCATCATGGAGTCATAGCACAATAAGAAGAGCGATCAATTAAATTAGATGTCATCTAGCCCTAAGTAAAGTAGATAACGATGACTCAATTCTCATGCAACCATGGTTGTTTGAGACACCTATCCAATATAAACCAACACTCATGAATATTAACCTGATGCTAAATGAGCCGCAGGTAGGTGATTTGCGGCATGGACAAGAATGGGATAACCAACTCATACATAAGATGTTCCATGACTTCTGCATTGATATAATGAAGAATGTCAAAGTGGGGCATAGAGATGAAAATCAGAAATGGGTCTGGAGTCAAGCAACTGGAGGGACTACATTGACAGCTGTTGTATATGATAAAATCAGAGAATGCTCAGATGATCAATGGACAGGATGGAAAAACCTTTGGAAATTAAAAGTGGCCCCAAGGGTCAAGATATTCTTGTGAAAAATGTACCATGGAAGGCTTCCTACAAAAGAGTATCTATATAGAATGCATATTGGATCTCAGGAGGCTTGCCCTATGTGCAACCTGACAAGTGAAACCATCTGCCACCTATTCTCTTATTGCAAGATGCAAAGGGAAATTTGGTGTGAAATCCAAAATTTGGGGGCTCTAACAACTGTGAATATGGAAGACATCAATCTAGCAGATGGAGAGTGGCTAGAAAAGGGAACTTTAGGCTCATATAAACTCAAAAATGATGAACTAACTATCATATCTTATACTTTGTGGCAGGTTTGGACTACAAGATGCAACAAAATCTTCAAAGACACAAAATGGGAATACAAAAAGATTGCCAATAACATCTTAGTGCTTGCACAGGAGTTCAACCAAAAAGAAAAACAAGCAGAAGAATTGGAAGAAAGACGGAGTTGGAAATGGAAAAAGGAGAACTACAACCACATCCTCTACATCGATGGCTCATGGCTGAGAAGAGAATCCAGAACAGGTATTGGCTATATTATTTTCAACACTGATGGTAGGCTATGCCTTGCTGGTGCTGGAAAAAGGGATGCTGAATCACCACTAGAGGCTGAAGTTCTAACACTCAAGGAGGTGTTGAAGATGCTGGTCCAACTAAGGAGTAAAGGAGCAATTATACAAACTGATAACATAGCTATTCAGAGATATATCCAACAAGAGAAGCAAGACCAAAACCAAAGGATTAATGAAAGAAATGGGAGAATGCAAACTAGTGCTGAAAATGATAAACTGCTGGACCATACAGAAGATCAAGAGAGAACACAACCTGATTGCTGACCAACTAGCCAAAATGGCGAACAAGAATCGAAATGATTTTGTAATAGATGGCGAATAGAATATGCCTCTATGGCTTAGGAATAGTTTATGTAGTTTTGATTTGAAGTTTTAATTACAAGTCAAGCCCACGGGCTCTAATTACCAAAAAAAAGTTGTTGCCAATGAAATCTATTGTCTCGAGTAAATTTTTTGACTGAGTACGGAACTTTGGACATGTTTCAAAATGAGCACCAAATTTTAAAACGTATCAAAATAAGTACTTAGCTTTGATTATTTGCACTGGCTGGGTACTCGGGCCTTTTCGACGAATAAAAGTTGACGTGTTTGCCGGATTTTGTACATGGCGAAGTCCACATCAGCAACTGACGTGGCATGCATGCCGCATACACGCAATCCCAGCAAATATGTCACTTTTATTCACGGAAGGCCCGAAAGTACCCAGTCGGTGCAAACAAATCAAAGCTAAGTGTTCATTTTGATACGTTTTAAAATTTGGTACTCATTTTGAAACATGGCCAAAATTCGGTACTCAGTCAAAAAATTTACTAGAAACCTGAAGTTTACCAGATACATCGGCCAATAACATATACCAGACTTTGAGGACGAGGAGTAGGAGTCACGACTGGTCGACTAGGACCGACACCCCGGACTAACAAACATCTCATTTTTAATGCAAATGAATGTAACCCGGCTACAACCAGAGTCCCATTCTCTAACAAGATTTATTAAAAACCATTATCTACCTTAATTAATGTGATCTATCCACTTTTTCAAAAGAAAAGAAAGATTATATAGTATGCCATGAAATAGTAACCATGCTTTCTATTTAGAAAATATGAGTACATTTTTTTTCTTTTTCACATGGTGTCAAATGCATGTTATGCCCAAATCGTTAAAAAAATTTAGTTAGCTAATATAATTAAAAATAATTGGAAAAATTAATATTCAATTAATAACATTTAAAATTAAAAAACAGCAACAAATGAGAATAAAATACAGGATTCATGTGATAATAATTTATCTGCGAGAAATAATTTGCATTCATAGTATACTCTCTTCCCTGATAAAAAACAGAGACCACTGGCAGTCTGGCACCGGCAGGTACTAATATGCAGCCAAAAAGTAGTGGCTTCCACGTTACGGGAGAAGAAAGCTATGAACAAGAAAGGGTTGGCGGTCCTCATGAGGTCCAGAGTGAGGCCGCCTGCGAATCAAGGACGACAGCACTTCCCTCCCTCTGAATCCCTTCCTTTCCCTAATTCTAGCATGGATCCCTCTCGCTCCGATGACCATCAAGAGACCAGCAGTTGGCCGAGGTATCTGTCATTCTTTTTCTTGTTTAAATCCCCCATTTTCTCTGAATTTATGTCCTCTTTTCTGTCAGTGTGATGCTGAAGGATGTCAAGGATTGGATGCATGCCTCCATCTCTATCCCTGCCCATAGAATTGAACCTTTTGATTCAAACCTGGAGAAATTTTCGCTGGTAGGAGGGATTTTTTGGATTTGTTTTTTGAAAAGAAAAAAAAAATTGTATTTTTTCCCTTAATGTAATGCATCGGATGTAGGGTTACTTGGGACTTGATCAAGAAGATCGAAAAGAACTGATTTTTGTACTCGCGAGAGACTATGATGTTAACAGGGCACGAGTCCGTGATCTGATGCAGCAGTATCTCGGCCTCGAGCACCCACCTGGTGCATTTTTCTTTTAATGCTTGTTTTTCTGGAATTCTTGAGTTTCTTGTTCCTTTTTCTTGAAATCTATGGTTCACTTGTGTTTTCATTCTGTATTTCTTGAGATTGTATTGTCTTTTTGATCAGCTATGAGCGATAGGCAATCTAGTGGTCCTGAAGAGGAAGGAATTCTTACTGCTTTCTATAGGACGGAGCGGAATCTGCGGGATGCCCTCAAACCAATGTATTCTCTTTTCTTTGAACGGCTTAATGCTTATCCCGGTGGATTGAAGCTATTGGTTGTTCTTCGAGCTGACCTTCTCTCTAGTTTAGCGTAAGTAATATGGTCTACATCTGTTCACTGATTTTTGATTATAAAGCAGAAGAGAATTTCAGTCCAATTAAACCTCCTCAGCTTGTTATTCACATTAACTCATGTAGCTCAAACTATAAGCTTCTCTATATTTCATTTTAAGTTAATTTTTATATTCTAAACAAATTTTAGGCTTTTCTTGGTTTTGTTAGTTGCTTGTTGGTCTGCCAAAATAAACTGAATGACATAAATTAACAGCACCTTGAATTCCTTGTTACTCTTTTGCACACAATAATCAAGTTGTTGTTTGTTTTGCTTTTAACATCATTGCATTAATAGACAATTTCTCATGGTAAATATTGCTTTATAAGAGTATAGGAAGGAAAATATACCATGTTTGAGGGCATTAGACTCATATTTGAAGGAGAAACTCATAACCTGGCTCAGTCCTGCTTCTTTGGAGCTTCACCAGATAACATGGGATGATTCAGCATCCTTATTGGAGAAAATTGTAGCATATGAGGTGGCATAACCTTCACTATTCTTTTCTTATGCTCTAGTAATGATTTTTTCCAAAATTTCTTTTGATAAATTTTAGTTTTCTTACGTGAGTTCGCTCATCTTTAGGCAGTCCATCCAATAAGAAATCTACTAGATTTAAAGAGAAGGCTGGGTGTAGGCCGTCGTTGCTTTGGTTATATGCATCCGGCAATATATGGTGAGTAACTTATTGACTGCAGTGCCTGTCTCTGTTTTCAAAATTTATTTTAACATTATGCAGAAAGATATGGGAACATGTAGCAGAGTCAACAAGTCATGTGTGAACTTTGAATTTGTTCATCCCTTGTTTGAGCTTTTTTCCATTTTGAATTTATTTGTGGATTTTCTTATTTAATTACGGGCCTGTTTGGATTGGCTTTTTTTGAGGCCAGAAGCGCTTTTTTATAAGTTAAGCGCTTCTGGACTCAAAAAAGTTTGTTTGGATTAGCTTTTTAAAAAAGCAGAAGCAGTAAAAAAAGCTCAAACACAGCTTTTTTTAGAAGCACCACATGAGGTGCTTCTGAAAAAAGCAGTTTGGTAGAAGCAATTTTGGAAAAAGCTCTTTTTTATAAGTTAAGCGTTTTTTTGGAAGCCAATCCAAACAGGCCCTACATGAGTCGGTCGAACATGCAAATTAACAAGTTATTTGTGACAAAAAATCTCTCCTTCCTTTCAAATTGTTTGTATTCGAACTTAATGTTCAGCATCTTGTTTTTGCAATATCAATAATTTTGGTTGAGACGTAAGACAAGTCTTATACACATACTTTTATATAACTGGTTGACAATTTGAGACCCACCTCTTCACTGTTTTTTCTGCATTAAGATAAATCCTAGTTGGCCATATTATTGTCCTGAACATAACTTATGTGACTTGCTCTTGAATTTAGTGTGCTTCCTTAATTAGTCCTCGATTCTTCACCAGCCCATATAATATAATTAATGTTGAAACCAGAAAGGACTTTCTCTAAGTTTTGCTGTAGCTTCTCTTTTTTTCTTCTTGCTCATATTCTTCTCCTTCCTTCCTTCTATGATATTTTTTTTCTTCTCGACAATATCTATTTCATCATATTTGAATCGGTAAATAAATCTTCCGGTTCATAATTGATCATCACCTAGGAATAGGATTGGAGGTTAAGGCCTTACCTATATCGAGTCGAATCTTCTCTCTTTCTCAACGTGTGAGATCCAATTTCTTGCACCAGTGATGTGATCATCATCTTTCTCCAATAGCTCTCTTATTGGAAGATACAATTGATGCTAATGGTAATTACATGTTAAGAGGGTTGGCTTTCTCCTCAACCCGATTTTATATTATGTTGATGCTGAAACCGGCTTTGCCTCGAGATCAAATCCAATCTCGCACTAACGGTTAAATTTGTTTGAATCGGGAACCGAGATCAACCGGAAATCAAATAGAAACCAAACCGAAACAAAAGAAGACACAAGATTTAACGTGAAAAACCCTCAAAATCAGGGAAAAACCGCAGGCCTCTCTCTTGAGAGTGAATCACACTATGAACTTATAGAAATCACATGGAGGATTAGAACATTCTAGGAAGAGTACAGAGTGAGGAAGAAGGAGGAAGGTGGGTTGCTGGAGGGGCAGGGCTTCGCCGTCCCTTTTTTCTCATTTCTCTTTTTCATAGAGCTGCTTTTTTTCTTTATAGGCGTTTGGCTTGGAGAAGATTGGCGCCCAAGCTTGTCAGCTCAACCCTGGGGAAGCTTGGCGCCCAAGTCCGCCAGCTCAGCCCTAGGAGAAGCTTGACGCCCAAGTCTGCCAGCTGTCCTTCCTTCTAAAGGCTTCTAGAGGGGCCCCCGTGGCCCTCCCATTCTATGTGACTAAGCTAGTACTAGGATTTCTAGATAGAATTTCTGAATAGAATTTCCGAGTAGAATTCTCTGAGCAGGATTCTGAGTAGAGTTTTCGGATAGCATTTCTGAGTAGAATTAGGATTTCGAGTAGAGCTTCCAAATAGAATTTCTGTGCGGTGTTATCCGAATAGGATTTCGGATAGATGATGCTTTGCGGTGGTCTGGACGGGAGTTGCTTCGTGAAGCCGGATAGAAAACACCCCAGTGAATCCATACAGAAAGTAGCGGACCCGATCAGAATTTTCGAGTGAGATTTCTGAATGGAATTGTCTCTGATCCAAGCTAAGTTGGGTTCGGGTTCGAGTAGAAACCATATTGATCCGGATGGGATCATATGTAAATTCGAGCAGAAGTTTCCATATGTTTCTCGGATGCTTCTCCATGCGGACGGCTGGATGGGCGCCACCAGTCTTTCCACTTTTACCCCTATCATATTACATAGATCTCTGTTTCATGCTTGGATATTGATGGAACATCTTTTTGTTCACATGCAAGTCTTCTTTATCACCCTTTTGAAGTTTTAAGTCAGCTCCTTTGGGAAAATATCAAACCTTACGAGACTTTATGTCTCTCTTATGCTAGTAAAAGATTAAGGATGTTGTTCTTGAATTTCTTCAGCAGGAATATGTCTTGTATCGTTGGGCTGTACTAGGAGTGTTTTGTGAAGACTAGGATTTAAATCTCTAGTGGATTTTTTCAATCCTCAAAGGAAATTGGAGCAAGTTGAATGAATATAGTGGAGTGAATTGAATGAATATCAGTAATTAAGATGGTGATATTAGCAACTTGATGAATATAGGTGCCTAGCACTCTTTTTGAACTTGAATGAATAATGACCCATGATGTTTTTGTGTCCATATTAAAGTCTCTTAAGTTGTCTTGGTTCCCTTATTAGTTATGCAGATGGGAGATGATCTGCCACTTTATCCGTTTCTTTGGTAGATATTGGTTATATTGAGATCAATTTTGATTAAGTGAGGCAAGGTGGACATGGTTGATGCTCTTATGCTTGCAGATTTAGAAGCACTGTAGATGTTATTTGAAGAACCACAATTGTAAAGGTTATTTGATCTTTCCTTTGTACCTCCCAAGCTGCCTGAAGGAATGATGCAGGAAAAGGAACATCATAATAGATTTTTTAATTAGTTAAAGTTATTTTATTTAGTTAGTCTTTGTTCTTGACTCAATTTTACTTCATCTTAGTCTTTATCTCTTTGCTGTAATCTATGTGATTATGCTCTATTCACTGCATCACAGAATGCGTAGCACCATCTAGAATTGGTGAACAAGCCATTTATCTTAAGACATCTGATTAGCACAAAGACTGTCATAAACCTACTTCCAATTGGGTATAACTTTTCCACAACTTTGTATTCTAGATTTTTTTTAGTTAACTAGCCAAGAAATTGTCCACAATAGCTGGAAGTTGCTACTCCAAACCTAATATATTGTCCTTGAAAGCAAGAAAAGTAGAGATCATCAGGTGCTTCGCTTGGCATCATTGGTTACCAGATCAATCATCCACCTTCTCACTCGAACACTTAATCCCTTTCGCCCCTTCTTGAAGTCATTCACATGTGGGTATGACAGTATGTAATACACACCTATAAGTGTGCATTATAATACACATCTAGGTATGTCCGTGTGTATTACATACACACCTAGCAATACACACTTCTAGGTGTGTATGTACATACAAATCCACACACACCAGCAGGAGTGTAGACACACCTCCACAACTGCAGGAGTGTTTACACACCTGCACATTCCTGCAGGTTTGTATACTCTTCCTCCCGGGTGTATGAACAACTCATGCATCATAACTAACAAAATTAGTTGGTTAAAAGAGTAGCATGTGTCAAAACAGGGAAACATTGTAATATGTTCATTAACACAAATGAGTGTCACAAAATTAATAAGCCACTTGAGACCAAGTTTCATTTTTTTACAGTACCGATGACCACCCATTGGATGGGAAAGTGAATTTAGTTGAATTGTGCTGTGCCTAATAGTTCAATATTGACTTGAACAACGGATATGCTACAATGTTGTTTGTAAATGTGGCACAAAATTTTATAGTATGGATTTCTTATTACGGGTTCTAATCAGGGTGGTTATATTAAATATATAATGCTTATTGCATATATTTTCAATGTGACGATAAACTTTGATTTTCAAACAGGTGAACCACTCATTTTTATTGAAGTTGCACTTTTAAAGGATGTGGCTGTGTCTATTCAGGTTTTACATTTGCATTTGTTGCATTAGGTTTATATTTACCTTTTTCTTTCTAAATTCCTTTTTAATCTATTTTTTGGTAATTAGGATGTCTTATGGGATGAGCCTCCTACTCCTGAATGTGAGGCCTCATGTGCATTGTTCTATTCTATAACATCCACTCAGGTAAGTGGAAATTCCATTTCTCATATGATTGATATATGATTGATATATAATCAAACCATTCGCTCTTTTGCTCACTATGATAAACAACTCAAGAATTTCAAGAATGCTAATCTGGTAGTTATACGTTTAGTGTTTCAATGTAATATGATGTGAAAATTAACATGATGCATAATGTTACAGATTATGCATATTTATCATCTCCAATAAAGTTTTATGTTTTTAGATGTGATTCTATTGACTACTGTTTTAAATACCTATTTGCCTTCAATTGCTATACTTGGTCGTTATCTATGGAGATGATTATTGTATACCATTCGATTTCTTATCATGAACTTGTGCATCCATATTTCTACCCTCAAAAAGTAAAACCTTAAGCTTATGTAGTTGAATTTTATCAACAATAATTTATTTGAAATCAGTTTAGCTAGTCATATACATTTTTTAGATATGATTAGGTAAATTAATTTTGGAATAAGTGATAAACTGTCTCTTATAGAACCCAAATTTGAATTTGAAAACTCTTACTGAAGAACCTTAGGATGCAGATATAGTATCTTCATTTGTTCTTGAAATTTGTTGAAGGCAAAATTTTCTCGGTTCTAGTAGTCTTATTTAAGATACCGGTATGTTACGTCGGTCTGATGTTAACTAAGAAAAATAGTATCAACCAGACAACATTTGGTTGAATTAGATCGAACAAAATTGAACCCAAAGAAAAAGGATTTGGTTGGCTAAGATAGGCATGGCTTGAATTGGTTTGTGGATTAAGAAAAATAGAAAAAAATAAAAAGAAAAACATAAACAAAGAAGAAAAGAAAATGGGTCATCTGCCAAATGCTCGTTGCTAACCTATTTTACTTATATACCCACAGAAGAAAAAAGGGCAGCCCAGTGATATAAAGCTCCCGCTATGTGCGGGGTCTGGGGAAGGGTCGGACGACTTGGTCTATTGTACGCAGCCTTACCCTACTTTGTTTTGCAGGAGGCTATTTCCACGACTCGAGCCTGTGACCTTCCTACATAAGCACCACAAAAATTCTCATTTCCTTCGCTAGTCCCAACCTCTTTCCTTTCCTTTTTTTTCCTTTCCTTTCCTTCTACTTAAGCACCACTAAAATTCTCTTGAGTCTCATTTCTCTTATAGAGTGAACCAACATTAACGCGGACTTCATTCCAAAAGGAGGAAAAGAGAACACAAAGTAACAAACAAAAGATGGTTGTTGCATTTCTCATTGTCTTATTTGTGCTATTACTTGGTATCCTCCTTCTCATGCTCACATTTATCTGTCTCTTCCTTGTTATGCTCAATCTTTCTTTTTGTCCTTTCTCTTTATTTTTCATCTTCTTTGGCCGTTTCCAAGATTTCTCAATTGTGTCCCAGGGATGACTAGCATACAAAGATAGGTAGGTTGTAGAAACATTATCAAATTAAATCTAAGATATTAATATGTAGAATATAGGTCATCCTTATGAAATGAAATATCTTGTTTCTTTCTTCTGGTTTAAAAAGGCTTGTGAGTAATTTATAAACTTCAATATTTTAAGGTGTTTTCTATCATCACTTGAAGTAACTAAACTTTATTTATTTATTCTATGTTTATTTTGTGAATTGTATCGTAGATTATTTTATGCTTCTCACATTTTCCATGAATGCAATGGAAGAAATTTTTTTATCATGTACATAAAAAGTATAAAACATGTACAGCCAAGTTATATAACTTGACTTCCCTGAAATTACTGTGAAACTCACTGTATATAAATTTTAGATATTTCGGTATAGGTGCTGATTTGTGAAGTTTTGGAAGACCTAGAAATAACAACGCAATATTGAGATTATACCTATGGATTGTGTTCAAGAAATAGCGTGCTTATGCTGGTAGTTATATACCCAAATTTTCAAATTCATGGTTTGATGACTCATTTTAGTGGACATGTAGCTTGGATACATCACCTTTCTTCATCCAAGAATGAGTTAAAAACATGCCATGGCTTGACCTTTGTAGAACTCTTGTACTACTCAATCTGAAACATCTGTAAGTGACTTGCTTGGGTAAAAAAAAAGAAAAAAGAAAAGAAAAAAGAAAAAAAAAGAAAAAGAAAAAGAAAAAGAAAAAGAAAAAGAAAAAGAAACTCAAAAGTGACTTCTATATTTTGGCTTGCTTTTGAGTATGACTTCCTCATGAAATATGAGGTTATTTTGATTCCTTATCCATTCAACCAACTTTTGGGTCTTTTGCTAAATGACCAATGGCCATCTTTTGGTGCCACCTTGCAACTAGAGTGCAATGTCATTGCCATACTATGCTGTATTGTTTTTCCCTCCTCGTCTTTCTTTTGTTCTTTTCCTTAGCAATTTCTTCTTCCTTTTGTCCGATAGTACAACTTCCTTTATGAAAAACTTAGGGGCCATTTGGTTTGTTTTCCGTTTTCTGTTTTGTGAAAAGATGGAAAACACAGAAAAAGAAAATGATTTTCTGTTGCATTTTTAGAAACTGGAAAATGGAAAAGCTGTTTGGTTTAGTTTATTGGAAACTGTTTTCAGAAACAAAACATGGAAACTGTTTGCAGAAACAAAAAATGAAAAATGACAAACATGTTTATAATAACAAAAGTTCACAATATCTTTTAAAAAATAAAAAAATGGCAAACATGATATTTTTATAAAGTTCAAAATATAAAAAAAATAACAAACATGATATTTATATATTTTTATAATAACAAAAGTTCAAGAAAATATATTTTAAGAAATAAAAAAATGACAAACATGATATTTTATATATTTTTATAATTAATTTTTGAGTTAGATTTATTTACAACTATGCCACCGTCGTTTTCCAAGAGTAGAAAACAACTTTTTTTCATTTTTCCCATTTCCCATTTCCCATTTCCCATTTTCCATTTTCCAAGCCTATTCATTTTCCGCCTTTTCACGAAAAGGAGCAAACCAAACCCATTTTTCCCGTTTTCCACGTATTCGTGAAAAATGGAAAATGGAAAACGACGAAAACACGGAAAACGGCCAAACCAAACAGACTTACCATCTTCTTTTGTCTCTCTGTTGCAAACTGAAACTTGTAATTCCATGAGAATTTTTTGTCTGATATATTATTAAAAAACCACTTTTCTTCAAAAAATGCTGTTTTGCTTTGGTTGTTCCATTTTATGTAGTTCTATGGAAAGAAAACATAGGTTTATTTTTTTTTTCATCAAACCCAAAATTTTTCAAGAAAAAAAACAAAAATTTCCTGTCAGATGTGTTACTTTAAACATTTCTAGTCCTCAAAATTTTGCCAGAATATGTTTTGACCGTGATATTGGGTTCAATATAATATAACTCTTAATATCTCTAATGTGAAAGTTTCTTTCTGATTTCTTGATCTGATAAGTGCTTACAATTAACAGCCAGGTTTATCAGGAATTAATCTTGGGAAGTTTCTTATTAAGCGTGTAATTGAGCTGTTGAGAAGAGATATGCCTCATATCATGGTAACCCTATAGACTCATTTATTGCAATGCAAATAGCAGTCTAAAGTAGAAATTATCGCAGATGGATTGTATTCAAATGCAAATTTGAATTTTACATTACATTGCTTATTCTTATTGTTTCTATTACTTTATTTAGTCCTTTTTTTGTATGTTTAGGTTTGGTCTAACAATGACGATCTAAGGCTAACTATATCGAGCTATTCAACACATAAGTACATTTTTGTATTACTTTTAGACTATTGCATTTGGATTGTAAATGAAATACATCATTTAGATTCTATTTGAACATGAGAAACCAACTTTTTATGTTGAAGCAATGACACCTGATTCCATACTTAATTGCTATTTTTGCTTTTGTTGGTATGAATGCAGACTAATGCTGACTCTAGGGCCTCAAGGCAAACTTTTTTATTTTTACTAATGAGGTAGGTTTAAATGACATCTAAAAGAAGGTTTTCTTGGAAGAAAATCAAGCTAACAATTGAAGCATTGAACTTGAAATTCCATGTACCTCATTCGTGCATGTTCAGCTCTAAGATAACAAAGTTCTACTCCATGAAATTTTTTCCATATATGATTCAATTTTCATTTGTAATAGGCATCAGTCAGGTTTTATCTTCAGTGCAAATACCAACTCAGCAAAATAGGAAACAACCTAACAACCTCAAGTGTGATGGGCACTTCTTCTCCGTTCAACAGTGAGGAAAAAGTTGAACACATGTTGTATATCTATATGCCTCCCTGAAGTGATGAACCACTCTACAACGTGGGTTTGGGTTTAGTCAAATGGACCAGAGAATTTATGTGATGTTAGATCACTTAATGATTTTTAGTCTGAAGAGAAATGAAAAATAAACTGCATTAGATTAAGTAAACTTATGAATCAGTCAGAAGATGATTCAATTGTGGATTCAATAGGATAATTATGGGTGACTCGAGTTGATTTAACAACTGATGCAGATTATGGCCTGAAACTGTTGGTTAACATTTTGTTTAGGGTTAGAAGTTATCTAAGAGTTAAGTAATGTGTTTTATTGAATTTTAGTGTTAGGTGTATTTTGATAATTTTTAGATTTGGCCTGCAAAGTGTGCTAAACATGGTGGTTTTATTTTTGAATTTATTTTAAGTTGGAGTTAGATAAATCCTATCTTTTTTACTTGATCAAATATATTTATATTCAAACTTTACTTCAATAAGATCTATAATCTCTATAAAAGAAAGATGTATCTTTTCTAATAGATCAGTATGTGATGAAGGAGACTTGTTTTAGCTTTATGCTCTTTTCGAGGGTTTAGTTACCTTCTTCTTGTAAGTGTAATTGCTTGGAATGTCTAGGTGTGATTGCCTAGGCTATCCTACATACCATCTGCAAATTTATTTTGTATACTTTCTAAACTAGATAATTTATTCATCTTCATCTGAAGAATGAACATACAAATGATAATAAATATGCTTTTTATATTCTTCACTTTTAAATTATTTAGTTTAGAAAGTATACAAAATAAATATTTAAGGAAGATAAGTTCTGTATTCCCCTATGAAATTGTAAACTTTCAACATATGAAGAGAGACCAACCTCTCATAGATCAAATAGTAAAAGATTATTATAAAGAATTATTGATATTTCTACCCTATCCTATAAATAGGATTATTCATGAAAACATCATTAACAATTTCTCCCTGGAAGAAATATATAAATACTATCGTTATAACCATATGCACAGTTTTTCAGAAATTGAAGAAAAATAAATTAGAGAAGAACTTCAATGGTTAGAATGGGTAAGACTAGAAGAAGACGAAACTTATTATTATCATAGTAGTTAAGAATGTTTAACTCTTTTAACCTGGAAAAATTACAGGCAGAATTCTATGTAAAACTTATTGAAATGTACTGGGACGAAATCATTCAAAAACAACCTTTGATGCATGACATAATAGAGCGATATTATAAGCATATTTTTATTCTTCTCCCCTATCCTATAAACAAAATATTATGTGAAATATAAAGAGCTTAAAGTTAGACTCTTTAGTAGAAGTAGTTGCTTATATTATACATGGTAAACTCCATGAAGTAACAAAACAAGAAAAGGAATTAGTTGCAATAGAAATACTAAACCTCCAATGTTATGCATGGTCTATGAAAACCAAAGGAGGAACTATAGATGAACAAACTAAAGAAGTAAAATGGTCATGGAATAATATGGAATAAAATCTAGCACAACAAACGTGGTGGTGGGTTAGAAACTTTTATACCCATTGTTTTGCTTATTATTTATTTCAAAAATCGCTAACACTTATCCTTGCATAAACATGGAAGACCAATATAAAAACATGGAACAAAGAATCAATAAGGCTATACAAATGATCCAATAAGCCGCTAGTCTGATAGACTCAGTTGGTGAAGATCTATTTTCTCTCCAGAAAGTAGAGAAACAAAAATCTAGTAATTCTGAACATCCCGAAAGATCAAGAAAAAAAGCTCCTTTATCTACTTCGCAAGAAGAAAAGTAAGGAACTATTACTCTTCCTCAAAGAAAGAAGAAGAAATAAGTGAAAAAGAAGATCAAATTACTGAAAAATTTATAAATTTTTCCCAAAACATTCTAGGAAAATCTAACAACTCTCCTCCAAAGATCATCAATGTTACCAGCATGGATCTAGACGAAAAGTCCTACTTTGATGAATACTACAGGGTGAGTCAAATCGCCTTTAACATCAGAAACTCAGAAAAATGCCACATAGTATATGGTAGCTTTTATCCAAGGCTTATTATGCTACCACGGATTAAACCTGACGTAGTAGCCGAAATGTTCAAATATGGATATATACAAACTATTTATCTATAGGCAAATCTACAAGAACTTGTTTACCTACCCGTCGAAATCAGAGAAGCAGTTAGAAAGTTCAAAGAAGGCACTAAGACTACTTCAGACATTTCTCTTCAAATTATAAGCGCTCCACCAGACTGGGAGGGAGAATCTTATTTCCCTGGACAACATTTAGTCCAGTTTGGAATCTCAAAACCAAGACCGTTCCAGAAGAATATTTCTACATAAAATTTCTTGACCATATGAATAAAGTTTATATTGAAGACTGAAGGGCAGCTGGATTAAAAATTCGTTAAGACAGATTCATCCAACATCTCAGTAACAGGAACGCCTGGACTTTTGAATTCTCATCCTCCATAGCAGTTGTGTCAATCGGCAATAAAATGATGTCTATGGCTTCCATGGGAAAGCTTCGCAATGAAGCTTTAAGAATCTTCAACAATAAGATAACTTCTAGTGCCAAAACAAGAATTCAGCTTTACAAATTCTTAAAACATGACAAAAAAGTTTGTGGACCCTGTTACACAAAGGATCCCAATTCCAAGACCGAAGAAGTTGAGGAAAATCAAGCCGTCATCTTACTCTAGTTCAATTCCCAAGATGAAGGCTTACCAAATAGTAATAAAGACTTATTAGCATAAGGAAACAAAGACTTGCTACAAGAACCACGTAAAGAAAAAGCTTTTCTTATATCAAAAGCCTAACTTTAGGCTTTATGACTTTTGTGTATTAGGTATGTAGTCTTTAAGACTTTTTAGAGTCTAAGTATGTAGGCTTTATTAAAGCCTAGCTCTAGTCTAAAATAAATAGGCTCTAAGCCTATTAATGGGTATCCAACGAAGGACCCAATGTAAGAGGCTCCCTCTGTATAAAGGGAAGCTCTCGTAGTATGTAAAGGGAGAAGTGTGTGTGCTTTGGTGCTTAGTTTTCCTTTGTGCCAAGTTCTATCTTTCAAGGAAGCTCCTTGGAGATTTCTGGAAGTATTCCTATCTATGTTTATTCAATAAAAAGTTTTTATTATCTACATTTAGACTCCATGTTTGAGTAGAACACTCCGCAGGGGGAGGGTGTTACCCTTCCCTAACCGCTAAACTCATGAACTAAAAAGCACGAAGATCTCAGTTTATCTAGCTTCGCTTTCTATTTACCTCTAATAGATAAAGTTCCATATTCTATCTTTTTTCTTTAAATGAACTCTATGTATGGCTAGTCTACATAATATTAGCTTCCTTAGTTGTTAAGGGATAAGCTTGATAGTTCGTATGAGTACCCAAGGTTGGGAAAGAACGATTGGCTTGATCCTGACATCAAGGAAAGCTTTACGAACTTTGATGGTTTCCCGCAAGGGTCGAGAGTTTGGTTCAAGGAGAAATCCACCTCTAAACAGTAAAGCCATATATAGGACCATTATTTTCAGAGATAGGTAGAGGAAACAGTTGGGAAACTGTGGAAGCTGTATTTATTAGGGATTAATAAAGGAAATTACTGGTTAAGTAATGCAAGCCGTGATAGACTCGAGATTAAGTGAAATTTTTGGTTTTGGGTTTAGGGTTTACCCGATCCTCAGGGACCTTAGAATGGTATATATATAGACTTCTCACCACAAACCGGTAAAGAAATCTGGGTCTAAAACTAGGGAAACAATCAAGAAAAAATAGAAACCATAATCTAAATAAGGAAACAAGAAAAAACAAACAAATAATTAGCAAATCTTGGATTTCGCCAAGAATCTCGCACAAATCAACAATCCCCCTCATGCTGAGAAATAGATGTTAATCATTCCCAGCTTGGATGTAAAAGTCTCAAATGTCACTCTAGGTAGAGCCTTGGTTAGGACATCAACAATTTGTTGATGAGTAGGTGTGTAGATCATCTTGATAATTCCTCTATCGATCTTCTTCTTGATAAAGTGCCTATCAATCTCCACGTGTTTGGTCCTTGGGCGATGGCCCTGAATTCGGATTGAGCACTGCTTCGAGACACAACAAGTTGCTTTTTGCTTCGCCATGTGATAAGGTTCCCCCACATAAAGGTACAATACCCTGTGGTTGATCTTCGATCTGACAAGTCACATGCATAGTCAGCATTAGTATAGATTTCAACACCCCTGTCGTGTCTCTTCCTGAAATACAGCCCCTTTCCAGGTGTCATTTTTAAATATCTCAAGACTCTATGCAAAGATGTTCTTCACTGGGATCGTTCATAAATTGACTAGCGAAGCTCCCACCCATACCAATCCAAATTCTAAAACCCTTATGCTAACTTATTCCAACCACAGCCAAACTCCACCTAATAGATTATTTTATGTTGTATATTTTACTGTAGAACTCTGAACATTATGAATATTCAATTCTAGGAAAATTTTTCATTAATTAATATTTGGTGGAATACTTAATCTTCTTTTTTCATGAATTGTTCAATCAGTTTCATAAATGTGTATTATCCCATTGTATTATATCTCATTTATGGTGCATTTATTCTTCTGGGATATTTGTGAAGACTTTTGCAACCCTCAGCCCAATCCCAGGGTTTATGCAATGGCTTCTCTCCAAGCTGGCTTCTCAATTAAAGCTTGCTAAGACAGAAACTGAGGATTCAAGTACCTCGTCACATATTGGATCTGGTTCTGTTTTCAGGGAAAACATACTTCTTCCTGAAGAAGAAAAGATGATAGTCAACTCTTCTGTGTAAGTTTCCTTTCCAAACATTGAATTGAATAGTCCTCAATGAAGATTGATTAACCTTGTTTCTGTGAAACATATTTAATTTTGCATTTTATTCCTATAGCCCACAGAAATCCAGTTTCCACTATTACTTCTTAAACCAAACACAAACATCTTACACTGTTTCCCAGAATTTTCAAGAAGCAACTCATGAAACCACAAACCGAATTTCCCTTCCAAGTAAATACACTACATGCATGTCGATAATTTGTCAACCAATATTATTTGCCTATCTGCGAAATAACAATAAAGTGAAACAAAACCAACTTTGATTTTCAAATAAATACTCATGGAAAATCGAAGTACTAATATTTTTGAAGAATGTTGGTCTTCAAACAGATTAAACTGGAAATAGTATTTAACTTTAAGTGATGCCAACAAATTGCCAATTTAGGTTCAGTCTTTGGTATGCTTGGTTGCTTGATGACCTTTGCAAATGGTTTAGTATAAGTGAATGTGGGACAGTTCACTGCTATGCTAAATATGAGATTAGTAGAAAAAAAAAAAAAATACCAATTCATTGGTTTGTTGAATCCATTTATATAATGAGTAAGTTTTGTTTTTGTTAAGTGTAACAAGTATTTTAAATAAATGGACATATATAACTATTGATATAAAGGCTTGAAGAAACAGTAGGTATGCATATCTACTCATGGTAGCAGTAAATGTACTTGTAATTATGTTTAAAGATGGTACACACAATATTACTTTGGCTATTTTATTGTTTATTCTGTCATAGAATTTATTTATGCCCATAGTAGAATAGGATCATAATCATTCTCTTGGTTCAAAGGATATAAAGCAACACAACTATATAGAGGTTTAGACAAGCAGTTCTCATAAGTAGCCTTTACATAATTTAGTCAAAACCACATAGCGTTGTGCAGCTAGGACTAAGCAGCAACTTGAGGTTATGGACACCAAGCAATTGTCTCAATTCACAAATAAATGTTTTATATTTCGGCCTGTTGTACATGTGTTGTGTGTGTGTGTGTAGTGTGTTGGTAATAAACTGGCTGGTGACTTTTGATAAATGCAAGTGATTCGTTTAATTACCCTAGGTAGTATTTGGAACCATAGGATAAGAGATGAATAAGTAGAAAAAAGAGAGTGAAGGAAACATGATTGTTAGACAGCTAAAAGTAAGACATATCACGTTACATTAGCTCATAGATGCAAGAAATGGAAGAAAATGGAAATTGTTATGGGCTTGAAACAAGTGGGAAGGATGGCAGATTTGGAGTTTTGGGTTTTAAGTTTCATGTGGATGAAGGATCCACCGTCTTGGTAATATGCTTTGTGTATATGTTGTGTTTGTTGTTCTTCAATCATAACTTTAATTTAACCGCATTGTTTTCCGAAGCCAAAGTATTTTGTCTTTGAACTTAAAATATTGTACCTTGTATGCAGAAGTATTTTGAACTCAGAATTACCTTTCTCTATGTTCTCATTAATTCTGGTGATTGGCCAACACTGTGGCTAGTTGAAGAATCCTTGTGTAATATACTATATATATACGTTATGTTCGTAGTTCTTTAATCACTTTACTTTAATTTAACTGCATTGTTTTTCAAAACCAAAGTTCCTTGGTTTTGAATTTACAATACTCTACCTTGTATTGCAAAAGTGTTCTGAACTCAAACTTTACCTTTGTTTTCTCATTAGGTCAAGTGATTAGCCAACACTTTATAATGTGGCTAGTTGAAGTTTCTGCTTGAAGTTTTCTCCATTGGCCAAGAAGACAAACCAACACTCCGTAGTAAATCTATTTATATTCCTTTTTTGATATTCATATATAGGAAGATTAAGTTGTGGTTATAGAATGAGGAGATACAAAAGGTTATTAAAGATAAAAGATATTGGTATAGGAAGTTACCCACAACAGAGGATGAGGAAGCTTTTGAAAAATATAAGAGGACAAAAAAAGAGGCCAAGAAAGTGGTTAGCGAGGCTCGAGATAAATCTTTAGCCTATTTGTACCAAAAGTTAGGGACACGAGAAGAGGAAAAAGAAATGTATAATATAACACATCTAAGAGATAAAAAAGGTAAAGACCTGAACCAAGTCAAGTGCATTAAGGAAGAGTCTTAACAGGTCTTAATAGGAGATAAGGAAATCAATGAGAGATGAAGAAGCTACTTTGATGGCCTATTCAATACAAGTCATGAGGATAACTTTACAGATCTTTATGTATCAGCGATAGAGAGGAACCGTAGCTACACATGTAGAATCATGCCCAATGAGGTCAAGAAGGCATTGAAAAAGATGAAGGCTGGGAAAGCCTGTGGCCCGGATGGTATCCCGATTGAAGTGTGAAAGTTTCTTGGAGAAGTGGGGGTATCATGGTTAACCACACTTTTCAACTTTATCCTAAGAGGGAAAAAATGCAAAATGATTGGAGAAAAAATATTTTGGTTCCTGTATATAAGAATAAGGGAGATATTCAAAGTTGCACTAACTACCGTGGTATTAAGTTAATAAGTCACACGATGAAACTTTAGGAGAGGGTATAAAGTAACGACTTAGAGATATTATGAAGGTATCTGAGAACCAAATTGGCTTTATGCCAGGTAGATTTACAACAGAAGCTATTTTTTTGTTAAGGAGTGTGATGGAGATCTACAAGAAGAAGAAGAAGGATCTCCATATGGTTTTCATTAACTTAGAGAAAGCATATGATAGAGTACCGAGACAAGTCCTTAGGTGGGCATTGGAGAAGAAAGACATTCATGTTAAATATATAAATGTTATTAAGGATATGTAGGAAGAAACAATTACGAGTGTGAGAATAGTAAGAGGAGATACGAAGAAGTTTTCTATAATAGTCGGTCTACATCAGGAATCAAACTTGAGTCCATACTTGTTTAGTAATGGATGACTGGATGAGTTAACTAGTTGTATCCAAGATGACATCCCATGGTGTATGTTGTTTGTAGATGATATTGTACTAGTTGATGACAATAGGGATGAAGTTAATCAGAAGTTAGAACTGTGGAGAAACACTCTTGAAAGTAAAGGCTTTAGGCTAAGTAAAAGTAAGCATGTAATATATGCACTATAATTTTAGTCTAAGTAAGAGAGATGGAGAGGAAGTGAAACTAGATGGGGTGGTAGTGCCTAAGTATAACCATTTTAAGTATCTAGGTTCCATTTTCTAGAATGATGAGATGATAGATGAGGATGTAACCTATAGTATCAAAACATGATGACTGAAGTGGAGAAGTGCCATGGGTGTGTTATATGATAAAAAGATGCCTAAGAAAGTAAAGGCAAAGTTCTATAGAACGGTAGTTAGACCGGCTATACCATATGGGAACGAGTGTTGGGCAACTAAAGTTCAACATATTCATAAGATGAGTGTGATAGAAATGAGGATGTTAAGGTGAATGGGTGGTCATACAATATTGGACAAGATTAGAAATTAACACATCCGACAGAAGGTGCATGTTGCACCAATTGAAGATAAAATAAGAGAAGGGCGTTTGAGATGTTTTGGACAAGTGCGTCGTAGATCCTAGGTGCCCCGGTTCGAAAATGTGATAGTTTAATAATAAAAGGTAAGAAAAAGGGTAGAGGTAGGCCTAAGATTACATGGAGAGAGATAGTATTTAGGGACTTACGTATATTAGATTTTGAGCCAGATCTTGCCTTTGACAGAGCGATATGGAGACAGAGAATTCATATAGCGGACCCCATTTAGTATGGGATTAAGGCTTAGTTGTTGTTGTTGTTGTTGTTACCTGGCAAACATGGGTATATTATCTTGGCAAAGTTAATTAGCATGACTTTATGATAAAATTAAGTTAACTGCACTATAATTTGTGTGACAAAATTTGAAACATAGTTTCATCTTTGGTGTGGGATTTTGTCTTTATTGAACTTATAGCAAATGTGATTTTTATATCCAAAGGCTTCGAAAGATACTCTACTGGCATAATCAAAATTCTGGAATGCATTTACCTCAATTGATGTTTTCTATTACTTGCTTACATATAAAGCTCTAAGTTACATGAGATTGCGTTTGATAAATTGAAAGTGTACTAATTTCTATTCGGAACTTGGTGGCAGAGGTTTAGGTTTGCTTTTGAATTGGTTTGGGGTATTTAAAATTTTCTTACCTGATATCAAGTTATTATCATTGTCATATGTTGCTTATAATGAACATAGTTTTGTATAACCTGTCTCAATCTGGCCTGTACTTTCCTTAAAAGTGTTCATTAGTTTATTTTTCTTTTATTTCTTATTTCATGCTTACTTTTGCGGATTTTTTCAAGAATATGGTTTGGCTGTTTTATACATATAATAGAAATCTAAAGAAAAACTTGTAATGATGCAAGTGATTTTAAATCTTGTTTATTTTTTTTTTAATTTTCGGCTCAAGGTGTAGCTTTCCATCCAGGGGATCTGCTGTTGGAAAGAGTGGCTTAGAAATAATGGAGAACTTACTAAGATCAACAAATAGTGAATGGGCCAAGTCTGATTGCTTGGATGTCCTGAAGCATCCTCTTTTGCGTTTATGTGCCAGGTATAATTAACCAAAGATGAATGCAACTTTTAGTACGCATCAAATTTTTTACATCCTTACTTCCAGGATATATGTTCTGAGGCTTCTAGTATCAATAACTTCTTAGCCACTCAGAAGTATGAAGATGAAATATGCCATGCGGCATCTGAAGGGATTATATAGTTCAATAATGCATTGATGGGTTTTTCATCATTGAAGTGATTAGCTGAACAACTGCTATCGGTATTTGAGAAAGAGAAAACTCTTGTACTGAAACTATAAAATTATATTTGCCTGTGAACTATCAATTGAGCTTCTATTAAAAAAATGGTTTATTTTTTTCTCCTCCTATAGGTATCTGCTGAAAGAGAGGAAACGAGGAAAAGCTCTCGATCCTGTTGCTAATTTTCACTTACAAAATGGAGCGGTATGATGCCCTGTCTTAAAGAGTTCCTATTATATTAAGCTTTTAGGTTGGATCAGAGCCAGTACATTGTTACTATTAAAAATAATTAACTAAATGTCTGGCACATGTCAAAGGGGTTATTAGAGATGATATTCTTGAATATCCCATATTGTAAGTCTAGGTGTCTTTTCCTATTTGCTTAAGCTTTTAGGTTATCGAGGCCATCTAACTATTATCATTTTTTAAAAATTCAATCAATACTAGTGTACTCGTGGATTCAATTTCCTGATCTATCCCATAACCTATTTGGATTCCGGAGCAAAACCTCATGGTTCTCTCCTTAGTTATGGATCATAAAAACATTCCAAGTGTCATATTCAACACAACTACCCACATATTACTTTAGCATCTCTATTTACCGTTTCACACTTAACACACTTATGAAAGTTGCTTTTCATAATCATCAGGACCATACTCGGATCTTCTTAAGTTTAACGTAGAAGAACCTGACAAAGCTTTTGCTCAAGTCAGCATCTCTCAGAATTTAGTTAATTACCCTGTCTACGGGGCATGTTTTTGGACTGCCCCCTTGGGAGTGGTTACTCTTGGGCACCTAATCACAAGACATGCTCCTGGAACATCCTGTAACTATAATGAAGTCGTAGATTTTGCTTGCTCATATATAGCTACTATACATTTAACATATTCATGGCAAACCTTTAAATAGTTTCTTTCCTCATTTAGTACACAAACCATACTAGCTCATAAATACTTTGCATATTCATATGATAAGCAAAGTATTAGGTTTTTAAGTTCATAATTTCATAATTGATACTGATAATTTATGCTTAATTTGCAATGCTGATATAATTTATCTTTGGATGCTGTTGAAAAATTATTTTAATCAAAATTATTTGATTCATTGGATCATTATGTGTGGGAAAATATTATAATCTTTGACTGAATAAATAATAATCATGTCATTTCTTTTTAAGCATTCCAAAGATGAGCTTGGGGCAAGGTTTTGACATTGTAAGGGCATTCTTGACATCTGCCCTGTTTTTGCTGTCCTTTCTATGGTTAGCCAACTTAATGTTGTACAAGTGCCTTGTTGTGTACATGGTCTGCCAGATATTTACAGGGACAACAAAATTGTTGTCTTGGCCATCAAAGTTTACCTCAGAGTTGTGAGAAAACAACCAAAACATAGTGTATCAACTCAACAAAGTTAATGGTAAATTTCAATTATCATATTTATTGAACTCAAAAGCAAATTTTAGAATAGTCAGCCAGTTAAAAGTTCTTAATAGGAGCTTTAGAATCAAGGATGTGTAAAGCTCTTTACTGTTATAATTTGGTGGACTACACATCCATTCATGTGGGCCATCCAAGTCGGTTTTTCTCGTTTAAGAATATTGGAAAAATACATAAGATGAGAAGAACTTCCAAAAAGAAAATAAAAAAAGAGAATGGAATTGGAGAAGGATGAAGAAACAGGAAAAAAGGAGTTTTCTTTGCTTGTTAATCCCATGTTTTTTTTTTATAGTTGAGAACCCTTCAAATATTCAAAATTAACAAATACATTAATAAACATTCATACTATGATTTGGGCACATTGCAAAATATAGAAACCCTTGGAACCCACGAAGATGCACAAAACCCGTGGGTTCTTATGGCTAAGAATAAAAGTGAAAACCAGGAATGGAAATGTATATGCTAGGACCAGAAATCTGAAGTCAAGCATGGCTTCTGAAATTATGCAATACTCATTTTTGTGTATAGCCCCTGCATTATTTTTATTTTTTGTGATTTTGGGCATCCTTTCTCTGTATTTGTTGAAAACATGTCCCATTATACATTTATGCTGCATATAATGCCTCCTAAGTCTCCTGAGAATAACCCTGAGAATATTTCTTGTTTTTCATAATATTAATCATTGTTTTTCTAATAACTCAAATTACCTTCCTCACCAAAAAATTCTCAACTCTATGAAAATCTTGAACCCAACATTTTATTAATTCCTAATATAAAGTAGATGATTTGAGAATTGGGAATGAGTGCCAAAGCTCTAAGATTCCATTACAGTTAAAAAAATGGGAAAGATAGAGGATTTGACTTGGGAATTCGGGATTTAATCAAGGAGGAGGTCTTTAGAGAAGTATAGGAGCCATTTCTGTAATTTTCATACATCAATATTAGATGTGACTTGAGGAGGGCATTATCTGGTAACAGTAGATAATGGTAGATGTTTTTTTGCTAATTCATACAAGAGAGGTCTAAAATCACAATGAATGAATAACATAAGGAGCTAAGCAAGAAGAAAACTATAATGTATGAACTTATTACAAAAATTTAGTTTTAAGTTTCATAGCTTATGTATTCCTCGGAGCTAATTGAACTCTTTGAAATGATTTTCTTATTTTATTCTAATTAAGGCATTAACTTCAATTATTTTTTAGTTACATGTGGAGATATTTTTTTTTTATCTGCTTGTTCATATTTGTGCAAATACTTGGTCATTTAATTTTAAAAAGTTGCCGTATGTGACACCTGGTGTCCATGTCAAGCGGTATCATTTGTCTTTGTTGAACAAATTATGGGCTCTTAGTAGGAACCTAAATTAGAAAATTGAAGCTAAACCAGGAATTAGCAGATAACTACTTAATCCTATTGTTGGTGAAGTTCCTTAGGTTCTTTCATGATAAATGTTTCTCCTTGAGGTGAAAGTTTTTTTGTTTGCATGTGATCTAATTTATCAGTACATGGTGTTTGAATGTTATGATGGATTTGATTAGAGAAGTTTGGTCATGGTTCAGTCAATCTGAATGTAGATTTGGCATAAAGGTTAGCTAGAAAATAAAGTTGTTCAATTCTTTATTTATGACATTCAATGTACATGTAGTAAGTTATTTCATTTATTACATATTTCCCTCAAAGAGCACATGGAAACAAGGATACCCCTCCTCATAAGAATAGTATATCTAGTGTTTCTTCATTAGATACCTGTTGAAATAAAAAACAATTGAATGCCCTCCATAAATATGCTTTCATTAGAACATATAGGTTACAAACCATCTCTGTTGAAATAAAAAAACGATTAAATGCCCTCCACAAATATGCTTTCATTCGAACATATAAATTACAAACCATCTAATTTTATCATTATGGTATAGATGATTGAGAGGATAAACTGGATGGCAGATCAATCTGAAAAAGGGATCCAACAGAGTGCTGGAATCATGGTTAATTATGTATACAGGTTTGTTTTATGTTAGACGCCATTTGCTTTTTGTAAATTTGAGGGATATTTGATCAGGATAAAATTTTACTCAAAATAATTTTCAGATTGGACCATATTGAGGAATATGCTCAGTCATTTATTAACGAGGGGTGCATCCATGCTTCCCCTGACCTTCATGAATATGTTAAGGTAAGTTTTGTATAGAGTATTCGATGCATTTTGATCTAATAAAAAGTCGTGCTTAGTATATAACTTTTTGGAGTTTTTCTAGCTTTATTTATTTATTTATTTATTTTAAAAGTTCTTGCTTGATTTATTTAGCCTGGACAATTAGACATCCAATTGTAATCACAACCCCCCCAAGAAAATTGCATGATTTGAAGATACTAGTCATTTTGGTCTTTACTGTTAATAGAAATGCTACTCTAAGATACTACTTTTCTACTTCATTTGATAAATATCCTCATATTCAACATTTCATCTTTTTTACCTGTTTCTGTTCTTCTAGCAGTGAATTTGCCTCAATTTTAACTTTTGGACATGTTTGTTTGGTTTGGTAAACTTAAAGATTCTCGGTGTACACTCCTCCATAAGAATTGTTAGAATATCCTTTCTATATTCTTTAAAAGGAAGCAGGACATGCATAGCCTCCTGGGAATAGTAATGCCTAAAACAAAAATGGTAAGCTCTGAATTGTGTCAAAAGTTTAATATTAGTTATTTATAATAGAATTTTATATTATATTATAATACATATTAAGTAAAGCTATTTTGAGTGAGACTCAAACAAGCCCACTAATGAGTTGAGCCCAAATTTCGAAATTGATTTCGAGCTATAGAATCCAATTTGAGCTTGGCTTTGTTTATTAAAGGCAAAATGTATTTTTGGTCCCTCTACTATGGTATATTGTTCATTTTGGTCCCCGTGCATAATGAAAATGTTCAATACGCATCTCTCAGATTTTGAGAGTTTTGGCAATTACGGCCCCTGGCTAACGTGAGTGTACCCACCTAAAGCATATGTAATACGTATATATATTTTATTATGACGTACCGACGTGGGCATACCGATGTGGTACAAAACCAAACTTTTACTATATTAATCAATTAATGATGATGTGACATACTATGTCAAGATGCCACGGGAAAAAAAAATCTAAAGAAATAAAGAAAAAAATCTAGAGATATAAAACAACATATATTTTGTATATGCAGATTCATTTTCTAGCAATTTTCCAAGTTGATTGTCGTGATTAAGGTACAAAATCACGTGTAAAAAGGTAATGCCAAGTGGCCAGATTTTTTTCATATTTTTATATTTTTATTTTATTTTTTTGCCACGTGACATGCCACATTAGCATGCTGACATGTCATCTGAGCTGGCAAACCACATCAGCATTAAACGATAAATATATTGAAAGTTCAAGTATCATGCCACATCAGCATGCCATGTAAGCTTCCACGTCATAAGAAAAAAAATATATGTATTCAACCCGTACGCCAGTTGGCCGCCACGTCAGCCCTAGGGACCGTAATTGCCAAAACTCCTATAATACAGGGACCGTATTGAACATTTTCATAGTACAAGTACTAAAATGAACAATATATCATAGTACAGTGACCAAAAATGACTTTTATGATGGAGTTGAACATGAGCACCTTATGAGCTACATTGATTTTTTGCCTCCCTTGGTAATTTTTCCTTTCACCCACTCAACGTTAAGGAAGAAGTGCCTATCACATAAAAAGGGTTATTTGAAAGACAAACTTTAACCTTTGGGTTGTATTCTTTTTTCCCTTAATGGAGTACTTACACGATGGTTATACTAGGAGTTTTAGATCGCATGCTATTTTTCTTCCATTTCAATTTAGTTGTATCAATGTATGAAAAGGGTGAGTATAAATGGCGTCCCATTTACCATCCCTTAGGCATGTAATGTTTGATATCCTCACCGCCTCAATTGGAGTGATGTAATCCCAAATGCATTAAAAAGACTAGAATATCCATCGCTGGAGATATATCTCGAGGATTAACAAGAGATATATCTCGAGGATTAACAATGGACCACATGTTAATCTCTCTATGAAGAGCCCAAATTTAAGAAAACCTTGGATCATCCTAAATAATGAAAGATTTATTCTTGCTTTGGAGTTTATTTATTGGGGTCAAGTCATCATACCCCTTATGCCATGGGCGACACATGTGCTACAAATGGGACAAAGGGTCTGGATCTCAAGTATAATGAAATAACTCCAAAAACTTGTCCAAGTTATTTACTTTAATTAGGAGTCTAGTTTACATCAGAAGGCTTATTTGTAATTTTATTTTTATTTTTATTTTATAGGGATTTTATGCTTTTTTATTTGATGTTAAATCGGGTAGACTTTTTTTCCTTCAAGTTAAGGTGGTTGGGTGGTTATATAAGATTGGACAAGATTAGAAATGAACACATTCGGCTGTATGCATGTCACTAATTAAAGATAAAATAAGAGAAGGGCGTTTAAAAGGGTTTAGACATGTGTGTCATAGACCTCCAGGTGCCCGACTCGAAAATGTGATAGTTTAGTGATAGAAGGTAAGAAAAAGGGTAGTGGTAGACCTAGGATTACGTGGAGACAAATAGTATCTCAGGACCTACGTATATTAGATATTAAGCCAGATCTTGCCTTTGACAAAGGGATATGGAGACAAAGAATCCATATAGCCGACCCCATTTAGTATGAGATTAAAGCTTAGTTGTTGTTGTTGTTGTTGTTGTTGTTGTTGTTGTTTAGGGTTTCCCTTGTAATTATATATAAATATTTCAATAATGAAATTTATTATTTGTTCATATACTTTATTGTATTGTTGATTTGGTCCACTATTTTAAAAATATTCAATATGGTCCTTATATATTTAAATCGGGGGTAGGCGTGTATCTTCGAAGTGTATCATCTTGATATTTTAAAAATATACCTAGGAGATAACATGAGTGTATTTTGCGTGCTAAGTGTGTGTTGTTCTTCTTCGAATGTCTCCTAGGTGTGCATACACACCAAGAGACAATAAGAGTGTATTTTGGGATACTAGGTGTGTATATACATCTTGCAAATAGTAGGAGTGTACTGTTGATGTATTTGTACCATTCCTTTTTGTAGCGTCTCTTAGATGTGTATATACACCTGCTCGACAACTATTAACGGGAGTGTATTTTTGATGTTGGTTTATATCGTTTCATCTTATTAAAGTTTCCTAGGTGTGTACGCATGACACCAACTATGAACCCAATTTCCCTTTCACGCATGATTAAACCATCTAAAGGATCAAAACAGAGATTGAATTGAATTTTATTACATTAATAATAGGATTAAAGCAATTAATCTAAGAAGTATTTAAATTAGAAAGCCTACTTGATGTTGATTCGTTGAATCACCCCTTTTTGTGTGCATTAGGGTTCATGGTGGGGCACAATCACAACAGTGGTGGTCAGAGAATGTTCATCGAATATTAGTGTTCAACTAAACGGGAAAAGAGAGATGGATTGTAGTGACTGCTGGTGCTAGGTTAGTGAGTTAGGATGGGTCACAAGAGAGTTCTAATTTAGTTTCAGAATGGTGAGGAGCTAGTTGAACAACTAATTAAAATTGAAAAGCTATTTCAGCGTTTGTACTTAACTATTAATTCAGAGCCTCCTAGGTGTGTATATTGTAGGAAAATCAAGGATTTTATTTTATTATAGTGTATAAAATCAAGGATTTAATTTATTTCCTGGTTATAATTTTGTTACCTTATTTTTGTTTCGTTATTTTTTTCCTATACAACTTTTCTATTTAAGACCTTGTATATGTTGCTTAAGAGAATAAGAAAGATTTGAGATTTTCTCCTTTCTCTTTATTTTCTTTCCTCTTCTCTTTGTATTTCCGACATGGTACCAGAGCCCTAGGTTTGACGATCTAGGGATTTTTTCTTATTCCTTCATGGCAAACCAGAATTTGTGTTAGTCTGAGATGGGATTTTTTTTTTAATTTGTTTCTTCTCTCATAATAAATAAGACTAATAATAATAATAACAATAACGACGATCACATTTCTCTTCTGAGCATACAAGTGAAACAAATATTTGTTAGTTGGTTTTACTTTAGTTTTCCCAATTTATGGTGTTACTGTAATCTGTATATTGGTAGGTGCCAATTGATTGTAGTTTTTGGAAAGATTGAAGTTGAGTAGACAAAGCAAAACAAAAGTTGATGACTTTTGTGTACTTGATTTACATTGTTTAATGGATCATGTCACAACACTAACCAGCATTTACCCCTCATTTTCATGCTATTTGGTAACAAAATTCTTCTCTTTTTTTTTTCCTTCTAATTTTAGAATGGTTAAAAACAAAACTATTGATCAAGTTCAAGGATCTGGAAGTGGAACCAAGGCTATTCAGCTTGGAAATATGGAATTTAGATCGACTCCACTGATGGAAAGAGAGGTTATGTGTACATAAAATGTAAATTTTGTAATAAGACCATCACAAAAGGGGTTAAGAGATTAAAAGACCATCTCGATGGGATGCATAAAAATGTTTCACCTTGTGTTAAAGTACCCAGTGAAGTCAAAGACGAGATGATTGCCTATATGAAGAGTTTTTAAGAACAAAAACATATATATATATATATATATATATATATATATATATATATATATATATATAATTTTTTTTGATGAAATAGTGGATTTCGGTTCTTACTTTGGTGCTCCTATGGAGATGGTAAAACTAGTAGTAGTGGGCCACAACCTCGAGGATTAATGGACCGATTTCTTGCTTATTCAAGACTGAGAAGTGAAGAAGATATGTCCAATGCCAATGAAGCTGAAGTTCTTCCGATGAAAAAAAAATGACTGAAGCAAGTATGAAGGAGCTACGTAATCAAGTTTGTCTAGATATTGGAAGGTTTTTCTTCGAGAATGCCATTCCATTTAACATGGCTAAAAGCCTACTTCAACATGCTTCGTTTTGTGGGTAATTATGGTGCAGGTCTATGTCCTCCTTCTATGTATGATCTCCGAACATTGATTTTGAAAGAGTATAAAACAATAACACAATTTGTTGATGATTTGAAGAAGACATGAAAGCATACATGAGTGTCTATAATAGCGGATGGTTGGAGTGACATAAGGAATAGAGGTTTGATCAACATTTTTGTTAATAATCCACATGGGATAGTTTTTTTGAGATCTATTGATGCTTCTGACTGTGTTAAAGATGCCAATTATTTGTTCATGTTGCTTGATGAAGTTGTTGAAGAAATTGGTGAAGACATTGTTGATCAAGTGATAACCGATAATGCAAGCGCATACAAGGCTGCAGGGACAATGCTAATGGAGAAAAAAATCTATATTGACTCCATATGCTACTCATTGCCTTGATCTAATGCTTGGAAGCTTGGAGAATTACCATTAACATAAAAATTGCTTTACAAAAAGCAATGAAAAGTGAGTAACTTTATCTACAACCATGGATGGGCGCTTGTAACTCATAAAAAATTTGCTAAGAGAGATCTTGTTCACCAAATACTATAAAATTTGCCATCACAGATTTGACTTTTAGAGAGCTTCGAGCGGTATGAATGGAGCTTTCTAAAGGATGTTCGTGGTCGAAAAGAATAAAGTGAGTGTCGTTGGGCAAATAAACTAGAAGGCAAAAGAGAGTGAAGAGATGTATCATGGATGGATGAAAGAAAGAAATTTTTGGCCAAGTGTTGCTTATGCTATCAAAAACATGAAGCCTTTAGTGGATGTGTTGAGATTGGTCGATGGCGTAAAAAGAACCAAAGAATGGGATTTATCTATGGTGTCATGGATGCAAAGAAAAGAAAAAAATTACGAAAAATTGAGGAAATGAAAGAGTGGCCTACACGGAAATTTGGAAGATTATTGATGAAAAGTGGGATAAGCAATTGCATCAAGATTTGCATGTTGTTGCATATTATCTAAATCCTCAATTCAAGTGGGAGGATAACTTCTCTAATCATGCAGAGATTAAGACTGGCTTATGGAACTATATGGAGAGACAACTTCTAGAATTTGCCATGTTCAACATGGCTAAACTCATATAAAACAAGTGCTCCAGGTAAATATAATCGCCTAATCTCTTAAAAAACATGCTTGTTAACTTTTGCAGTTAATTTATTTGATGTTTTTCTTCTAAATCGTGATGTGGTGGAATGGTGGGATCAATTTGGAGATCAAGTTCCGGAGTTAAAGTCCTTTGCAATAAAAGTGCTTCGCCTAACTTGTTCTTTATTAGCTTGTGAACGTAATTGGAGCACATTCAATCAAGTTCACATAAAGAGAAGGAACCGTTTATCCACCACTACGTTGAACAGTTTGGTTTTTATTATGTATAATAGAAAGTTGAAGTTTAGAAAAGATCGATCATTTAAGAAAAACCAAGATATTTTCATCGATCAATAATTATCTTCCCATGATGAGTGGATAAATCATGGATGAGGAAGAAAATGTAGAAGTTTGTGATGAAGAACTTAATATCGATGTTGATGAAATGGCCAACAACGTGAGGTTAGTAACTTTAGTATGCATTACAATGCATTTATTGGATCTATTTTGTCTTTCCTAATAGTCTAATTTAAGTATAAAAAATAGTATAATATAATTAATATTAATGTATGTATTTTATTTTATTTTTACGTAGGAAACCTCACATTTGTGGATTAAGATGATAATGAAAATAACCTGGAAGATGTTGATGATGAAAATGAAGCTATTCATCTTTCAAATGATCCCATTAGTTTCCATGATGATTAGTTATGGAAGAATTTTGGAATTGAACATTAAAATTTATTATTAACATCTAGTTTTAGTTTGGTTTCGTGTTTTTTTTTTTTTTTTTTTTAATTATCATGACTTTGCCTTACTATTATGTGTTGTCTTCTATAAACTATATTATGGGTGTTTTTAGTATTTGAGTGATGACTTTGCTTTATTACTACATTTTGTTTTTTATGAACTCTATTATGGGTGTTTTTATTTAATGTACTTGAGTTATTGACATTCTAATATATATTGCTATGTTTTTTATTTTTTTAGTTGAGGCTTACGCCTCTCCTCGAGAGGTTAAAACAAAACGCCTCGGTACCCGATTCGCCTTTTAAAACCTTGCACCTAGCAGATAACATGAGTGTATTTTTGACGTAATTGTGAATCGTTCCTCTTTAAAGTGTTTCCTAGGTATATATGGACACCTATGAAATAGTAGGAGTGTATTTTGTGTGTAGGTGTATTGTACCTTTTAGTAGTATCTCCTAGGTGTGTATATATATCTACTGTGACAAAAAGAATGAATTTTGTTACTACTGTGATCAGATTAGTGTCTTTTAGTAGTTCCTTTTAGTAGTGTCTTTTAAGTGTGTACACACCTAATGTGCAATAAGAGTGTATTTTAGGCTCACCAGTGTATCAAGCTTCTCTTTGTAGTGTCTCCTAGGTGTGTATACACATCTACCGTGATAAGAGCTGCTGGTCCAAATGTATGTATTTGACCGCTAGTATAGCTTGATCGGGCCTTTAATCGAAGCTATTTTCTTCTTCAATGATAATTATCGGCCTTTAGAGTGGGATGAATTCAAGGCCCGAGAATGATACAAAGATCGATGGGCTCTTTCGCCCATTTGGGTCAGATTGAGCCTTCCCCGGCCCACGGTAACCCGACATCAACAAAGAGGTCGCTGGGTCCCTTTTCTCCATGTGTGTCGCTCGAATAAACGAATCCATGCCTCGCTATCACGCATCATGGGCGAAAGTGTATCGAAAGCACCCTTCATGGGTCCCGTGAACCTCTAGTTGTCATTTTGTTATTAGTCGGGCTTTGGCTGGCTTAGGAACCAGCCTTTTAGCAGTAGGGTCCACTTACGCATCAACGCCGCTTATTTGATGCGATCCTCATAAGGTCGCATTTACGCTTTACGCTGACAGCTTCCTCACTCATCGAGGTCATCCTTTGCCTCAATGGTGAAAAAGTGTTGCTACGCTTTGTAAGTTTTCCCCGTTAGCTACCGCTCTACCCCCGCGAGCCTATCACGCAGGTACCGGGTTTCTAAGTCTGCATCGGCCTCAACTCGCAGGTTTGGTTCACCGCCGACGCGGATACAAGTAGTGGTCGACTAGCGATCGGCAACCTTGATGTACCTGTTTGCATCATCCTAAGAACTATTAGGCGATGGGGAACTTGGGATCGGCCCCTATAGTGCTTCGCCTTTTCTAGGTTGGTGGGTCATTGCCCATCGTCCCTAATGATGATTCCAACCAAGGATCTTCGTCCCCGTCTCTCTGGCGACCTTTTTTTTAGCCATTACACCTTTCTCTTTCTCCTCTCGGCCTTTTGATGTCTTCTAGTTTGGTTTCCTCTTCGCTGCAGGTCCTTTGCCGGCCAGAGGCCGCCAAGGCTCGATCGGGTCCTTGTCAACTTCCTGTGGCAAGGACTCTATCTCCACCGTGAAGATATACTTCCGCTGCCAATGCTTGTTTTAATTGCGGGTCGGGAACCGCTTTACCTCGGCCGGATTTTGATGATGGCCCGGATGTAGTCGGTGATATCGCCATTCCCGACTCATCCACGAAGACCAATTCTACCGATCGCTTCGTGAGATGGGTCATAATGTCCCTATACCAACTTGTAAACGGGTCAAAGCTTTGATCGGCCGGGCCCAAATCGAAGTTCCTGACTTGAAATTGCCTAGCTCGAAATGAGCTCGAGATCGAAAGGATTTAGCTCCTACTGATTTAACTTGAAATTAAGAGCTCGATTATAATTTTGAAAGCTCTAGTTCAGCTCAATTTAGCTCGAAATTAAAAACTTATTTATAATTTTTTTTAAATTATATTATATATTAATATATTAATATTAAATTTTGAGCTTTCGAGCTGAGCTCGAAATTGAAGCTCGAAGCTCGGTTCGAAAGCTCAAAATTTCAACTATGCCTCGAAGCTTTTAATCGAGTTGATCTCGGGCTGCTCACGAATAGTTTAATCATTTGACAACCCTAGTGCCAATAGAAGAGGGTGAGGCCCTTAATCTTGACCCATCGTTAACAAAAGAGGGTAATGCCTTGAAAATTAAGGTTAAGATGGTGAGTGCCCCTTGCTAAGCCCTTCCTGATTTTACTCGTGGATCATTTAGATTGATTTATCAAAAATGTGTTTTTTTGAAGTTTTATTTAATTAGTGCTTCTCTTGTAAGTAACTTTTGAGATTAAGTCAAAGCAACTTTTCATTTGATGAATCTTGGTTGAAACGCTTATGAGAGCATTTTCATCTGAAAATATTAAGGGTACTTTTGTTCTTAAACAACTATGTCAAATGGTCTTTTTTTCACCTCAAGAGGTTTTTTTTTCTGGAAAGCATCTCCCCAATATCTTCTGAAAAAAGTGGTAAAACTGGTTTTCATTGCTTCTACTTAGAAATCAAAACAAACAACTGAGAATGACCTATAAGTGCTTAATTTATATAATAAGTGTTTTTGGTCCGGAAAAAGTTAATCCAAATTACCCCCAGTTGTTTGAGGTTAATTGTGATGCATTAAAGGTGGGTGTTGAAGCTCTATTAAGTTAGAATGGGAAACTTATGAGTTCATTGAAAAGTTGTCTGGCTCACATACAATATGTCAATATCAAGTTGTTTGTTACTTTTTGTGCTTTGTAATTTTTGTCATTGATAGCTAAGAAGTTGTCGCAGTTGTAGTGTAATGTGCTCCAATAATACTTCTCTAAAATCATATGCCAAAGCAAAATTTAGAGTATCGTTTGCTATTTGTTTTATTTGACTTCATGCCTAGTCTGCTATTAGTTTTATTTGACTACATGCCTAAAGAAACACTCAGGGATTTACAACGTTGGAATATGAATTAATCATAGTTGGGTTTGAATATTAATTACCCAAAGTTGGGTAGTTGTAATTATACGCCTGTGCTTATCTTCACATTATATTTTTGTTTTCCATCTCTTAAAATTATCATGTTTGTCTCTTAGGTTAATCTTGTGATTCTTTTGTTCGTACTTCATATATTGGACAAATCCAATTCTAATTTTAAAGTCAAGGTCTGACTATGCCAAGCTATCAGTCGTTCATCTCTTCTGACGTGTTTATTATGTTTAATTCCAGGATATGAAAGATAATAACAGCACAGTGATCAACTAAACTTCAATGGCACAGAAATATAGAATTATATAAAATGCATCTATTCTTGTTCTGTATTTCATTTAATGTATATCTCACATTTTTTATTGCATATGAAAAGATCATGATATATTTTTTTTTATTGAGGTGGACAAACCACGTTTCAGTTGTTTTATAAAAGATCATAATAGTTGCTTGAGAATGTGCAGCAATTTATTATTTTTTATTTTTTTTTGTGTGGAGGTGCTGGGAGATATGCTTTGTCATTGTATTTATTTATTTGCTGAATAACTCCCAAGTTGTGCTCAGGGTAATTGAAAATGTAGCAAAAAAAACCAAGCAAGATTGTTTTCTTATGTTTGATCTGCTGAAATATATTATGTATACAGGTGTTTGTGTGCATTGTAGTGGGAGTGGGTTTTTTTTTTACCCATTGGATTGTTTGGTTTGTCGAACCTCATTTTTTGTATTGAGCTTTAAAAAATAAAATTTTAGGAAGTGGTTTCTAATTATTTGCCCTCCGAAATCACATTTCCGGATGGAAGTGAGGGTGGGATGGGTAGAGATGTAAACAGGCCATGCCTAGGCACGGCCCATGCGGGGACTTGTGCTGGATTGGTGCTCGGCACAACATAACACATGTATAGTCTGGGCTGTAACGGCTACTTGGCGGACCAGTCCAGCTCGCAAGGTTATTTATTATTATATATATTGTTATTTTATTTTTTATACTCTTTTTAAACTAAACAAAAGTCCAAAAAGCCCATTATAATAAGGGTTCAAGCCATTTTTTTTTTTTGGTAGTAGGAGCCAACTTGGCCAAAGACCGGGCCGGCTTAAGTAAATCCATATATGGTGCATGTCTCCTGATCAATCCCAAATGACTACACATCAACGCCTTCAAAGTGCAGAATACCCACAAGAAACCACAAAGAAAATACCCACATCGGGGTTCAACTCCATGAAGGGTGTTCTGCCACATACCATCATACCTACCACTACGCCTTACAAGAGCGCTTTAGTGTAGTTCAAGCCATTTTTGGTCTATTTCCATAGAAGAGTACCTATCAGTTGCCGCATTTTCATCCTAAATTTTAAAACTTGCTCAATCCAAATTCTCAGATTTCGATAAAATTACATTTTTGCTCTCCCTAATAAATATATATGTATAATTTATGAGGGTATTTTGGATAAAATTCTTCATTCTCTTCATTGATGATAAGAATGCATTGGGTTTATTTTCTCCATAACAAATATGAAGTTTTCAGCATATTCAAAAAGTTTAGAAGATATGTTGAAAAATAAAGGGTTAAATCCATTTTGGTCCCCTCAAAACGGGACCAATGTTCATTTCCATCCCAAAATTTAAAATTTGTTCAATACTGGCCCTATGCATCGCGATATTTTGACATTTGGGTCCCTATATATTCAGATTTCACATTTTCATTCCCTATCACGACGCTACGGCCACTATGTAATACCAACGAAACGCATATAATCTTTTATTATTACGCTTTGCAGGCCAAGTTATTTTGTCATGACGCTTTGTAAAGATAAAGATACATAATGCTGGACCAGACAACAAATTTTAAATTTTATTTCGAAATGAACATTGGCCTTGTTTTTAGTGACCGAAAATGGCTTTAACCCAAAATAAAGTGGTGCTCATATAAAAGTTCTAAGATGTGACAGAGGTACATAATATACTTCTAGAGAATTCAACAGATTTTGTGAGGATGAAGGAATTGAGCATCAACTAACTGTTGGATATGCTCCTGAACAAAATGGTGTATCTGAGAGAAAGAACAGAACAATTATGTTGATAGCTAGAACTATGTTAAAAGAGAAGGGACTTCCAAGACAATTTTGAGTAGAAGCTGTCTATATTGTTGTATATCTTCTCAACAGATTGCCAACCTAAAGCTATGGAAAACAAAACACCAATTGAGGCATGGAGTGGTCGAAAACCATCAGCTAAACATCTTAGAGTTTTTGGCAGCATGTGCTATGTCCATATCCCAGATCAGAAAAGTAGCAAGCTAGATGATAAGACAAAGAAAGGAATTTTCTTGGGTTATAGTACTAAATCAAAGGGCTATCGAGTCTATAACCTGAGAACTAAGAAAGTCATAATTACTCGAGATGTTGAATTTGATGAATATGCGAGCTGGAACTGGGACAAAGAACAAGTAGAAAGGAAAAATGTCATTATCAAAGTAGTAGTGCCAAGGCTCAATCAAGAAGAAGATCTCGAGACACCTGCTAATGATGCAACTCTAGAAGCAACATTGTCAAGACAAATAGCTCGCTTTCAGAAGACTCATCCTCAGACACACCTCCACGGAACCAATTGCAGAAGTCTATCAATGTTGCAACTTCGTAACAGTAGAACCAAATATCTATGAAGTTGCAAAAGAAGAGGTTTGGAATCTTTGGATCATAGCTATACACGAAGAAATGAAAATGATAGAGAAGAATAGAACTATAAAACGTGGGAGCTGGTAGATCGTCCAACAGATAAGGAAGTCATTGGAGTTAAATGGGTCTACAAAACCAAATTCAACTCATGTTTCAATACAAAACATACAAGGCAAGGCTAGTAGTAAAGGGGTATGCTAATAAATAGCAGATAGACTATAATGAGACATTTGCTCTTGCAAGCATGTACCGACTTAAATACTATAAGAGCCTTTAGTGCCACTTTGCAAAGACAAAAAAGTGGAAACTACATCAACTAGATGTCAAGTCAACTTTCCTTAAATGGATACATTAAAGAAGAAATATATGTTGAGCAAACCACAAGGGTTCGTGGTAAAAGAAGATAAGGTTCTAAAACTATGGAAAAGCATTATATAATGGGCAAGCTCCTCGAGCTTGGTATAATAGAATCGACTTGATACTTCACCAATCATGGATTCAGGAGGAGTTAGGAGTGAACCAACACTCTATATTAAGACCCAACGTACAAACAATACTCTTATTATTTCAATCGTATGTGGATGATCTTATCTATACCGAAACAATGAGAAGATGCTTAGGGAATTCAAAGAAGACATGATGAAGACTTTCAAAATGAGTGACTTGGTCGACGCATTACTTTCTTGGCTTAAAATAAGACAAGAAAAATGAAGGCATCTAGTGCCACAGAGGAAATACAATGAGGACCTCCCAAGAAATTTAAAATGAGCCAACGCAAGCCAAGAGCTACCCACTTGTAACAAATGAAAAATTGAAGAAAGATGTTGCTCAGCAAAGGCAGATGCATCAACATATAGAAGTTTGATTGGAAGTTTACTATATCTTACTGCCACGCAACCTGATATTCTTTATACTTGCTCTCAAGATTTATACGGAATCTCAATCAAACTCATTATGGAATAACAAAGAGAATCCTGAGATACTTGCGAGGCGCAAAAGAATATGGCATTTGGTATACTTCAGTCTCTGAATTTAAGTTAGTTGGATATACTAACAGTGACTAGGGAGGATGAGTGGATGACATGAAGAGTACCTGTGGATATGGATTCACACTAGGTTCTGGATTCTTCTCTTGGGCATCTAAGAAACAAGACATAGTAGCATTATCGACAGTGGAAGCAGAATATATAGTTGTTGCAAGCTCAGTATGTCAAGCTATTTACAAGGCACATATTTGGAGATATGGGAGAAAACAAGAAAAATCTATAGAAATCTATTGCCATAATAAATCTGCAATAGCAATGTCAAAGAAACCAGTCTTACATAGCATGACGAAGCACATTGATCTCAAATATCACTTTTTAAGAGAAGTTACAACAAATAATGAGATTCAATTAAAATATTGCATAACAGAGGATCAAATTACATATATCTTTACTAAGGCATTGCCTAGAGTAAAGTTTGAACTGTTACATGGTATACTCGGTGTCCATAAATGCCCGCATCAAGCGAGGAGAGTTGAATTGAGCTCCATTTCCTCAGATCGAAATTGATCTACAGGACGATCGAGGTACCTCTTCGTGGCGATGCCGATAGAGTCTTGGACGGATCCTACCATCCGAAAATACAATATTTTCTCGAGGGGCTGAAGCTCTTCCCTCCGCGATCCCTGGCTGTCCTCGGTGATATAGTTAATAAAGGTTTCCATACTTGGGTGGTTCGTGTTACAGGGGCCGAGGCCTGACAAGCATGACATCTTCAAGAGGGAATTGTCCGAAAGCTTCCTTCCTCAAACGGTGAGGTCTTCAATGGCGCCCTTCGGTGTGATGCGTACCCTTCGTGGGAGTCTCCTCAGCACTTTGTGGGAAGCTCATGCTAACTTTCTTGCCATTCTTCATTAAGGCACAAGTGGTTCCTTAGTAGTCTCGGGCCGCTTTCGTGGATCTTCCTCCGGGTCTTGGATCTACGCAGTAGGATATTCTCTGGGAGGTGTTAAGAGAGGTATAATCATCATACCTTGCCATTTTCTCGAGACCCCTCCACTCCATGGATTGGGAAATTTTAGGTCGTTCGGGTCGTGGATGGACTTCCATCCCGGTTCTTGGTCGGGCCTTTCTTCCGGTAGGCTTCTCACTCTTCAACTCCTCCTTTCTCCGAGGGTCTCTAGAATCCACCTCAAGTTAAAAGCTCTTCTTTCGCTTCAAATATTCTTTCCTCCCTTTGCCGTAAGCTTCATTCTCTAGGGGCCGCTTTGTCTTCCTGCTAAAATTGATGTGTGCTCATCTCGCCGGCGAGGAACTCGATAGATCTCCTCTCGGAATTCCTCCGTGCGAGATCAAGTTACGAAAAGGGGTAGTCTCTGAGTCTTCCCACCATTGCGCGCTATGGGCCACCGCTAAGTCGTGAAGCCTTGACGCATTCCAATCATCTCTTCTATTGAAGCGGCATATTGTGAGATAGTGGGCGTTGTGCTCTTCACTCCCTTCTTCGCTACTTGTACCCTCATCGCAGTAATAATATTTTTCCTGCATTCTCCGGGCTGTCAAGAAACGACTGTGGCTAAAGGCTTTGTCAATTGTTAAAACACATACCAACGGTCCCGAAAGTTGAAGACCTCTTAAACGCACTTTCGTGTAAGTGATTCTTGTGAGGGTCATGGGAACTCCTCTGGTACACGCATGACGACATCTCGGTGGTTCTCATTGACTAACATTGTCAGACATTGTACCTTTCAACATACGTTTGAACGGGTCTCGGAACCGGCCATCAGGCTATATGGGATGTTAGGGGTCAAAAATTCTTCAAGCAAAGGGAGCTTCCTAAATCTCCCAGATGTAATGGGGATAGTAGGCCGGGCACATGCCCTCATGCACCCTCTCTCCGGCTTGCCATGGGCAAATACGGTCGTAGGGGCGAGAAACTTGTGAAGCGGAAGCGCGGTGTCTTCCGCCTGGGTCATAGACCGTGGATTCCTGACTCAATCGATGAGCTAGACATCGCGACCATTTTCCTTTGCACTCTATGATCCTCTCCTCGCTGCCGGTGAGTTTCACCCTCGCCTTGGATCGGGGTAGCGTAATTTGACCACTTCCGTGAGGAGGGTATCATGTTCCCCGCTCCATTCTCGAGATCTCGCTCGCGTTCGGCACCAAGACCGTGCGACGCATCGATCTTCGGCTTCGAGGGCCAGGGTACGCGGTCTGATGCGCGGGGTACGGTCGCCTCGAGTATACGAAGCATGCTCAACCATTTGCATTGTTCGAGCGAAGCTCTTTGAATTTTCCACTCGGAAAGCACTTTCGCAGAATTGATGTAATCCTTCGTTTTGGTAACGAGTGGGATGGAACTCTTTCTCGGCAAGAGTGCAGTTTCCCTGAAGACATACTGCGAGGGCCTCCTCAGCCGCCAAATTGCCTGGGAAGTTTTTTAATCTACTTCTACTTCCTTCTACTATCCGCCTTTTGAATACCCTTTTGGATTTCACAGTAGTGCCAATGTGACTTCTTTTGTTCAAGTCCTGCCACAGATGGTCAGCCAAATTAGTTAGCTTAAAAATTGAATCGAGTTTCACAATTCTTCACTTCAATCGGCTGAATTTGTTTAGTTTTTATGGGACCAGCACGAGAGGAAAGGGAAATCAAGAGAAATAGGGAGAAAGAACACTAAATTTTATATGGAAATCCCCAAGAAATCAAGGAAAAACCACCGTGCTCTTCAATGAGAGCTAATCCACTATGATGTTATCCATTACAAAGGTCTAATACTTGTGGAAAAGTAGATGGAATGATCTAAAAATGAGAGAGAGGGAGAGAGAGAGAGAGAGAGAGAGAGAGAGAGGGAATAAGGTATTCTCACCGCTAGCACAATGATCATCCAAAGGTCCTCAAAATGCCTCTCCTCCATGTAACCCCCTCGACCCGATCTCTGGACCTCGGCACGATGACAGTATTCCTAATCAGAGTCGAAAGTAAGGTAGACGGGTCCCACTCCGGATTACAAGGCCTAAGTGTGAAAGCAGATAATGCAAATAAAACAACTTAATTTATTCAAAATAACAGAAGTTTCAACGGAAAATATAAAAGTGGTTCAAATAATTCTATAATTACTAGGCCCTATAAGGGACCTACTAAAATAAAATGTCTCACTCTAACAAGAAGAGTAAACAAGGTCTTGGACCTCGCGAATCCACCCAACCCACGATACGTGGCTCCTCAAGCAGACTTTCAGAGTCCTGCACGCCTGTGATCCGTGAAAGCGTGAAAAAACACAGTGTACATGAGCTTTCAATGGAAAGCCTGCTTAGTACCCCTCAGCGAGGTTTAAAGAAAATATATATATCAACAAATATGAACATCAGGTCAAGCTCTGTGGCACGCCTCAAAACAATCCCTAAGAGTCTACCACAAAACAAACACAGGTAACAACTCCTAGCTTTACGTAAACCCTGGCTCGATAAGCAGTTCCAATGGAAACTCCACACAAAGTTTCTCCCTTGGCCAAGCATTTCACCGCCAAATGGAACCTCATTGAGAACATCGAATTATCCGGCCAAGCATTTAATTCGAAGTCGATACGCAGAAGCGCCCACCTTCTATCGACACGTTGGAATCATCCTCACG